>JBBPBO010001986.1:41825085-41872899 GCA_037974295.1 Cicer cuneatum
AATTAATTATATTTTTTAATATAATATAAATTTCATCAAATTCGAAACTCAAATATTCAAATAAACTCATATTTACATATCTAACAACATCAAATAAAGAATGAAAATATGAGTTTATTTGAATATTTAAGTTATGAATTTGATGAAATTTGTATTATATTATAGAATATAATTAATTTTATGGGTTTTGGTTGAAAATTTTGATGAATTTTTGTAAAAAAAAGGATAATATAGTTGACATTTTAAAACATAAAAGATCAAATTGTCACTTAAAATTAAAATAAATGACCAAATAAAAAAAAAAGATAAAAGACTAAAATGTTAACTAAAATTAAGTTAAGAAACCATATGACCTATTTAACATTTTATTTTTTATATTAAAAATGTTAATTTTAATTTTATAATATTAAATACAAAAAGTTTTGAAAGTGGTTCAAACTGGTTTTCTAAAAAAAGTTTAGTTAACTAGACTTTTTAATATTTATGGTGCAGTTCATAAACCATTTAATTGGTTTGGTCTTTTATGGTGCAGTGCAATTCAGTTTATGAATGCAGTCCAATTAACTACATTTTTTGCACACCCCTAGCTATGTGGCATGGCCGAATCATCTTGTTGGCATTGATCAAGAGGTATGTTTTAATTGCTATGTATGTTTAGTTATATGATTATGATTGATTGTATGTAATTGCTTATTTTTCCGCTTTTATATTTCACATTATTTAGATTATTGATAAAGGGAATGATAATATCCCTCGCAATGAGTCTGTCACTTCACCTAAAAATGGACCAGAAAAGGCAGAAAAGGTTTGACATATACATCAATTAATTTATACGAAATGATTAGCTTACTATAATAACTAACAAACTGATCAACCTCATTTTTTTCAGATTAAACCAAACAATAAACCCGCTGCACCGTAGGTGCAGGTCCGTGGTAAAAATAAACCTTCCAAAATGCAAAAACTAGATCGAGGAAAATCAGTTGCTCTTCCTAAAATAAGTCAACCACGCCTTGCTCGATTTGGGTCGTGTCTTGACACAAGAATATGAAGAGCAACAATGATGCACGTATGCTAAACATGGAGAAAAGTATATTCAGAGAAGAGTATTTAGAAATACTTGGCAAAGAGCAAATATATGAACTTCTCGATCATAAAGAGCTGAGTGCTAGTGTAATCAGCATATACATAAGGTAATATAAATACTTTATTGAACATAAAAATTACCTTTTAATTGCACCACTGCCACATTAATTTATTGATATTATAATCTAATTTTATATTTGAAGGTTTTTGTACGAGAAGATGGTGCGCGCGTGGAAATTGTCAAGTAGATTTTCATTCTTATCTCCGCATAAACTATCCATGATTAAACTCGATCTAGATAATGTAGAAAATAAAGAGAACGACAAGTTGTTTCTGGCACCATACAATTCAGGGTACGTAATTAGATACTTTATCTATATCTTTTTTGATTGATGATATTATGAGTTGTGTAAACAAATTTGTGTTGTTGTAGGCAACATTGGGTCTTATTTGCCATAAATGCGACTTCTGAAATTGTATATTATTTAAACCCATTGCACAGTCATTTTGTAACCCCCCGAGTTTAAAACACAGCGCGGGTGCATTTTTTTTTTTAAATTAATAATTAAAATAAATTTTCCCAAATTTATTTCAAAAGAATTAAAATAAGGTTTTTCGTAAAATAGTACGTTATAGATTAATCGATGAACGTAAACCAAATACTTCATCAGGATTATCACTAAGTACTTATCTTAGAAATTAGTTTTTAAACATTAATACATCCCAAAATATCATTGTCATAATACATCAACAGTAAATATCAGAGTACATGGTTTAGCGAAAAATAGTACAGAATTCCCAAAATAAGACAAATTACAATTTCAACCCAAAACCTAATACAATAAGTCTAACTAATCATGCGTTGAAGCTGCAGTAGCACGGATTTCCTCCGCATCCCACACAAGTCTCCTCTGACTCTGCAGCTCGCTTTGACGTAACCTCCTCCTCTTCCTCGTCATACATAGAAGGGTCGGTCTCCTCCGAAGTCAAGTCAATACACACTCGTGGCCGCTTTGGCGGTGCCGGAATCTCGTAGCAGTCATCGAAAATCCTAGATGGACCCGGAATCTCAGTCGCTACTGGTCTCAGCTCAACACGCTTCTCTACCGCATCAGACTCATGTATCTCTTTTCTAATCACAGGGTTGGGAGTCACCACTCCTACAGTGGCCTCCGCCTCAACCCCTTCGGTAGGCTCCTCAGCATCGTCAAAAACTCCGTGCGCCTCTAACACCAGGTGGGAAGGCACGGGAAAATCTATGCTCGCGTGAGTGCGCTCTACGAAGTCTTCCACGCCATCAGTCCTACTTGTCCGCTCCAGCCACCCCGTATAAGTCGCTCTGCTTGAGAGGGGGTCAAAAGCCCAAGCAGTGCGCGAGTAGCGGTCAAGGAAATTCAACGACGTTTCCGTCGTTGGGGTACCCACGGGCACCGTGGGTTTGGGAGGCATCTGAGGGCAAAGCCCAAAGTCCACAATATATAGCAAGGGGTCACCGACCGAAAATAACGGATAATCACATAGCATATATTGCACAACAACATGTATAATCATGGTATAACATATGATTTTGAGGAAATAATAATTCTCATTTCAAAATTTATGACTTTCATGCCTTTTCAAAACAGCAGTCAATGATTATGAAGTATGCAGTAAGTACAAACACACGTCAACAAAACACAATCATTAATTCAGAATTTCAGATTCTGAACAGCACTCACACACATTACTTTCCAACATTCATCATATAAACAATCGTGACACAACGGTCAAATCCCTCAATGTAATGCATATATGCTCATGCATAATTTTCTTGGAATCACCAAGGTGCAGTCGCTCGACAGACCAGCACATCTGCATGGCCCTCATGACCAGGTTGCAATCGCTCAACAGATCAGCACCAGTGCAGACGCTCAACAGTCCACCACATCGTGCAGTCGCTCAACAGACCAGCACATTTGACATAACCCGAGGTACAATCGCTCAACAGATCAGTACCTAGTGCAGACGCTCAACAATTCAGCACTCGTGCAATCGCTCAACAGATCAGTACGGGGTTGCGCATTTCAGGGTACAGACGCTCAACAGTCCAGTACCAGTGCAGATGCTCAACAGTCCAGCACTTATATACCAACGTACAATCGCTCAATAGATCAGTACTTAGTACAGACGCTCAACAGTCCAGCACTCGTGCAATCGCTCAACAGATCAGCACGTCGTTGCGCATTACTCTGTGGCCCATCGCGGGTACCACTTGACTATGCAATGCATGAATATGCAATGTTTCACTTCTCTAGAAACAGAATGCAAACTCAGAAAATTCATGCTCTTCATCATGTTTAAATATTTTAGCACAGTCATAAATAACAACATCACAATCATGATTAAACAGTCCATTAATCATTAACACTTTGAAAAGTACTCCCAGACTCTTAAAATTCAATTACAGAGTTTAAAACTGAGGATTTCTGGAATTTTACGAATCTGTATTCGAATACAGCTCTTCTGTATTCGAATACAGAAGCCAAAAACAGTATAGAATCACTCTTTGTATTCGAATACAGCCATCTGGTATTCGAATACAGAGGCAGATTTCAGTGCATAAATCAACCTCTTTCATTACATCAGTAAAGTTTTTAAAACTTCGTCACCATTACTTCAAAATCTCATTAAAAGTTCCACTTTAACTCACCACAACATTCCCAGTATTCCCCAGACACTCAGGGTTTACAAAACACTCTTAAAAACTTGGAAATTCTGGAAATTCGAATCTGTATTCGAATATAGACCCCCTGTATTCGAATACAGAAGCATGAACTGTAGTTTTAACATTCTGTATTCGAATACAGCATGGCTGTAGTCGAATACAGGAGTTCATCCTTTGAAAAATACAACCTTTTCTCCCAGGTCACTTAAAGGTTTATCAAACATCTTCCTCTCCTTTTTAAAACCATGTCACATACTTCTTTTCAAATCATTTAAACCTTCTCAGAGTTTCTCAACACTTCAAAACTCACAAGACAGTGATTAAAACTTGTTTTTTCTGGAAAACACGAATCTGTATTCGAATACAGAAGCTAAAAACTGAGTTTCTGGAAAAACTCGAATCTGTAGTCGAATACAGCATGCCTGTAGTCGACTACAGATGCAAAGATAGTGTTAAAAATTTCACTTATGTATTCGAATACGACAAGGTCGTAGTCGAATACAGTTGCTTAGTCAGAAGCAAAATCTTACCTCTGTATTCGACTACAGGGGCTCGTAGTCGAATACAAGTTGGAGAACTTTAGTTAAAACAGAACCTGACAGGTTGTATTCGAATACACCTTCGAAAAACCAGTGAAATACTTCCTGAAACATCTACACTTTTCAAACTTTTTCTTGAAAAACAACAACCAAATATCAACACAGATTCTGCATTTTCCAGAAAACACTTCCCTCATTTAAAATTCCTTTTTCCTTTTTAAAACATCAACACCACCAGAATCATCACAAACAAGACCAGATTCAGAATCATTTTCATCACCAGAATCTCACAACATAAAACAGAGTCAGAACCATTAACACCAGTTTATCCAAACAGAGGCAGATGATCAATCATCAGAACACCATGCAACATTTCAGTGTTCTCACTCATCAGAACAAACATGCAACATTTCGGTGTTCACACACATCAGAACAAACATGCAACATTTCAGTGTTCACACTCATCAGAGCAAACATGCATGCATTCAGTTTCCCAAAAACACGACAGAATGACAAGCAAACATCAGAGAACACTAAGCACCAACAGAATGCATTTTGCATTTTAATGCCATTTTCAAAACAGTTTTAAGACATGCGTTTTTTTAATCATAACTAAAATAGCATGTAAAAAATTTTCTAGCATTCATCCAGAAGTAAAACAACATATTTTACCAGTAAAACAGCCAACAACAACTTATCAGAATAATCACTTATCAACAAAATGCATTTTCTTTCAAAATGTCATTTTCGAAAACAGTCTTTCTCTTAAAACAGAACTGAAATAACACAAGTTTATGGCTCTAATGCAGCTAAAAGATGGAAGGTGCCCTTACCCTTGTAGCGTGCTCTGCTATTTCTCTTGTTCCTGCTGCGTTCCTTTTTCTACGTCCAAAAACGGTGAAGCTGTTCCGTGAGTTTGCTACTGCAAAACTGGGTTCTTTCTCTTCGTATTGAGGTGGGGATTAACTTTACTACTGGGGGTTTTCCGGTTGGAGGCTTGGATTCTCAGTTAATGGTGTTTGAAGGATTTTCCCTCTCTTAAATTTGAACTCGGGAATGGCAGAAACAGAGATAGAATGGGAGGAGTGATGGAGTTGGTACATGCAATATGGGCAGTAAGGAGGAAGGAATGGTGTTCTGACTTCACCATCCTTCTCACTCCTATTTATAGACTCTCATGGTGCCACCTCACTTGCCACTTGTCTGATTTTCCTGCTTTTTAATTATCTTGTAATTAGCCACTAATCCTTACTTAATGGTTTGATTAATTTAATTACTTAGAATTAAATTAATTTAATTCTTCATCCAATAATTTTAATTCATACTTCAAATTAAATATTTATATATATATATTCACTCAAAACATACATATATTAAATATTTACAAAAATTCCCAAAATGCCGTTGACATTAATTCCAATATTAATATTTAAAATTAAGGGTCTTACACATTTCAACAATCACCCTGATATAAATAACATCTTCGACATGTAAGTAATAATCATTTATTTCTTACATATATAAATATTGTGTTTGGTCATTGAATAATAATCACATTTATTTGATAGTGCTCTGCAAGTTTTCCGCGCTCAAAGGGGTGCTTTAGTGTCGAAGAATTAGTCAAACAACATCACATGGCTTCTAGTAAAGGTTTGGAATTTTTGTTATAGAACTTAATTATATGCTTTTAAATTTTCATTTACAATCAATGCATAAATATTTATTGGCATACATATTTTATTTTATAGTGTCCGCGTCAAACTAACAACATAGACTGCGGATACTATATAATGAGGTTCATGAATCAACATATAATTCCAGAAACGGTACGTTATTTTTATTATATTTTGATTTTCATATATAAACTATATATATATATATATTTGATTCTAACTTATTTTGCTTCAGTATTTTGACAACTTCAACCCAACTTACTCTAAAAATGATCTCAAAGAAATGAAAGAAGAATGGTGCTAGTTTGTCCTCGAAATGAACGTTAAATACTTTGTAATTAATTTGTTGATATATTATCATGATGTAATTTGTTCTGTGAATATGTAGTTCATATAGTGAATATCTTGCTACAGTCATGTTGTAATTTGTTCTGTGAATATGTAATTCATACTATGAATATGTTTAATGTAATTTGTTCTGATAATATATGTAATTCATACTGTAATTTATTGTAATTTGTTGCTGTGAAACACTTGTAATTGATATTGTTGAATGTGAATATGAATTTGTTGCTGTGATGTGAATTTTAATGTTGAAAAGAAGAATCTAAATGTGATATTTGATGTTCATAATATGTAATAAAAAAGACAGCGCTTCTTTAAAAAATGCCATAAAAAATCCTTTTACAGAGCTTTTTTTAAACGTTTTACAGCGTTTTGTTTAAGTCCTTTTACAATGCTTTTTTGAACAAGCGCTGTAAATCTAAGTTAAATAACTACAAATGGGACCTATTACATAGCTCTTTTGAAAAAGCGTTGTAAATCTAATATAAGAAGCGCGCTATATATGGGACCTATGACAGCACTCTTTTGAAAAAGCGCTGTAAATCTAATATAAGAAGCGCGCTATATATGAGACCTATTACAGCGCTTTTTTGAAAAAGCGTTGTAAATCTAATATAAGAAGCGCGCTATATATGAGACCTATTACAGCACTTTTTTGAAAAAGCGTTGTAAATCTATTATAAGAAACGCGCTATATATGGGACCTATTACAGCATTTTTTTTGTATTTTCAATAGCGTTGTTGTATCCTTTTACAGCGCTAGATACTAGAGCGCTTAAAAGCGCTATAAAAGGCTTAAAAAAAGCGCTGTAAAAGGCAATTTTTGGCGTAGTGAACTCAAATTTTGTTGGTTTAGTTTGTAGACGACGATCGAAAATGCTACTTGGATGTGAGTTACTACTTTGAAATTCAGAAGAACTGGTGAACACCTAACACCTAACTAAGAGATTTAAATTTGAGTAATTTATTGAAGAATTTTGTTCCTATGGCATCTTGTATCTTTCTGGAATTTCAACTTGTTTATCAATTCCAGTTAAGAGCCATGCATGCTGCTACATGCTAGTGTCAAATCCCTCTCCCTCCCCTTCTCTCTATTCCAACTTGCAACACAAAGGCATACATTCCAAACCATGAAAGCAATTGTAGATACTCTATCAAATCAGTTCAAAAAAAAAAACTAAATGAAAAACTGGTAACAACTCCACCCAATCAGTCCAACGAGGCAAAAAATAGTTTATAATCTAAACATAAAATGAAAATTGTATACAAAAAAACTAAAAAATAGCAAAATAATTTAAAGTAAAGGCATAATCATATTATGGACAAAACAGAGGGAAAAACAGATTGGCAAGACCTTCTAGTGAATTCTTACATCAAAACAAAAATCGCAGCATATAAAAGAAGATGGACGAAGCATATTCTTACATGTGCGTGACCTTATAGTGAGGGTTAAGGTAGACACGACCTTCTAGTGAGATTGAGATTGCGATACGCAAAGAGACGCGGCGAGAGACTGAGACAAGACCTTCTGTAAAGAGACGACGGAGAGAAGATGTAAAGAGACGACAATGAGAGGCGTTTGTAAAGAGACGAACACGAGAGGCGTCGTGCAAGCACCGGCGAGAGGCGTCGTTCAAGCGAAAGGCACGGTTTTGGTGTGGGGAAGCGTCGTTCAGCGTCGAGCAAGACGTAAGAAGGGTTTTGGTTCAAGCGAGAGATATTATTTGGGAATTTTGGGGGAACTCAAGTAATTTGGGGAAATATTATGTAGAAAAGTAGATTGTAGCAAATAAGAATTTTTGTTTAGTCAATATTTTTTTTTTAATTTTATCCTACGGTTATGTACTATGGTTAAATATAGTATAGATAACATTTTTATACTAAGGTTGTAGCACCCTGATTTTAACAGCGCGAGTACATTTTTTTTTAAACCACTTAATAAAATAATACGTCGTGACACAAAACGACAAGACTAATAAATAATTACATCATATATACAAACAAGCTAAAATAGTTTTTGGGACAATAATCCAAAATATACAAATATAAAATATACCGGGGCTATGAGACCTATCAGACATCACTCATACCCCTGGGGTATTCTCGGCAGACACCTGCACAGAAGTACTGCTCCAAGAATGCTATCCCCCCATGATCACGTCAAAAAAATGGAACATGGACCCACCAACAAAAGTCAACTGTCAAATCCACCCACGATATAGGTGGCTTCGGCGGCGCTGGAATCTCAAAACAGTCCACTACTTCAATGACAGTCAGTAGGGGATCGTTCACTGGGAATGGAAGCTTGGACTCGATCTTGCTACTACAGTGGGAGTCACCACACCTACGGTGGCCTCCGTCTCACCTCTGGCTGAAGGACTCTTTGCATCTGCACATACCTCATTCGCCTCGAGTAATAATCCTGAATGTACAAGAAAGTCGATCCTCTCGTGAGTGAATTCCACATGCGACACTGCCCCAGCTCTCCTACTTGTCCTCACCACCCTCCCCGTATATGTAGCCCTGCTTGAGATGGGGTCGTATACCCAAGCAGTCGGCGAATGTCAATCAGGGAAGTCTAACGACGTCTCCATCGTCAGGGTAACCGTCAGTGGAACGAACTCGGGTATCATCTTAGGGCAAAACCCAATTTCCATAATAATGTAAAAAGTCACCAACCAAAATTAACAGTTAACAATTAACGATTATGTCAAAAAGACAAACAGTAAACACTTAGCAGTTTCAGCAAGATAACAAACAGTGATATAACAAGTATACACACATATCATATCATAACAAACATGACTCGCGTGCCAAGCACCCTAATGCAATGCTTATATGCCAGTGCACATGATTCTGGAATTCCCAAACCCTTTCGAGGGGTGTAAAGCATAAATGTACCGCCTATCACAGACTAGTACTAATTACCGAGGTGCCACCTATCATCGATCAACACGATTGACCATAGTGTAGTCTATCACAGACCTATACGACTAAAAATCCTCGTAAGGATAAGATGGATCAATCAACTCATGGAACCATCCCGTGGCCCATCGCGGTCAGCACTAATATTGTGGCCCATCACAGTCACCACTAACTATGAAATGCATGAGCACAATCATTATGTAAAAGACTTCCCTTTTAATACTCATTAAACACTAACAATTTTTTTTTATACTTATCCCAAAGCATACTCAAGACACATTCTCATCAATAAAAATCATAACATGTAACAACACGTATTATCACTCAATAATGCATAACCACATCAATATTAATTATCACATATTTACACATCTAACACATATAAAGTCCCTATGTGTAGACTAAAAAAAAATTTGGAAGGAGCTCTTACCTCGCGGAGCTTCCTTACTTAGCAAAGATATGCTACTCATGTCAATCACACCCTCCAATCATCATGGTTTCAAATTATTTCTATATCTCTTAACCTTTAATCAAGTAAATTTTATTAAGTTAAAATGAAATCTCGAGACCTAAACATGCCCCACCAATTTTCCCTACTCTACAAAATCACCGTAAGATTTACTTTCTCCTAAACTAACTCAACACAAATATTTTATATCGAATTAGAATGAACTTGGTCCAAAACTTAGACAAAAATAACACATACTAACTTTAACCTTCAAAACACCCAGAATTTTTCCTAAAAAATACCAGTGACCAATTTATAGTTTTAAAACTCAATTACAATCATCAAAAGAAACTCTAGTCCTAGATTAAAACACATTGATTAAAACATTTGAATTCTCAAATTCATTTTTCAATTGTACCATAATTTTATCCATATAGGCAATTTTTTTTTAAAAAAAAAGTCAATCATATTCAATTCACAAAAATTAGACTTATTTTTCTTAAAAAACTTTTCTAAACATAGAAATAATTATTTCGTATTTGTCAACCACCAATTACATACTTCAAAGGTATAAGTTACAAACTTTTGGAAATAAAATATTTTAACGTTTAGGTCCTTCAAATCACATTTTCTACTAAAACTATACCAAGGCTCTTTTATTTATTTATTTATTTTTTAAAATCAACATTATCAAATACATTTCACATTATATATTTTCTTACGAGCTTTCACATCTAGTTCTAAACCACAAAGTTTAAAAACGTCAAGCTTGAAACCTTTTGTATAAAATTTTGATCTTTAACATCAAAAGGTTTAAACTATTAACTCTATATGTAAAACTATAGTTTTTGTAACTTAAACATTACTAAAGTTTGTAACTTTTTCGCCACTTTATCTCACAAATGATTTCTCATTAAAATAAATTAAAAATCAGCAACTCATGAATACTAGATTCTTTTAACACAACATTATTAAAACTCATGGACCTACATAATCCGTTCAAATCAAAACGAAACAAAACTTTCTGAAACACTCAAAAAAAAACTTTAGATTTACATGA
Organism: Cicer cuneatum; assembly: GCA_037974295.1. Lineage (NCBI taxonomy): Eukaryota > Viridiplantae > Streptophyta > Magnoliopsida > Fabales > Fabaceae > Cicer > Cicer cuneatum. The sequence goes on from JBBPBO010001986.1 coordinate 41,835,866, forward strand.
ATATAAAATTAATTAAAATCTTTAGATCTTTCATTAATCATCATCAATCAACAACAACAATGGATTAAAAGGATTTAACCCCCCAACAACAACACAAAATTTGGCCAACAAAGAGGAGAAGTAATGAGGGTTTTCTCACCTTAAAAATTACACCACAAGAGCAAGATCAAGCTTTCCTCTTCAATCACCTTCTCCTAAATCCCCCTCGATCTAAGCTAACATGAGATTCCCTCTTCACTAAAACTTATAATTTTCTCCACAAAACTCTCTGGATCTAATATCTAACATTAAAGATCCCAAGACTATCATTTTAAAACAAGCATTTTCTCCTACGATCAAAGAATGGCTCGGCAAGATAAGGAAAAGGAGGAAGAGATAATTTCTTGTGTTGAAATTTAGCTCCATAGCACCAAAAATGATGAAATGAGAATATTTCGTTCCCGAATTTTGTTAAGATGAAGCATGTATAATGCAAAATTTAAAGGTTTAGCATGAAACCACTTATCACTAGCACTTAGAGGAAAAGAACTCAAGTAAGCTAAGAGAGAAAAGAGGCTACGGTCTCTGAGGGAGGAGTGAGGATTTTTTTTTTGGTCTAAAAAGAAGAAGAATGAAAGGGAAGGAAACATAATCCGAGAAAGAAGGGAGAGGTTCGCTGGCTTCCCATTTAAAGTTGGGTCATTCTTTCCTTTTTTTTTTTAACTTACAAAAAAATATATATAATTAAATATTTAAATTTTAACTAAAATAATCATTATAACATCTAATCACTCTTACACACGTTACATCACTCACTTCTTAATCTAATTTAATAAAAATATATACTCTCGCTACAACTCAATTGACAGATGAATTTATTAGTAACATGTGACATTTTAAAATTTTTGTCGATAAAAAAATTCTCCGTAGCTTAATTAAATTATACTCTAATAAATAATTTTATCGGGTCTCCAAATATATATTACTAACTCTAACAAAATTATATTTTGGTACTTAGTTTCATAAAATAAAAATTGACTAATAGTTTAAGCAATTCAACACAAAATACACTAAAATTACATAAATTAGAGTTTAGAAAATTCAGGATTTTACAAATTATAATACGTTGCTTTAAAAGAGAACAAATAAAATAAATTATTTAATTAATTTTACATTTTCTGTTAATTCAAAACAATATTGAAGATGATTAGAAAAAATAAACACCCAAACCTGTTTATTATTATTCGGGCTAAAGACCACAATTCTTATATCTTTAGACCACACTTAAAAAGTGTAGTTGTTAAATTTTATTAGCCAACAGTTTTTCACCGTGGTAAAGCAGCAACATTTTTAAAATTAGCAACAGTTTTTCATTAATAGTCAAGAAATTGTACTCTATAAGTAAATTATATGCAACGCATGAAAATCCGTTGCCTATTTCCGTTTTTAGCCACACTTTTATAGCCGTAGCTAAGTGAAGCGTGACATAAAATTAAAAATGTTGTAGTTATTTGAAAAAGTTTACAGTGATTCATTTTGACTAAAAAATCATATTATTTTAATAGACGTTTTATCAATAACTTATAATATTTATAAAAAAATAGTATTTATTTAAATGATAAGTTTTACAAAAATATCTATTTAATAATTGTTATAAAAATATTTATTTACGAGCTAAAATATAATAAATTATTTTTCAAGTGAAGTTCATAAAAAATAAGTTTAACTGATATTTTTTCAAGCGGAAGAAAAGGTTAACTAATTTTATTCAAGTATTTCTAAGCGGAAGAAAAGCCAATGACTACATTTCTAGTACTATAAAATTTGACTACAGACATTAAATAAAACTTTAAAATACTATGACAAAATTATAATTATAATTATAATTTTGTCTAAAAACCGATTTTCATCTCCACCGTCCGTCGTGAATCGACACACATCACAATAACTATTGTGGAATCTCTTCAAAATTATTATTAGCTAAAATATTGTTGAAAGAGATATGTTTTTCATCATTGATATCAAACTAAAGCTAAACATATGGAAAAATAAATAATGTAAAAACTGCATGATTAAAAGAATAAAATGCAAATAATTTAATTTTGGGTTACATAAGTTTTTAGTCCCTTTGAAAATTTTCTTTTAGTCCCCATAAAAAAATACTTCAGTTTTTAGTTTGTACAAATTTTCCTCGATAAGTAGTTTTAGTCCCTGCTAGGAAAACACATATTTAATTCTCCTTGAATTTTTAAATATTTTGGATGATATTTTGCAATGATATTGTTGGAACCAAGTTGGTTTTACACTTAAAGTTTTGATGTTAACAAAAGTATTTTATAAGAATAATATATTTGACTTCGAAAAATCAGAGGATATCATCAGAGGCAAAAATCAGAGGATATCATCAGAGGCAAAAATCAAAGGATATCATCAGAGGCAAAAATCAAAGGATATCATCAAAGGAAAAAAATAAGAGGATATTATCAAAGTACAATTCGAAATTAAACTTGGACCAAGTAAAAGCCCAAATCTCATCTATAAATAGAGACTCCAGGCTGAAGAAGAATTCATCGACAAACAGAAGAGTGTAGAAGAACTAAAGCTTAAAATCGAAATTCATCTTAGAGTTCAAAGAGAGAAAAACTTGTGCGAAAGAAAAATATTTTCTAAGTGTTCTTTTCTTAGAGTGTGAGAGTCATTGTTATAATCAGCTTTCCATTAGCAACTAATCAAGTTCCAAACCTTTGTATCCAACCCGATAGTGGTGTAAGTTCCATCTTCAATCTAGGGTTGTCAGATTGTTAGGAGAATACTTGGCTTGTAGGGTCAAGGTGGTGTAAGTTCCTTCTTCAATCAAGGTGTTGTTGTTCTTCAAAAGTTTGGGGCTATCAGGCTATTTGGGAAGACTGGCTTGGAGGGTCAGGTGCTGTGAAATTCTAAGTGTTTGAAGTAGTTGATTAAAGCCTTTTGAATGAGGGGACTGGATGTAGCCAAGTTAATGGTGAACAAAGATAAATCTATGTGTCGAAATACTTATGCTTTTATTATCCGCTGCTGCTGAATCTGATTGTTTCTTCTCCAAGTAATTTATATCAACTTTCCTCAAATCAGCAAAAAGTAATCAACTTTCGCAAACACAATTCAACCCCCTTTCTCATGTTTGCACCTTCAATTGGTATTAGAGCTCGGTCTCAAGGCTGAGCACTTTACAATGTTTGAGAAAAGATCCAAGGATTCAATATGTGTGGATTCAGTGAAGAAGCTGCCGAAGGAAACATCAACAAACCACCTCTGTTTGATGGAGAACGTTTTGAGTATTGGAAAGACAGGCTGAGAAGTTTCTTTATTTCACAAGATCTTGAACTTTGGGACTTGGTGGAAGATGGTTATATTGCTCCAGAGGATACTGATGGTATTGAAATTCCCAGAAAGGATATGAATGCTGATCAAAAAAAGATGTACAAGATGCATCATAAATCCAAAACATTCATGATAAATGTAATCACCTTCAAGGAATTTGACAAGTGCACCAACAAATAGACAACAAAGAGTATCTATGATAGTCTGACTCTGACCTATGAAGGAAGCAAGCAAGTTCAAGAAGCAAAGGCCGACATCCTTGTCAAAAAGTATGAGTTGTTCAAGATGGAAGAAGATGAAGACGTTGAAACATGTGGAGACCAAAGATGATCATGTGAAGAAAATCCTTAGGAGCCTACCAACCAAGTGGAGACCAAAGATCACTGCCATTCAAGAAGCAAAGGATCTGAATACTCTAAAGTTGGAAGAATTAATCAGCTCCCTCAAATCACATGAAATTGAGCTTGAAGGTGATAATCCCAAGAACAAGAACAAAACCTTAGCCTTGAAATCCAAGAAGAAGAAGGTTCTAAAAGCAACATCAGAATCAAAAGATAGTGATTCAGATGATCAGAATTTGAACCCAAAGGAAGAGGAGATTGCTTTCATTACCAAAAAGGTTCTAAAGATGTGGCACAACAGAAAGAAGAAATTTCCCCAAAGGTATTCCAAGCATTCCAACAGAGGAAAGGATGAATATGACAAGAAAAGTATCATCAGCTATGGATGCAATGAACCTGGACATATCAAGTCAGAATGTACAAACATGGAGAAAGGGAAACACCAGAAGAAAGATTCTAGACCCAAGGAGAAGAATCTGATGGCTACATGGGATGATTATGATGAATCCTCTGATGATGAAGAAGCAGATTAGGCTATGATGGCTCACACCAACTCTGCCTTTAGATCCAACACAGATTCTGATTTTGGAAGTGAATCAGTAGATGAAGAAACAGGTATTTTCTGAATTTGCCCGATTTGATTTAATTACTGCAATAAATGATATTTTAAATAGTAATAACAAATTGTCTTTAAAACTGAAAATAACATTCTAACCAAAGAAGTCAATGTTTTAAACAATCAAAGTGCATAATGTAAAACAAAAAATGAAGCTCTTAAAACTAATATTGCTGAACTTAAGGCTGAAAATATAACTCTAAAAGGTAATCATTGTTCAACATCAAGTGAAAATACTACATGTAATTCTGATATGCATGAACAAGTATTTCAAGACTTTCTTGCTAATGGTATGAAAAGAAGTAAATATGCTTCTATGATTTATGGAGTTAGTAGCAATGGTAAAAGAGGTGTAGGATTTGAAGAACCTCTAACTGAAACTAAACCTATTTCCTCAGATGTTTTGTGTACTGTTTGCACTAAGAAAGGTCACTCCAAATTATCTTGTCCCATGATAAATACAAGGAAAGACAAGAAACCTTTCAAGACTAACAAACTAGGACCCAACCATATTTGGGTACGAAAAGATAAAATTGTTTATGTTGCAGATGTTCTAAGTAACCAAATTGAAACACCAGTCATGGTGCATGGTCAATGGATGCTTGCAATATATGAAGGGAAAAAGGTATATGTTCCGACACCTACCAAACAGAAGTCAATTGGCTCTGGTGGAAGAAGTACTAGTCAACACAATACATATCGAAACCAGAACCATATGATGAATCATAAATATTAGAGAAATCACACATATCAACCAAATCAAAATCGACAGAAAAATCACACATATCAACAAAATTGGAACTACCAGAAGAATCATAATTACCATCAGTTCAAAAACTATCAGAGGAACCTGATATATCAACAGAAAGAGAAGTGTCAGATTAATAATCAGAATCAGGAGACTTCTTTGAACACTCCAATAAAATTCATCAAGACTACAAACCTAGATGGGAATTCAAATCCCTTCATCCAGACCCTCTAATCGTAGAATATGCAAATTCAGAATCTGAAAACCAGAAAAGAAGAAATAAGAGGGATTTCAGAGTGAAACTAAAACTGTTGACATATAGGTTATATCTTTCTTTAAGTATTATTATTGTTTTGATATCATGTTTACTGTGGTAACAAGAAGCTTGATCTTAAAAATCAAAGCTAGATAAGTATTTTGCAGGTTCTCAAAAATTTAGAGGAACCAGGTGATCCACATAATTTGAACACTTCAGCATAAATAGCATACCAGTAGTTTCTAAAACAAGCAAAAACTACCTGGAAAAAAAATTTTTGTTGGCTGTATTGATTTCATTCTTAAATTATATGATTTTTATTAAGTTATATGACAAACAGCTTGACCTTGAAAAGTCAAAGCAAGATGATGATAGTGCAAGTTTACCAGAACCAAAGGAAGCTAATGCAGACAAACCAGAAGAACTTGAAAAAGTAGAGGATACAAGCAAATAAGAAGAATATGACAAATTTTCAAAGGATGAATATGAAGATAAGTCAGAAGAAAGATGTGGATGGAAGTACAAGTCATCTAATCCTGAACTCTAATCATTGGAAGTGCAAGTGATCCTTTAAGGACCAGATCATCACTTAAAGACACCAGTTTGTTTGGCTTACTCTCATCAATTGAGCCTACCTCTATTGGTGAAGCATTGGCAGATAATGGATGGATTCTTGCAATGCAAGAAGAGTTAAATGAATTTGGGATCTAGGACAAGGAGACACAACAGTCACTGATTACTACCATACCCTCACTCGTTACAGGCAGCAGCTGGATATCTATGAGGATATAGTATGAAATGCCCTGAAGACAGCAAACAGTACAAAAAACTGGTAGAGAAAGACCGAATATACCAGTTCCTCCTTGGCCTAAACAAGAATCTAGATGATGTAAGAGGAAGAATCCTTGGAACCAAACCTCTGCCCAACATCAAAGAAGTATTTTCAGAAGTGAGAAAAGGAGAGAGCCGAAGGAAAGTCATGCTTGGAAGCATGGATGAGAGCTCCATTAATGAAAGTTCAGCCTTGGCTGTGAAAGGAAACTACAAAAAATCTAGAGGTTGGTGTGATCACTGCAAAAAAACAGGCCACAATAAAGAAACATGTTGGGTCATTCATGGAAAACCAGCAGACTGGAAACCATCTAGGAACAGGGACATTCACGCCCATGCTGCCACATCAGAAAGAGGCAAAGTGTTGGCAGCCCCAGCACTTTAACCAAGTCCATTCAGCAAGGAACAAATGGAGATGTTGCAAAAATTGCTACAACAATCCCTTCAAAACACTAGCACACACTCAACTGCTGCCTTGGCCCAAAAAGATAATTCTTCATGTGTTTATTTTGTTGACAAGGGAATATCTAACTGATGGATTGTAGACTTTGGAGCCCAGACCATATGACTGGGGATATCACTCTATTTGATGAATATTCCCCATGCAATGACAATTCTTTGGTACGAATAGCAGATGGCACAAAAACAAAAGTGATTGGTAATGGCTCAGTAATTATCTCCAAGGACTACTCTTAACTCAGTTATTTATGTACCAAAGTTGAATTGCAACCTTTTGTCCATAAGTAAGTTGACTCAAGATCTAAATTGTTTCACTAAATTCTTGCATCACCTATGTGAATTTCAAGATTTGGATTCGGGGAGGAAGATTGGCAATGCTGAGGAATGTGCAGGTCTCTACTTCTTTCAAGCTAGTGAGTTCAAGAAGAGAAGAAATAATTCAGTCTATGTTGCTGCATCAAATGGTAAAAACCTAGAGGAAGCTGTTATGCTATGGCACTATCGATTAGGACATCCAAACTTTATGTACCTTGAAAAAATGTTTCCTTCTCTATTCAATAAAAATTTAAATTTGTTTCAATATGAAATATGTCAATTATCCAAACACTCACGCAACCATTATCCTCCTCAATCTTAAAAACCATCCCAACCTTTCTCATTAATCCATAGTGATGTTTGGGGACCTTCCCGTGTTAAGAACATAACTAGTTCAAAATGGTTTGTGACCTATATAGATGATCATACACGTGTTACTTGGGTGTTCCTTATGAAAGAAAAATCTGAAGTGGGAGAAATCTTTGCGAACTTCAACAATATGATCCAAACTCAATTCCAAACCAAAATCCAAGTCCTACGAACTGACAATGGTCGTGAATACTATCACCACTCCCTTAAATCTCACCTTCTCAAGCATGGAATAATTCACCAAACAAGCTGTGTGAACACACCGCAACAAAATGAGATGGCCGAGAGCAAAAATAGGCACCTTATGGAGGTTAATAGGTCCCTTATGTTATCAACTAATGTACCAAATCATTTTTGGGGTGAAGCCGTCCTTTCAGCATCATATTTAATAAACAAAATGCCTTCTAAAGCCCTCAAGTTCAAAACCCCTTGCCAAACACTTCTATCCATTTACCCACACATTAAAATCCTTTCATCCATTCCTCCCAAAGTCTTTGGCTGCACTGCATTTGTGCATGATAACCAGTTTAACAAAGGAAAATTATAGGCGATGATGACAAAGAGATAGAAGAACTCAAGAGATTTCTAGCTAAAGAATTTGAGGTCAAGGACCTTGGACACCTAAAATATTTTTTTGGGATGGAGATTGCTCGTTCCAAACATGGAATCTAAGTCTCCCAAAGAAAATACGTGTTAGACCTGTTGGAAGAAACAGGAATGTTAGGGTGCAAGCCAGCAGATACACCGATGGAACCTAACCTTAAATTGGCAGAACAAGAAGGCAGTCCCCAAGTTGATAAGGAGAGATACCAAAGATTGGTAGGAAAGCTAATTTACCTAACTCACACTAGACCAGATATTGGTTACTCAGTGAGTATGGTAAGTCGTTTCATGAATAAGCCAACTGAAGATCACATGAAAGCTGTGACTCGAATTTTGCAGTACCTCAAAAAGACACCCGGGAGAGGTCTTCACTTCAAAAAGGACCCAATTAGGAGTGTGAAAGTGTTCACAGATGCAGATTGGGTTGGTTCATTGACTGATCGCAAGTTAACTAGTGGATATTGCACATATGTGTGGGGAAACTTGACTACTTGGAGAAGTAAAAAATAGTCGGTGGTGGCAAGAAGTGAAGGTGCAAACACGAGAAGGAGAGTTGAATTGTGTTTGACTTAACTTGAATACTTCTCTTGTTTTAATACTTTCAAAACAAAACTTGACGTATAATTAAAACAGAGTTAGCAGCAGATAAAAATAAAAATAAAACTCACAGATTTTATACTAGTTCACCGTTAACGAGGCTACGTCCAGTCCCTTCGCCTTGAAGGATTTCACTAATTCAAACCTTGAATTACAACCGTGCTACTGACCCTCCAAGTCAGCCTACTCAAATAGTCTAACAATCCTATACTTCTTTGAGGAAAAACAACTCCAGTCTTCAGTCAATCTGACACCCCAGATTGTAGAACAATTCACAACACTATGAATCTAATTGTTAAGTACCTTGCTACCTCCTACTGACTCCCTTAGTTTGTAGACTCTACTTCAACAACTTAGATTTGACACAGTGGAAAGAAAATAACACGAGTACTTGCTTCTTGAAAGCTGAAACTCACAATTGACTTATATGAAAATTTGGGAGCGTTTGCTTTGGAAGTGTATGACTCTTTTTGTGATTTTCGATTCTTGAGTATTCTGCCTTGAGCCTCCTTTTATAGATGCAGATTTGGGCCTCTTCCAATGCTTAAATTCGAGTTGAATCTTGCTGGATTCTCTGTAAAAATAACATGACCAATTGGGCTTCATATAAATAAAAAACATATCTTCAGATTTCCTTTCAAAATAACTGGCCAATTAAATCTGTTGGTTCCTTCCCGCCACAGCTCCTGAATTCCACAACACCTCACTTTATTTTTGTAATAAATCTTTTTAATCCTTTGATCAAAATAAATTAAATTCTCCACCGTATAAATTTCCTGATTAAATCAGGACCATTGGATCTTTATGCGCTAGTCCACATCTGGACCATACTGATTGTTATGCTGTGCTCCTCTGATTTCGGCCTTCCCTGGACCACACTTTCTGACCCTCTGATCTTCTGATTTCGGCCATCCTGGATGCGCACCTGATATGCTATAATCCTCTAAATTCGGCCTTTGCTGGACTGCACATTCTGTCCCTCTGATTTCGGCCAATATTGAGCCATGGTCTGATCTTCTGATCTGGACCATCACTGGACCAAATAATTAATTCTGAACCATTGATCTGGAAATCTTTGATCTGATCTGGACAGATTCTGGAATTTGGTCTGCAACAAACTGAAATTAACTTGAACAAAAAATATTTCAGTCTGGATATTTTGCCTTTGATTTTGGACCAGGTCTGGATTGATTCGGGAATTCATTTCTTCTGGTCTGGACTTAGTTCCATGCCCTGAATCATGCTATCTTATGGTCTGGGCCAAATCTGGATTGATCCTCTTGTTCTGGACTCATAAACATACCTTCTGGTCAAGTCTGGAACAAGTCTGGACTATGTAATTTTTCACTGCCAGGCCATCTTCTCGTCAGAATAACTTCTGGAATAAAATTGATATTTGATTCCTGTTTGTCTGGAACAACTCTCCTTCTGGTAGGCTTTCCAATGGTATGATCCATGTTTCATTCTGATTTTTATTCCTTCTGATCTGGGCCATCAAAGATATCTTCTAGTCATGTTTTGACATTCATGGAGTATCTTCTGGTCATTCCAGAATTCATTTTTCTGGAATCCTTTGATCACTGCTTCTGATTCCTTCAGTTTCTGGGGCATTTAACTTAATAATTCAAAGTACAAAATAAGTTTACATAGAGTACATTTGTAAGCATCAAAATCCTAAGTACTTAGAACCAACTTGGTTCCAACAAGAAGTAGTGCAGAGGCTGAGTTCAGAGCAATGGCTCATGGCATTTGTGATGGAATTTGGTTACAGAGAGAATTAGGAGTACCAACAGATTCCACCATGAGCCTATGGTGCGACAACAAGGCAGCCATGAATATTGCAAAAAATCCAGTTCACCATGACAGAACAAAACATGTGGAGATAGATAGACATTTCATAAAAGAAAAGATAGATGGTGGAACTATCAAGTTGGAATACATCCCTTCCCAGAACCAAATTGCAGACTTACTGACCAAGGCCCTTCACAAATCTAATTTTGAGAACTTAAGGTCCAAGCTAGGCATGATTAACATCTACTGCCCAGCTTGAGGGGAGTGTTGGATTCCAAAATTGTGGCTGAGAATAAGTCATTTATTGAGTGGTTATTTTGTAAATAATTTATTATATTATATAGGATAGCTGTAGAGAATATCAAGGGACTTTGTACAGTAAATCCCTCCTATTTAATTCTGATTTATTTATTAAACTAGGGAATGCTATATTTAAAAACCAGAATTGTAACCATTATGATTCAAGAAATGAAAAGATCATTTCCTCAATAATTCACATATAATAACTAAGGGTTTTTGGTCATTTAGCAGGATATAAAATGAATATAATAGAATAGAATATACAAGAATGACACTGAAGAATGTGCTTGTTAATTGTGATCAGAATATAATGAAGATTAAATAGTTCAACTTACTAGAATACATTTCCTTATTATGGAATATATAAATAAAGATTGAAGAATTTAAATTGTCAACAATACATGAAAATGTATTACCTCTTAGCAGCTTAAATAGCAAGCCTTCCAGCAATACTGCGGACTATGTTTGACTGCGGTGTTTCCTTTCCATCAAAAGATTTTGGAAGCCCAACTATAAACTCATCAGCCTCCTATATATTTTCAAAACCATGTAATGGTATCTCTAAGATTACAAAACAGATCTTTACCAAATGAATTTTAAGAAATACAATGGATAAAGAATGAATCTGAACCTCTTGTTTAGCAATGTTAATAATCCGGAGCTCGAGCTTCTCTCCTCGCAGTTCCAAAACCTACAGCAAATACAGGATTATAAGGACGAATGGTTGATGATGAAACACAAATAAGGAGTAAATGCCCAATTTGGTCCGTCACTTTTATAGAGTGTATCAATTTGGTCCCTCACTCTTAAAAAATGTCACGTTAGTTCATCACTTAAAAGAAAGATAGACAAGTTAGTACCTCAATCCATCTCAGAATATTTGTCATGTCAGAGTAGTCCTTAGAAGAATTACATACAAAGTATCAAAACGGTTCATGAAATTACATTATTTTTGTCTATTTGGTCCTTGAAATTACATAGTTAATATCAATGAGGTCTTTGCGATTAACAAGTACAGAACAAAAGAACTAACTTGACAAACTTTCTACAAAGTGATGGACTAACTTAACAATTTATGAAAGTGGAGGACTAACTTACAAAATGTCACGTTAGTTCATCACTTAAAAGAAAGATAGACAAGTTAGTACCTCAATCCATCTCAGAATGTTTGTCATGTCAGATTAATCCTTAGAAGAATTACATACATAGTATCAAAACGGTTCATGAAATTACATGATTATTGTCTATTTGGTCCATGAAATTACATAGTTAATATCAATGATGTCCCTGCGATTAACAAGTACAGAACAAAAGAACTAACTTGACAAACTTTCTACAAAGTGAGGGACTAACTTATATAGCACCTAACCTCACTAATAAGCACACAAATGCTTTGAGAGTTTCAACATACTAATTAACAACACATAGTATCCAAATGACATAGAAACTACATATGCAAGGGTTGAATCGCTACATTAGCTACTCTGCACTGCATTAGCAACTGACACAAAATACATTACAAATATTCCATTTAAGCCACAAGAGTTCCATTTTTCTTCCATTTTTCTTGAGAATCTTTAACAGAAAAAGGCTCCGTACAAAAATAAAAAGAATATTGCACTCACCTCTCCTAAGATATGCTTAAATGGAAGACACGCCCCTTCTAACTTTTAACAAACATTCACCACTTCTATTTGCTTGAGAAATTACGCTCACCTCCCTTTTGGTATGTTTGGTTGCCACACACCTATGTTTTGTCTATTTTTACGGAATAGAGAGGGTCACAGAGAAAGTGAGGATGATTCAGGAAAAGATGAAAGCATGTCAAAATAGGCAATGTGTTTTACAAAATAGAAGGGGTACACAAATAAATAGAAGGTTGGTAATATATATAAATGTATATTAAATCATGAGTGTGTTAAAATATCAATAATTGATTTCTTCATTATACTCTCTACTCATTTTAGAGAAGCCAAATCTGAAGTGGTATTTAATATGTTTTTACGAAATTTTGCAAATTGATAATAAAGGTATGTCCTGCAAAGCAGATATGCAGTCATGTGTTTGAGTTATGCTTTGGATTTGAGTGAGTTGATTAAAGATAAAAAGACCCAAGAATATGTTGTTGTCATGCTTTTTTGAAAATTTTAGTTGCTGAGGCATATTGATTTTAGACATGATGTGTAAGCTGCTGCTGCTGCCTGCGGTCACATTTTTTTTGCAAAATTAAAGTTCTAGCATGTTTATTCGTGGACGAAATAATTTGGACATGCATTGATGCAACAATGTTTGGTGGTTTTCAGCTTATATACTGAGTCAAAGCATCATAGTTTAATAAATGCTGGACTAGTTTTTCACGGTTTATGTGACAATTTCTAGGATGGACGTGTTACATATGATCTACTGTAGACCGATACTTCAAAATGATTCAAAATTTTGATGATGCCTGTACGACCTTTAAATTTAAAATTAAATTATAGGTTTAATATTAAGTGTATTTTGGGAATATTTGTAAAATATTTAAGATATGTATATTATATATATATATATAAATATTTATTTTTTGGAGGTTGGATTAAAATTATTGGATGAAGGATAAATTAATTTAATTACAAGTAATTAAATTATCGGGTAGTTAATTAAGATGTTATCTGCTAATTGCGACGAGACTGGTTAAGTACTTGATGGTCAAACAATATTATAATAGTACTGTGTTGTGTGAGATGGCACATATGTGCCTATATATAGGTGAGAGGCCAGAACAGAAAGGTAGAAAACACATTTCCTTCCTTCCTCACTGCATGCACTAGTTTTCTTTCTCTGCTCGTTCTGTTTTTTTGTGTTGGTGGTAAGAAGAGTTGCTCAAAAGTCAAATTACTTGGAAATCCAAGCACCGAACCAGCAAGTACCCAGAACAAAAGTTGTTCCTCTCCTCATTACAGAGCTAGAGAACTAACTTTGGTAACGGCGAACGCAAACGGGAGTTTCGCCGACTTTTGTCGCGAAAACGTGAACGAGCGCAGAAAAACGTAACAGAGGTAAGGGGCACCCTCCACTTTCTAGATTGCAATTAGGGCTGTAAATGCATGCTGTTGTGGCATTGTTGATGTTTTCGTTGTTGTTTTTTAAGTAAAACTGTTTTGCATGTCGTTTTGAAAGATGAAAATGCATGCTGTTGATGTTTGATGATCTGTGATGTTTGCTGTTTTGGCTGAATACATCAATGTTGTTTTGGTTGTGTGGGAATACTTGAAAATGCTATGCATGTTGTGTTGGGGATGATCAAAATGCAAGTGTTTGAAAATGGTTGTTCTGTTTTGTGGTTGACTTTTTGTTTTGGTGATTAAAGAAAACTGTGAGGTTATTCTGGTGTTGGTGATTCTGTTTTCTGTTGTGTTAATAACAATCTGGTGTTGATGATGGTTTTCAAAAGAAAAGGATTTAAAATGGGTGGAAGTGTTTCTGGAGAATCTGTTATTGATGAATAATGTTCTGAGTTGTGGTTTCAAAGAAATGGTGATTATGTTTTGGTGTGTGTTGGTTTTTTAAAGAAAAGAGTTTGAAAATGTGTTGAAGTTTCTGGAAAATATCACTGCATTCGAAGGTGTATTCGAATACAGCATTGGTGTATTTTAATACATGCCTGCAAAGTTTGGTTTTTATTCAAATTTTGGACTTGTATTCGAATACGGGCCTTTGTATTCGAATACAGATGAGTAATTTTTGCTTCTGACTTAGCATCTATATTCGGCTACGACCTTGTCGTATTCGAATACAGGATTGCAATTTTTGCCACTGACTTCGCATCTGTATTCGGCTACGACAGCCTCGTATTCAATTACAGAATGCTGATTTTTTTCACTGTTTTTGCCTCTGTATTCGAATACAGATTGGTTTTTTTCAAAAACTCCCGTTTCAAACATTGGTTTCTGAACTTAAAGAGTTTGGAAAACATTGGGAAGGCTTGAGATGAATTAAAATGGAGTTTTTGATAAGGTTTGAGGTGGTGATGATGAGGTTCTTGAATTTTTGTTGATGTCGTGATAAATGCTGATTTTTCACTATTTTTAGCTTCTGTATTCGAATACAAAGAAGTTGTATTCAAATACAGATTGGCTTATTTCCAGAAATTCCAGTTTTAAACATTGCTTTATAAATTTTAAGAGTTAGGGAAACATTGAGAAGGTTTGTGATGAATTAAAATGGAGTTTTTGAGAAGGTTTGAGGTGGTAATGATGAGGTTCTTGAATTCTTTATTGATGCAATGAAAATGAAATTGTTGAGATAGTTTGAGATGGTTTGAGGAGGTGATGGAGTGGCTGGACTTCCAGCTGGCATTTGCATTCTGTTTTCAGTGAAGAGAAAACATTGCATGCCCATGCATTGCATAGTCAGGTGGTGACCGCGATGGGCCACAGAGTTAAAGCGGTAACCGTGATAGTCTGCGAAGTTAAATAGTAACCACCGTGATGGGCTACGGAATGGCCGCGTGTTCGTGGTGGTCCATTCTATCCGTGCGAGGATTTAACTTCTGTATGTTCTTGCCTGTGAGAGGCTAACATACGTGAAACGTGCTGGTCTGTGAGCGAATGCACGTGTGCTGGTCTGTGAGCGATTGCATTGGTGCTGGTCTGTGAGTGACTGCACTGGTGCTGGTCTGTGAGCGAATGTACCTTGGTATACGTAAAACGTGCTGGTCTGTGAGCGACTGCACGTGTGCTGATCCGTGAGAGATTGCACCATGGTCATATTGGCCGTTAAAGTCTAACATATATAAATCATGCTGGTCTGTGAGAGACTGCACATGTACTGGTCTGTGAGCGACTAGCACCTTGGTTATTCCAAGAAGTTGTGTACATTGGCATATACATATTGCATGGGTTGTTTGACTGTGAGTCATAATTCAATCTGAGTTAATGAGTGGGAATCGATGTGTGTAAGTACCTTATGAGATCTGAATTTTTAACGGATTGTTGTGATTGTTGAATTGATATTTGTACTTACAACATGATTTTTATATTAACTTGGTTGCTGTTTTTGCAAAGGTACAAATGTCATGTATTTTAAAATATGAGCATCCTTATTTATCATCGTTGTTATATAACATGCCATGAATATATTTGTATTGTTGACATAAATGCTATGTGGTATTTGTTAATTTCAGTCGGTGACCCTTCACTATTATTGTGAAAAATTGGGCTTTGCCCTCAGATGATACCCGAACCCGTCCCACCGACGATTACACTAACGACGGAGACGTCGTTAGTTTTCCTTGATCTTCGCATACGGAGTATTCGAGGACAACGTAGAGGGACTGACAGCTGGGGTGAAGACGAGACTTGTAGAGGAGGCGGTGGAAATCACTTGCTACTGTAGCTTTAGTGCATGATCAATTTAGACTTGTTGTATAGGGTCTTGAGCTCTGGGGATGTAATGATGTATTTTGGGAATTATTGTATATCTTTTCCGCTAAATCTTTTCCGCACTCTGATATTTTTTTTAGATGATATGACACCAACTTTTGGAATGTATTAACTTTTGTTATAAGGAAAGTATTAATTCCCAAAGTTTAATTACTTAATTATATTTATGATGTAATTATTTAATTACTTTCATCAATTGAATCACGACATATTATTTTATGAAATGATTTAATTTTAATTTTATTTTAATTCTCTTGAATTAATTCAAAAATTCTTATATTTATTTATTTCGGTTGAAAAAAAAAATACATTCGCGCTGTTTTAAAACTCGGGGTGTTACAATGCCCAATATTTACAACTTTTAAGTAGAAGTTCAGGATCCTCTACATCAGTTACGGCTGAGAGACTTACCTGATCAGTGTTGATTTAACAAAAACAAGAGAAAATGGATAAAAGTTTAGTTTTAAGGAACTAATATTCATTTTACATGTATTTTTTCGAAATAACATTGATTCAGTCAATGTCTCAATTGTGAGGACGAGTAATACATGAACTTTTACTTACAAGGAGCGGCAACATTTTTTATGTTCAAGCTTCAATCTTTTGCAACTTTATCTTTTTTTTGGTGTTTATTTTTTCTCAAAGTGCAATTTCGCAAATGTATTTTATGAAAATCGTATTTTGACTTAGAAGAAGAATGAAAAATCAGATGACGTAACCAGAAGCATAAATCAGAGGATGATGTCACAAGACGATGTCATCAGAAGATAACATCATCAAAGGATGATTACCAGACGATGGTCATCATAGATATTATCATCAGAGGAACCTGTCATAGGATATCATAAGAGGATCTCATTAGAGACAAAAATCAGAAAAACAGAATCTAGCTAAAAGTATGCTCGAAACAAAATCTGAGAAAAATGCTCAAAACAGAATTGGAGCAAAAGACTCAAGAAACAGAATCTAGCTAAAAGCATGCTCAAAACATAATCTGAGAAAAATGCTCAAAACAGAGTCGGAGCAAAAGACTCTAATTTCTACTATAAATAGAGGCTTAATGCTGAAGAATAAAGTATCGAAAAATACAAGAACTCAAGCTTCAATTCAAAGTTATCTGAGACTTCAAAAGAGAGAAATACAAGTGTGCAAGAATCAGCTTTCCAGAAGCAACAAAAGAGTACAACAATCAGTGCAATAATCAGTTTTTCAGAAGCAACTTTGCAAAGTTCCAAACCCTCTTAATCTAATTCGATAGTGGTGTAGATTCCTTTCTTCAATCTGGGGTTGTCAGATTGGTAGGAAAAGACTTGACTTGTAGAGTCAAGGTATTGTTATCATTCCTCAAAACTCTGGGGTTGTCAGGCTGTTTGAGAAGATTTGGCTAGTAGAGTCAAGGTGTTGTTATTCCTCAAAAGTCTGGGGTTGTCAGGCTGTTTGGGAAGACTGGCTTGAATGGTCAGTAGTGTTGTAATTCAAAGGAGTTTGAATTAGTGAAAAGGCCTTCTAAAGGAAAGGCCTGGACGTAGCTAGTTAATGGTGAACCAAGATAAATTGTTGTTTTCTTATGTTATTATTATCCGCTGTTGAGTCTGATTAATTAACCATCAAATAACTCACAACAATATTCAACAAAACAGCAAAAGAATTCAAGTTTAACAAACACAATTCAACCCCCTTCTCGTGTTTGCACCTTCACTCCTCTCATCACTATGGTGCTAGTGGACCAACTTTAGTAGCGGCGACGCGAGCGGGAGTTTCGTCGATTTTAGTCGCGGTAACGAAAACGAGCGAGAAAGCGTAACGAAGGTAAGGGGCTCCTTCCAACTTTTTAGATTGCATGTAGGGACTTTAAATGCATTTTTGATGGATGATTATTGTGTTATGTTTGTTAAAAATGTGATGTTATGTTTTGACAATAGAGCTGTCATTGTTGTGTTGTTGGAGATTAACATGCATGTTTGTTGAGATGATGCATGTTTGACTGGGATATTGTTGTTCAGTTGTTGTTGATGAGAAAAAAATCATTTATGTTGTGTTGATAATGTTTTGAGTTTTGTTGTTAAAGAAATTGTGTTATGGTGTTTGTGTTGGTTTTTTAAAGAAAAGAGTTTGAAAATGTAGTGAAATTTACTGGAAAATCCCACTGTTTTCGAAGATGTATTCGGATACGGCACTGGCGTATTCGGCTACGACAACCTCGTATTCGAATACAAAATTGCAGTTTTTTCTTCTGACTTCGCATCTGTATTCGGCTACGACAACCTTATATTCGAATACGGAATTGCAGTTTTTGCTTCTGACTTCACATCTTTATTCGGCTACGATAACCTCGTAATCGAATACAGCATTGCAGATTTTGATACTGTTTTAGCATCTGTATTTGGCTACAAGGAAGTTGTATTCTAATACAGATTGGATTTTTGTCAAAAATTCTATTTTTAAATATTGGTTTATGCACTTAATTATTTGGAAAACAATTTTAAGGCATATGATAAATTATGCGGTTCTTTGAGATTGTTGAGGTGGTGATGAAGTGTCCGGGTTCTGTATTTGCATTACGTACTGATTTCAGTGAAAAGAAACAGAGTATGTTCATGCACTGCATAGTCAAGTGGTGATTGTGATGGGCCACAGAGTTGAGCGGTGACCATGATGGACCGTGAAGTTAAGTAGTGACCGTGATGGGCTACAGAGTGGTTCCGCGTGTATTAGACGGTCCATTCTATCTGTGTGAGGATTTAACTTATGTGTAGTGTCTGTGATAGGCTACATAAGTAAATCGTGCTAGTCTGTGATGCGACTACACCTTAGTAATTAGTACTTTGGCCTGTGATAGGCGGTAAAATTATGATTTACGCCCTTTCGAGGAGGGTTTTGTTGTCATGTGGTGACTGTGATGGGCCACGAAGTTAAGTAGTGACCGTGATGGGCTATAGGGTGGTTTCGTGTATATTAGACGGTCCATCTTTTCCTTACAGGGATTTAACTTATGTGTAGTGCATGTGATAGGCTACACAAGTAAATCGTGCTAGTCTATGATGCGATTGCACCTCGATTAATTAATACTTTGTCCTGTGATAGGCGGTACAATTATGATTTACGCACCCTCGAGGAAGGTTTTCATCCTAGGAATTCAAGAATCATGTGCATTGGCATAGACGCATTGCATTGAGATTGTTGACTTGAGAGTCATGATTGATATGAGCTGATGTGTGGAAATCAATGTGTGCAAGTACCTTAAAATTTTTAGTTTCTAACGAGTTATTGTGATTGTATTTGGACTTGAAACATGTTTTGTATGTTAAATCGTTTGTTTCTCAAAAATGTAGATGTTATACATTTTAATAAGTGAGTATACTTATTTTATCACCATTGTTATACTACTGGAACATGCCATATATGTTTTTGTTATCTTTAACATATCTGCTAAATGTTAATTGTTAATTTTGGTTGGTGACCCTTTACATTATTGTGGAAAATTATGTTTTGCTCTCAGATGATACCCAAACCCGTATCACCGACGGTGACACTAACGACGGAGACGTCATTAGATTTCCTTGATCGTCACGTGCCGACTGCTTGGGTGTACGACCCCGCCTCAAGCAGGGCTACATATACGGGGAGATTGGTGAGGACCAGCAGGATCGCCGAGGCAATGTCTTTTGTGGAGCACACTCACACGCGGATCGATTTTCCGGTACGTTCCAAACTGGTACTTGAGGCGTATGGAGTATTTGCGGACGCAGAGAGTCCGACAGCTGGCGTTGAGACGGAGGCCACTGTAGGTGTGGTGACTCCCACTGTTGTGGCAGGAGATGTGGTGCCTGAGCCAGAGGCGGGTGAGAAGGATAACAGGTCGACGCCAGCGAAGGTCGACATTCCAGGTCTTTCCAGGCAAGTAGAGAAATGCTTTGAGATTCCGGCGCCGCCAAAGCGACCTCAATCATGGATAGATCTGACTTCAGAGGAGATTGATCCTTCTCTGGCTGATGAGGAGAAGGATGTCACGTTGAGGCGAGCTACGGTGTTGGACGAGACCTGTAGAGGGTGTGGTGGTTGAAGTAGCAAAATTGATTTACAAGGAAGGAGGGTTTGAATTGTAAATCTCCCTTTATAAATTTTTTTGAGAAACTTAAGATTTGAACTCAAGAATGTTCTTGGTTTAAGAGAGCAGGAAAAAGGAGAACGTTCTTGGTTTATTAGAAAAACGGAGAACGTTCAGATTAGTTTGTAAAACAGAAAATAGTTTTGTATTTTTAATCTTGAAAAGCAATCAAACTGAATAAAGAGATAAAGGATAAGAAATACCATACACACACGTATCCTGGTTCACCCAACTTAGGCTACGTCCAGTCCTCACAATTGTGAGATTTTCCACTAAGTGTTTAAAACAAGAACCTTCTTGGTTTTACAGCACCTAGCCTAGATCAACTTTGATCTTTGTTACAGAACTTAATCTAATTCCACCCAGAAAGAGATTAATCAAATCACTTACTAACCTTGATAGGATTTCTTACAATCTACCCCAAACTATACTTAACTCTTATAGTTTGAGTTTTACAATAATGAAGAGATTGTTTTGTTAGAATCTGAGATGTCTCAACTCTTGTTTGAGATTCGATTCTTTACAAAGAAATCAGTACAAATGTATCAGAGTAAAATAGGAATTTTAATCAAACTGATTCTTGTTAGTGATTGGAGAATTTCAAGTATGTAAATGTGAATCATTTTGAGAGACTTGTTAGCACTTGAACTTCTGCATTTTCCTTGAGCTGTGGCCTTCCTTTTATAGGCTTGAGAGCATTAAATGGAGGTCAATAGAGCTGTTGGTAGTGGCCTTGTCAGGCTTGACCAGAGGCAATATTTCTGAATAAAAATAATCCAACTTTTGACTATTTTTATTTTCTGTTTTGACTGGGTTGTGTGTTGCGTTTTAGATCAGATTTTCTTGAGGAATTAATGATCCTTTAATGCTTTTGATAAGTGATAATATTGCTAGCTTGAACTGGAGCTTTGGATCAATTAAAACAGATTGAAAACGATCATGAAAACTTGATGTAGGAAGCTTGTATTGAAGCTGCTAAAACTGACTGGAGATTGATGATCATTCTGGACTTTTGTACTTTAAGTATCCTGGAGACTGATAATCAATCTAGACATTTTTTTGGCCATACTGGAAACTGACTTGACTTCAAGATTCTTTAACAGTCTTGACAGTCAATTCCAGAACTGTCTAGACAGGCTTGTTTGAGAGTCTTTTTCTTTCGCAATTCGAATGTCCTCTTTGATTTGAATAGATCTTATGTGTTCTCTTCCATGTAGTGATCATATCCATGTAACTTCCAGAGCCAACAACTTTGTTTAAATGATGGAGAAAGATGGTTCTTTATGCTGTCATGGTCTGGTGAACATTCTCCGTTTTCCAGAATATGTCAAGAATGTTTTCTGCCTTTGTTTATGCTGATTTCTTTAATTCTTTTGAAACCTATCTTTGAATTAACACACTCAAAAGCACAGGTTAAATTAACAATACATTTAGAATCATAATTAACAATCTTTAATTAACCTTTGTTTATTTTCATCAAAACTTTAAAATGAGAGTTTGTCTTAACAATCTCCCCCTTTTTGATGATGACAAACATGTTAATTTAGATTTTAATTTTGATTCTAATTTTGAAAGAGCTTGAAAGCTCCCCCTCAATTTGTGCAGTGATTTAATTTTGACAGAAGATAAATCATGTAAATTCAAGATCAAATAGATTCATAATAAATATTTTTCATTAGATGACATCAATTGATAATTACATAATGAGATTAAGTCAGAAGATATACAGAAGTACCATATATAAAAGGACTTCTATCTAATTACAAAAAGCTTAAACTTAATCTAAAATCTTCAAATTAATTCTCCCCCTTTGTCATAACAAAAAGGTAGGAGAAAAAGATCCTAAGATGCCAACGATGGTGAAGATCCTTCTGAAGAAGAGGACTTGGCAGGATCAGCAACAGGTTGAGGAGACGGAGAAGGATGAACAGGAGGAGGAACAAGTCCAAGCTTTGGAGCAAGTTGTTCTGTCATCCAAGCGCGCAGGAAGGCGGACTCTAAATCCTGCTAAGTCTGGCGTGCCATAATGGTTTGAAGGGCAGCCATGATCTCTGGTTTGTAGGTTCTTTTGGTGGAGGAGGAAGAGGAGGCATAGAAGAAGCAGGATGAGTGGAAGTTGGAGGAGTGGAGGAAAAAGGTGAGGGATTGGAGATGGATTTCTGGTTAATGGAGTGTCCAGGTGTATCAGAAAAAGTCAAAAATTGAGGGGGAGCTTTCAAGCTTTCAAGCTAGTGTCAGAAATAAACAAAATTAGTGTCAGAAATACAATGATAAATTTAAGCTCGAATGCATCCGTTAACCAAAAGATTTAACCCAGTGACTCAGCTACGGGATCAATCATCGGTGCCAAAGTAGCGATCGCCAAATTCACCCAATCCAGGGATAACACGAAACTCGTCATTTAATGCAACATCAATCTCAGATAAGACAATTTTCAATGATGGGAACTGTAAGACCCTTAATTTTTAATTAAAATTATGGAATTAATTTTAAGTGTATTTTGGGGATATATATAAAATATTTAATATATGTATGTTTTGAGTGAATATATATATATATATATATATAAATATTTATTTTGGAAGTTGAATCAAAATTATTGGATGAAGAAAAAATTAATTTAATTACGAGTAATTAAATTAACGGACAGTTAATTAAGGGATTAGCGGCTAATTGCGACGACATTGGTTAAGTGCTCAGGATCAGACAAGTGTCGGGTGAGGTGGCACCCACACAAGCCTATAAATAGGAGTGAGAAGGATGGTGAAATCAGAACACCATTCTGCCTCCCTCACTGCCCATACTACATGTAACAGTACCCCTTCCCTCCCATTCTGTTCTCTGTTTTCTGGTTTCCAGTTCACGATTTCAAAGAGAAAAGAGGGAGTTCCTCAAAAGTGCCATTAATTGGAAACCTAGGCACCAAACCAGAAAACCCCCAGTACAAAAGTTGTTCCCCACATCATTACAGAGCTAGAGAACTCAGTTTCGTAGCAGCAAACGCAAGCGGCAGTTTCACGGGTTTGTGACGCGTAAACGGGAACGACAGCAGAAACGTGAACAGAAGCAGAAAATGCAACAAGGGTAAGGGCACCTTCCACTTTCTAGTTGCATTCTAGGACTGTAAATGTATGTTTGAGGTGGTTATATTTGAGTTTCTGTTTTGAAAAAGAAATTGTTTTGCATGACATTTTTAAGATGAAAGAAAATGCATTCTGTTGAGATTTTAAATAATTTGTGATGTTGCTGTTTTGCTGATACAACATGTCTGTTTTGGTTGTGTCGAAAAGCTGAAAAATGTCTTGCATGTTATTTTGAAGTTGATCAAAATGCATGTTGAGAAAACTGTGTGCATGTTGTTTTAAAACCTGAAAATTTCATTCTGTGATGTTTGATGATCTGTGAGATACAACATTGTTGTTCTGCTTGTGTGAGAAAGCTGGAATATGCTTTGCATGTTGTGTTGGTTGTCTAAGCATACTGGAGAATACCATGCATGTTGTTTTGGAGGTGCATGTTCTGGTTCTGGATGATTCTGATGTTGATCATTTTGTTTCTGTTTCTGATGATTCTGGTGTAGATCATTCTATTTCTGCTTCTGATGATTCTGGTGGTGACTATTCTGTTTCTGTTTCTGGATGTGCTGGTGTTGATGATTCTGCTTCTGTTTCTGTTTTGAGTGATTCTGGTGATGTTGATGTTTTCAAAAGAAAAGGGATTTTAAATGATGAAACTGTTTTCTGGAAAAGTGTTGAATCTGTTTTGATGTTTAGTTGTTCTTTTTTAAAAGAAACAATTTGAAATGTGTTGAAGTCTCAGGAAAAAATTTCACTAGTTTTCGAAGGTGTATTCGAATACAACATGTGTGTATTAGAATACAACCTGTCAAGCTTCTGTTTTACTTAAGTTTTCAAACTTGTATTCGAATACGAGCCCCTGTATTCGAATACAGAGGAAGGATTTTTGCTTCTGACTTAGCATCTGTATTCAACTACGACCATGTCGTATTCGAATACAGAAGTGAAATTTTAACACTGTATACGCATCTGTATTCGACTATAGGCATGCTATATTCGAATACAGAATGCAGATTTTCACTGTATTCGAATACAGATTCGGGTTTTTCCAGAAACTCAGTTTTTAGCTTCTGTATTCGAATACAAGGAAGTTGTATTCGAATACAAATTAAAATCAAGTTTTAAACACTGTCATGTGAATTTTAAAGTGTTGGGAAACATTGAGAAGGGTTAAAATGTTTTAAAATGGAGTCTTTGAAATAGTTTTGAAGAGGAGATGATGATGTTTTGGAAACCTTTTATGACATGGGAGAAAATGTTGTTTGTATTCTGTTTTCGACTACAGGCATGCTGTATTCGAATACAGAATGTTAAAGTTGCAGTTTCATGCTTCTGTATTCGAATACAAGGGGGTTGTATTCAAATACAGATTCGAGTTTTTTTCAGAAATTCCAAGTTTTTCAACAGTGTTTTATAAACCCTAAGTGTTGGGGAATATTGGAAATGTTTGTGGTGAATTAAAATGGAACTTTTGGTGATAGTTTGAAGTGGTGGTGATGAAGTTTTTGAGACTTTACTGATGTAGTGAAAAATGTTGATTTGTGCACTGAGTGTAATTCTGCAATATGATTTTTTGCTTCTGTATTCGAATACAGAGAAGCTTTAGTCGAATACAGATTCATATTTTCCAGAAATCTCAGTTTTAAACACTGTAATATGATTTTTTAAGAGTTGGGGAAAATACTTATGATAATTAAGAATGGAATTTTGAAATAATGTAAAGTGATAATGATTGCTTGAATGTTTAATCATTGATGTGTTGATGATGAAATTAACTGTGTTGAGAGGTTTTGGGAAAATGATGGAAAAGCCTGAATTTTTCTGATTTTGCATACTGTTTTCAGTGAAGAGAAAACACTGCATATTCATGCATTGCATAGTCAGGTGGTTACCGCGATGGGCCACAGAGTTGATGCGGTGACCGTGATGGGCCGCGAAGTTAAGTAGTAACCATGGGTTATAGAATAGTTCCGCGTGTATTAGACGGTCTGTTCTACCCGGGGTCAGAGTAGTTCCGCGTGTATTATACAGTCTATTCTACTCGGGCTACGGAATGGCCGCGTGTTTGTGGTGGTCCATTCTATCCGTGCGAGGATTTAACTTCTGTGTATTTGGCCTGTGAGAGGCTAATACACGTGAAAGTAGTAACCGTGATGGGTTGTAGAGTGGTCGCGTGTTCGTGGTGGTCCATTCTATCCGGGTTCAGAGTGGCCGCGTGTTCATGGTGGTCCATTCTATTCGGGCTACGGAATGGCCGCGTGTTCGTGGTGGTCCATTCAAATACGTAAAACGTGTTGGTCTGTTGAGCGACTGCACTGGTGTTGATCTGTTGAGCGATTGCACCCTGGTCTTGAGGGCCGTTAAAGTCAAACATATTTAAAACATGCTGGTCTGTGGAGCGACTGCACTGGTGCTGATTTGTTGAGCGATTGCACCCTGGTCTTGAGGGCTGTTAAAGTCATACATATTTAAATTGTGTTGGTCTGTTGAGCGACTGCACCTTGGTGATTCCAAGAAATTGTATACATGAGCATATACATATTGCATCGGGGTGATTGACCGGTGGGTCACGATTTGGGTATATGATGATGGTTGGAAATTGATGTGTGTGAGTACTTTATGAAATCTAAATTTCTAATAAATGATTGTGATTGCTGAAGTGTTGGCTATACTTACCACATATTTTTCATATTAATAGGTTGCTGTTTTGAAAAAGTATACATATCATGAAATTTCAAATGAGCATCCTTAATTTTCATCATTATCATATGATATGCCATAGATATATTTGTTGCTGTGAGATATATGATATGTGATTATTTGTTAATTTCGGTCGGTGACCCTTGCTATTATATTGTGGAAATTGGGCTTTGCCCTCAGATGCCCCCCAAACCCATGCCACCCGTGGGACCCGAGACGACGGAAACGTCGCTCGACTTCATTGATCGTTCCGTGCCTATTGCTTGGGTATACGACCCCACCTCAAGCAGGGCTACATACACGGGGAGATTGACGAGGACCTGTAGGACCAATGGAGTGGTGCACTACGTGGAGCACAGCTATGCGAGGATTGACTTTCGCATGCCTTCCCGTTTGATACTGGAGGCGCACAGAATTTTTGATGATGCTGAGGAGCCAGCTAGAGGGGTTGAGACGGAGGCCACCATAAGAGTGGTGACTCCTAACTCGGTGATTAGAGGAGATGTACATGATTCTGAGACGGAAGAGAAGAACGAAGAGCCAAAGCCAGTAGCAGCTGATATTCTGGGTTCGTCTAGGATATCTGATGCTTGTTATGAGATTCCGGCACCGCCGAAACGACCGAGACTATGCATTGATCTGACTTTAGAGGAGACTGATCCCTCTCTGTATGATGAGGAGGAGGAGGAGGTCACATCGAGGCGAGCGGCGGAGTCGGATGAGACTTGTTTGGGATGCAGAGGAAATCCGTGCTACTGTTGCTTTAGTGCATGATCAGTTAGAGTTGATGTATAGGATTTTGAACTGGAAAATGTAATTGGTTATTTTGGGAATTATTGTATAACTTTTCCGCTAATATTTTTTCGCAATATGATATTTCCTATTAAGATCATGACACTATTATCTTTTGAAATATATTAGTGTTTATTATTAATTTTCAGAATTAAGTGCTTAGTGATATTACGATGAATTACGTTCATCGATTAATCCACGACGTAGTAATTTTAAGAAACGGTTTAAAGGAAACTTTTATTTCGATTCTTTTGAAGTGATGAATTGGAAAATTATTCTAATAAATTTAAAAAAAAAAAAAAATACATTCGCGTTGTGCATTAAACTCGGGGTGTTACAGGAACCTTTTCCACACACAATGGATTCCCTTAGGAGCCTAAAGTGTGAAAAATAATAATCAAGAAAAGCATCAAAATTAACTCACTGAAATGAAATTCAAAAATATAATGTGGGATTCTGGTACTCCTTTTTGAATGAGTAATTCAATTGCTTGGTTGGCTGAGTTACCTGTAGTAGAATTATTGATATTACTTATTTATTCATCGACAGTCTAGAAAAAATTCATCAAGTAACAAGTTGAGAATGATTCAAACACATCATCAGTAGACTACTAAATTATTCGAGTATGCAATCTCAAAGTAATAATAAATAAAATACAACTTAGTTGTCATTGCCTTCAGCTTTTACGTGCTCCTTATGTGGTATCTAGCTAATACAATTGACAAATAAATTGATTTATATTTTTTTATCATCCCCTCTCACATCACCAACTGAATAGAAAATAGTATTCCACATTCACAAATATCATTCAAAATTTCAAACCAGTAACATAATTAACTGCTACCCTTTTGTAAAAAACAACTAAAAATTAAATTGTTACTTTTCTAATTGGTGACTGGCTACTAATTACTAACTACTTTGCAATACCATTAACGGGGTTTTTTCATCCACAGACAGAATCTGAGATTGTAAGAAAGGAACTGGTCTTGTTAATTATCATTGTTGCATTTTTGGTAGCAACCTGCCATTTGGACTGGACCTGTGAAAATTAATACCTGGTTCATAGCTTAGCTCACCTTCGAATAATTGAAACACCGCATAATTTTTTGCAGAAATCAACACCAGTATAGACAGACCCTGTAATATGAACCTTATTTCAGTCAATTAGCGGTGTCAACATGAATATCTGTGTTCTACTGTTGCTTCCTAGCCATGCATGTTAAAGTTCACAAAGCACAAATATTGTTCCCCACACAAGAGAGGGTGATATGATGATTGATGAACATAAAAGTGAAAAACTGCAAGAACTGAGTTCAAGGAGTGATGATTGCCTGTTGGATTAACGACTTGTTTTTCAGTAAAAGGCAGGTGACCTAAACCATGCTCAACAACTTGATGACCAAGATCAGCAAAGGTAGTTATATTATATCTCTTAGTACTAAAACCCCATTAAGTAAATATGTTCAATTCAACAGAGCTATAAAGCACATAGTACCAGGCGTATAAGTCGATCAGAATAAAATACAAAATCATGCTTTGATATTTCTCTGTCACGAATCAATGTATGCATCCCCCTTATCTGAAATATATATCCATATAACCAATAAGGGAACAAGAACAGATGAAACAAATCATTACATCAGTTTGTAACCTGTGAACTTAAAGTTGCAAAAATTACCAATGCACAAACAACCCAAGTTCCTTTTTTTCTAGAAAGGATATTTCACCCTCCATAATATAGCTTATGGATTTGTGTTGTTTAATTACTCTAATAAGAACAGACCATGGCCTTGAAACATGGTTATCTTTAGTTTCTAGTTTCTTCAAGAACTTGATTATATATTGAAATAAAATATAAATAATCAATCTGGATAAACTTTTCCACATGCACTTATAGGAAAAGAAAAGTTGAAATGTTCTTACAATGACTATGATTTTTTAGCGAATAATTTTTATATAAGTTGAAATTAGCTTATGCACTTCAACTCTCTCAAAAGCAGTGTTATCAGTAGTGGATTGCGGAAAATAGAGAAATACTAAAAATCTGTTATGTGAAATAGCGGATAGCATTGCGGTCAAATAGCGGAGACTGCATAGAGGTCAAAATAACTAAATTATATATAAAAAAAGGCACTTGCATACAAATAAAATAGGGAATGGAGCCATAACATAGGTTATATATTGAAAGTTATAGGTATTGCAGTGAATATAGGAGTAATACTCACTACCTCTTTAGTTTTTCTATTATAAAAATAGGTCATGTTTGGCACTCATGCAAAATCTTCAGTTTTATTATTTTAAAAAATCCTAAAATTCTATTTTTTCAGCTATTCCCGCTATTTCGTCTAGCAGAAATTGGAATGGCGGCCACTATTCTCCTAATAAGCGATACTAGGATAGCGTCACGGTCATCATAGCAGATTCATCAAAATCTGCTATACTATAGCGCTGCTATTGCCTCTATTTGACAACATTGCTCAAAAGTTGTTTCATCTCACTTCTCCATAAGCACCTATTAACTTATATGGGTTTATTCAATAGTTAGGAACTAAATACTTAACTGGCTTTATAAGCTCCTATAAGCTGAAACCTAAGTTAAGCCAAAAATCAACCTATCAGCCTGTCTTATAAATATTCTTACTCTGTCAATCATTAATCATAATAGAACAAGTACTTTTCTTACATTGGAATACAAATTCCAAAGGTAATCCAATCTGCTTGGGTGAGTAGCAAAACTCAGGATCTTCTACAAATTTTCAATTATTTAAAATGAAAAATAAAATAAAATTGACAAATTATATTCAAAGATACCTGGAATGTAGATTGAATAACATACACGTTTGGATATATTTTGCATAGATCATGTTGACCAAGCTTTGTGCGGATGTGTTGCACAATCAAATCAATGGCAACATGATTATCACCTCCACGAGGAATGATCACGTCAGCATACTTCTTGGATGGTAGAATAAAGTCATCAAAAGCAGGCTTAACAAATTTTGCATACTACAAAAGCCAACATTACAGGCTGTTAGGAACAAACATGCAATGTGATTGATGATATCTCATAAGGAATGTAAAATTCTCTCAATAATTTTTTACATGGAAAGCTTTCTATAAAATATAAAAGTTGTGTGAAAGAGTTATAAATATTATTATTAGCCTAATTGTTGTAAAATCATGGTTCCTAATTGTTGGACTTACCATTTCAAGAACAGAGTTTATGTCTCTGCCCCTCTCCACTGTGTCACGCCTAATTCTACGAGCAAGCCTCACATCAGCATCTGTAAGAAATTAATAACCAATATATTATTAGACAGAGAGAGGAGGGTGGGACCATGGGAGAGCTTCCAATACTAGATAAAATAAAACAATAGATCGTCTTGTGCAGTGGTCTTCAATTAAGGACCAGTAGCTAATCGAAGAATTTACAAAACAATGAAAGGAATGAAAAGGAAGTAAATGTAGGGGAACATGGAGAAATGAGTTTACTTAAACTCTTATATCATGTCACTGATTATATATCAGGTAAGTTTCAGTTCACAGAACAGAGTTACCCATGAGAGAAGAGTATAGATCTAAACAATATATCGGCGAGGTGTCTATTGGATGGAAAATTTAAACCACTATACAGTGAAAAGTGCATCTTGCAATTTGTTTAAAAAATATAATACAAACTACTCTACTCATTTAATTATTCAAATATTCTATAAAAATTATGACAATAATTAGCATCCGCGTAGTTCAGCCATGGCTTCAGCCTACAGCAATTTTGTTGTGCATTTGCTATTTCTAGGAGTTTATACTTTCACATGCTTAACAAATGAAACGATTCATATATGATACCTAGTAATTAATTTTACCAAAGGACTACAGAAATGCAACACAAAACATGATAATAGGAGAAATAAAGAGGCAGGATATGGTTCCAAATGATTAGTAATCATAGCACTGTACTATATTTCTAGACCTATTAAAAAAACTTACACATGACATGACACATAATTGGAGGGGGGTGGTATAAAGATAAAAATGTATCAAACCTGTGTCAACAAAGATCTTCATGTTCATCAGATCTCGGACATCTTGATCGTGGAATACAAGAATTCCCTCCAATATAATGACATCAGAGGCATTAATGTAAGCATACACTAGAAATGTCAAATACTATTCAGAAAAACCTTCAAATAGAAAAAGGGAAGACGTTAATGGTACGTATGGAACCCATCTACTCCAAAATTTCTTAAGTGTAAGTGTAATTCCCATATCCAATATGGTATCCTAGATACTTATCCTCCAATATTTTCAACATTTTTACAAAAATCCTGACTGATACATTTGAGATACCATTTTGACACTTTAGGATACATCTCTAACTTTTTGTACAGTTTTGTTCATCATTACTGTTGTCAATAGAATTGGAGTATGTACTTTGTTATTCATTTTTTAAAGATGTAAGACATGGTTGCAGGACACAAGTGCAACTGTACGTGATCTATTTGATGACAGCGGTGACTGACTTCTTGAATTGGTGGAATTGTCTCTTGGTGAATTAGACTTAGAAGCTTTGCTTTCTGAGATGATATGAGTCACCAAGATGAAAATGATAAAATTATTTTAATTAAGACAGTATATAGTTAGCAGTTGAATAGAATCAAGTCAAGTCTAATTTTAAATAGGACTACCAATAGTTTTTGTAAAATTGGACAATGAGTAGGGAATAAATATATTTGCGACATGTTCATAAGGAAAAGAATGAGTTTTGATATGGACAAGTGAAATACACGTGCCTTTGTTTTTTTGTTACAATCGCAGGTATCTTTTGGTTCATTATCGTCATCTACATATCTTCAAATATAGTTATACATTAAGTAAAAATTTCAATGTATCTTTGCAAATATTATGCATTTATGTAAAAGATGTATATTTATTATAAACAATGTGTGCCATGGAAAAACAACACCACCATGATTGAGCCTCAATCATATTTGACCACAACTCTCCGCAGTATCAAGTATCATGACGTGAATGTTACCGCAACAACAATTTCAAACTTCGGTTCCTTCTTACCACCTAAAGACGTTTCTTTTTTCACATGTGCTGCTTTTGCTTAGTTTAGTTAATAATTAAATTCAGGGATAAAAATAATAGATGACCTAAAATGGACAATGTCACTATAGAGATAAAGATATATAATGTACACTGTATATATACCTGACGAAAACTGTCAGAAGAGCGTTGGTGTTTCTTGAAGTCGTTAATGGGAACTTTGACTCTCTGGCCATTGATCAGCTTCTTCATACACTCTAACACTTGCTCTGTGTCAAAAGCATCTACAACAAACAAACAAACAAGGAACATTATTCAAATGAAACGCACATGCACTTTCAATGTAAATTAGTTTTCCATAGACATCCAATAAGAACTCGAACTCACTACTTTGCTACTTCATATACAACCAATTTCAACATACAATTATCAGAATAAGATGATGTGCCAAAATTATAGAATAAAATTGGTTTACACTAACAATGCTTATAGTATTAATTACCAGGGTGGTCAAAATTGTACTCGTGAACACGTTTCAATTCTTCCGGTTTCAACCCACGATAAAACGAATCCTGTACAGTTTCAAATAAAATAAAGTAAAAAAGAGTTTAATTTTTCATACACAATAAATGTAAAAAGTTTTACAATATCAACAAATCACATCTAATCATATATCTAACTTCAAAAATGAGTAAACCATCATTTTAGTCCCTAAAAGTGTAGGACGTTGTAACTTTGGTCTCTGACTCGGCTAGAAAACCCAAAATTAGTCATCATCTAATCATCAAAACGTTAATCAGTTTAATCTTGATGTTATAATGGTCACAAATTATTTTGATATCTTTTGGGGACATTTGTAATAGTAAGACTATTTTGACGATTCAAAGAATAATTTGAATTTTTGGCTGAGCCACAAACCTAAGTGTCATACACTTTCAGAGACTTAAATAGTGGTTTTCACCTTAAAAAATAATTATGAATAAAATCAAACTTTTTAACAATCAGACGACTATGATTGATTCACATTATAAAAAATCTTTATACTTACAACATATGAGTAAAATCCAATACAAAAATAAAATAAAATAAATAATGATTGAATAGCTGAAACTCAGAATGCAGTGTAGGTAAAGTACCTGATTGACAAGTACGACACGGTGATCATGAAGCTGTTGAATGATCATATCACAAACGGTGGTTTTTCCAGAAGCAGTTCCACCAGAAACTCTTGCACCATCATCACCTCAAATTGTTCATTTCATTCAAGATTAAAGAGAGAGAGAGAGAGAGAGAGAGAGAGAGAAAAGAGAGAGAGAGAGGAAAGAATGATAACTGACCAATAACGAAGGGTTGTTGATTGGGAAGAGAATCGGTGGTGGTTAGGGTTGAAACGGGAGCGAGAGAAGAGGTTGAGGGAGAAGATGGGAGTAAGCCGTCGAGACGAAGACCGGAGAAGTGGGGCCCAGATGCTGCTTCCATTGCATAATCAATCGACGGTGTTTCTGAAGGTGCAAACTCGAGAAGGGGGTTGAATTGTATTTAACTAACTTAAATACTTTTTATGTTTTTGCAGTTTTAAAACAAAACTTGATGTATGAATAAAACAGAGTTAGTAGCGAATATAAATTAAAAATAAAAACACAAAATTTTATACTGGTTCACCGTTAACGAGGCTATGTCCAGTCCCTTCACCTTGAAGGATTTCACTAATTCAAACCTTGAATTACAACAATTCCACTGACCCTCCAAGTCAGTCTTCTTAAATAGTCTAACAATCCTAGACTCTTGAGGAATATAGCACCTTGACTTCCTAAGTCAAGTCTTCTCCTACCAATCTGACAACCCCAGATTGTAGAAGGAATTAAACGCCTTGAATCTAATTGCCAAGTAATCTGCTACCCCTTCTGACTCCCTCGGATTGTAGACTATACTTCAACAACTTAGATCTAACACAAGGGAAAGAAAATAACACGAGTGCTTGCTTCTGCAAAGCTGGAACTCACAATTAACCTCACTGAAAACTTGAGTGTTTGCTTTTGGAAGTGTATGACTCTTTTGTGATTTTCGATGCTAAGTATTCTGCCTTGAGCCTCCTTTTATAGATGCAGATTAGGGTCTCTTCCAAGTTTAAATTCGAGCTGTATCTTGCTAGATACTCTTGCAAAAATACTTTGACCAATCAGGCTTCACTTAAATAAAAAACATATCTTTTTATGCTCTAGATTGCCTTTCAAAAATAACTTTGACCAATTCTAACTTTAATTAATTCTAGAACAAATCTTTCTTCCCGCCAATAGCTTCTGAATTCCACAAGTCTTCAATTTATTTTTGTATCAAATCCTCTTTAATACTTTGATCAAATTTTAATCAAATCTCCATCGATTATCATCATGATTAAATCTGAACCCTTTGATCTTCTGCTCTCGTCCACATCTGGACCATACTAAGTGATCTGCTGTGATCCTCTGATTTCGGCCAACCCTAGACCACACTTTCTGATCTTCTAATCTCGGCCATCCTCGACTAGCAAACTGGTCTGCTGTGATCATCTAATCTCGGCCAATGCTGGACCATACATTCTGACCTTCTGATTTCGGCCAACACTGGGCCATGGTCTGATCTTCTGATCTCAGCCAACACTGGACCATATTCTTAAATCAGGACCATTTATCTGAACCTTTTCCCTCTGATCTGGACCAATTCTGAACTGGGTCTAGATTGAACTGAAATTAAAACTTGACAAATGATATTTCAGTCTGGACATTTTACCTTCTGATTTGGATCAGGTCTGGATCATATCTGGACATCATTTCTTCTGGTCTGGACTTAGTTTCATACCCTAAACAATGCTATCTTCTGGTCTGGGTCAAATCTGGATTGAATATCTTGTTCTTGACCCATTAATTTATCCTCTGATTAAGTCTCGATCAAGTGTGGGCTGTTTATCATTTCACTGCCAGGCCATCTTTTGGTCAGAAAAACTTCTGGACTAAGTCTGGATCAAGTCTCCCTCTGGCAGTCTTCCTTCTGGTCTGGTCCACGTCAACTTCTGACTTTGCTTCTTTCTGATCTGGGCCAGCAAAGATATCCTCTGGTATTTTCAAGATGCATCCTCTTGTACCTTCTGGATGCATTATCTGATGTCTTCATCTTCTGCCTATGGTAACTTCATCTCCTGGTGGCATTTAATGTAATAATTCAAGGTACAAAATAAGATTACATGGAGTGCTTTTGTAAACATCAAAATCCTAAGTACTTAGAAGCAACTTGGTTCCAACAGTTTCTTCTGGCATCGCTCCTTTTTCTGTTTCAGACTTGTAGAGTCAAATGTGAATATATGGTGATCAATGATATATTTTTTTTTTCTTTTTTCTTTTTTTGTCTTGTGGAGGAGAAAACTAATTGAGAGTTGTTTAATTGATTGGGCGATGAGAAAAGAAAGTTATATTAGAGGTAAGAGGATCGGATGTTTTCAAAGAGAACATGAAATAGAAGATTATAAAATGAAATAATAACCAAGATGTTCAATACTTTAGTGATAAAAAAAAGTGATGTTTAAGAAGGATTAAAAAAAATCACATTTTAATAATTTAGAATTATTCATTAAGAATTTTTTTTTAAAAAAGTTATTTTGTATTTTTCTACTATAATAAGAATTATTTTTTAAAAAATGATTTTAACCAGAACAATTGTTCATTTGATGTAATTTTAATATTATGATTTCTTTCAAAAATAATAACAAATAAATAAAATCTCTTAAAAATGACTGTATTTAAAAAAAATGAACATTTTAAAAGATTGTAACAAACAGGTATTTAGTTGGGTTACACAATTTAATTAAATATTTTATATAAATGATTGTGTATAAGTTATTACTATAAAAAATTATAAAATAAAATAAAATTATTTTTATATAAATTATAAATTGTTTTCATGATATATATTGAAAAATTTATAAAAATTATGTAAAATCAACTTACGATCATGTCATAAGTTATTTTTATAATTTTAAAATAATTACACAAATATTTATGCTAATAGATAATTTCAATTTTACTAATTTTTTAAAATATTTTTATTAAATGTAATAACCTAAATTTTTCTGCACAAAGAAATACCTTAAACAATAATTTATTCCTTTTTTTTATATGGCACTCACTAACTAACTTATTCATTTTTACTTTTTTTTTTAATTAAAACTAAACTATTCATTTGCATGCTAGTAAACAATAATAAGAATTTTTTCATAATCAATCAAATAGATTAATATTAACAATTGTTGACTGCATAAGGTGTGTCATGAATATCATGACAATAAAACTAAAATCCATAAAAAAAACAAAGAGACTCACAACAAAATCTCACAAAATACAACCATATTATTAGTCCCCTTCCCTCAATCAACTTCCTATATTATTATTATTATTATTATTATTATTATTATTATTATTATTATTATTATTATTATTATTATTATTATTATTACTATTATTATTAATATTATTATTATTATTGGTTGTTATTTTTATAAAGAGTTTACTAATTTACACTCATCTCTTTTTGAAAATGTGTAAATTAGCAATTTGAATCTTTTCTATTTGTACTAAAATGTTCTCATTAACTTTTTAAAAAATACTATTTTAGTAAATAGGTATTATTTTAATTTGGTTTTCTATGTTCAAATTCTAAATTTTTCTTTTTTTTGTTAACGACTTTACTATTCCCTTCAAATCAAG
The DNA here is from genome assembly GCA_037974295.1 of Cicer cuneatum. Taxonomy (NCBI): domain Eukaryota; kingdom Viridiplantae; phylum Streptophyta; class Magnoliopsida; order Fabales; family Fabaceae; genus Cicer; species Cicer cuneatum. The sequence goes on from JBBPBO010001986.1 coordinate 41,872,316, forward strand.
ATGTCTATTTTGATTTATCCTCCCATATTTTATTCTTTTATTTTTTATTTTTTTTCCTTTATTACATCAATTTTTTTTTATTTAAAAACAAAACATTCTATCCTTACACTCTATCCTTTTTCAATAAAAAAAACCTACCGTTTGCATCTTGTTTTTTTATCTTATATCATGCCTCATTTGCTTTTTACAAATTTGTAATAAATAAAATTATTATCTATTGAATACAATAGATTCATGTTCAAAACATTTAGATTAGTACAACAATAATTCATAAAAAAAAAAATTAATACAATAATAATTTCACCGTAGAATCAATTTCTTGGATGACGCTAAAATAAAATCTTTAATGTGGATTAATACAATAATAAGAGATATAAATGCAATGAATGAAACTAAAAAAAATCATTTTTTTTTATGTTTTTTCAAAAATAATTAAAATGAAACAACAAAATTACCTTTAAATTTTATTTATTTAAAACAGTACAGAGAGTTTTTTTTTCCCAAATAAAAAGGTGTAAATTATATTTACAAAACTACCTTATAATTTTACTTTTTTAAAATAATAAAGTGTACGGCTTTTTAAT
>JBBPBO010001986.1:41873265-42350531 GCA_037974295.1 Cicer cuneatum
ATATATTAAACAGGATATATGTAATATAGATTTCTAGATAATGCTCTAAGGATGGAGACATACTATTTTTACTAAAATATGAATTTTATAATATTAAAAAAATAATATTTTATTAAAATTTACTAAAAATAGTGAATTTTATCTTTAAACCAAAACTATATTATACCATCGCTATTAAATTAATTTTTAACTTTTTGTCAAAAAACATTATGATAATTTGATTTTATATAATATTTGTGTAAAACAATCTTCGGCCCCAATTGATTAGATCTTTTGATCCGTTCGTGATAACATCTCTTAAACAAACCAATGGTTTGAACTCCAATGATGAAGGTCATTAAAAAAATTGATCACTTTTGATCTAATAAAAGATCAAGACATTAACTTGACCAAATCAATGATAGTTTAGTGAATTTGACGAAAAACTAAATAATTCATTTGTTTCTAAATAGACCGAATACACAATAGCATTCTTCTTTTCCATCTCTTTAAATGTATACCATAAATTTTTTATTTGGGATAGTGATGCAAGATAATGTTAATGAATATAACATTTATTTCTTAAAGCTCAATCATGTCCGTTGTATAAATTGTTTATAATATTGTCATTCTTCATATAAGTAAAAGCCAATTTAATACGAATTGAGATGAAAATATCTTAGATTATTTTTCAAGAAAGATATATTTGACAATTAAAATTATAGTTCTAAATATATCTTTAATGAGTCAATTTTAATATCGTTGAAGAATCAAGAAAAATATGACGATTTCTTTTCATATATACACAGTGTAAGACTATAGTAATAAAACATAAAAGTCTTATATTATTATATACTACAACTATATTAGAAAAATTATAAAAATCTCATACAATAATACTTCCTTTTATGGGATGTCCAAACTGAGGATAACACCCAAAATGCAGAAATTCCTTTGTTCATCGAAAATTACTTAATTGAGCTAATTAAATCATCCGTGGTAGCTTTGCATTCAGAAAAGACATTATGATAATTTGATTACCATTGTCAACAAAAGATCCTTGCAGGATTTATTTATTTTTTTAAAAAAACAATTTCATTAATTAGTTAACTTTTGTTAAAAAAGAGTTGACCTCACGACCACCTTGTCACTCCAACATTTTTAAACCATCTTATGACTCTCCCATAACCACCTTATGTGGGCTGTGTTGATTGATGACATTGTGAAAAACTTGCATTAGTCAAACAACTTCACCTTATGATGAGTTCAGATGTTGATTTTGAATTAAGCTACCTTGGAAATATCTCACCTTTTGATACTCCTATTGACCAACACACCTTTTGCCGCATTATTTTTTATAAAAAATAAACACATATTTTCTATACATCTTTTAATTTGAAGTTGTAATGGGAATCCAAACATATTAAATCATTATGTTGATTGCTGATTGTTCGGAACTTCCTCTCGCATATTCGAAACTAGTAAAACATGAATGAATGATTTACAATCTCCTTTGTTCAGCAATTAATCTTTAATATTCGTCGGAGAAAAAATCATCATATTTGGGAGGACCCCTTCTAAGTTTTCCTTGTAGTTCTAGATTCTTGGGCAAAACAAGTTCAGTTTTCTGACCTGGCGTGGAGAAATATCTCTCAAGTACCATCTAATTGAAAAAAAATACAAAATACAAAATGAAAGTTATTCCATAATTGTCTTCTCTTCTGATTGGCACTTCAAAGCAAAAAAAACATGAAAATAGTTAACTCAAATGCATATAGTATTTTGATTATTTTCTATAAGTGAATATATTTTCATAAAAACGTGATATCAACATACCATGGCAGCATAGGCATCAAGCTTCTTCTACTGAGTGGACTTACTCAAGCCGCTGAAAGAGTTTTAAGTGTGTCAATTCCACAATAAAAGTAATAAATTCCATAAAAAATGTTGCTAGAAATCGTTTAAAAGGAATCTTATGCATACAAAACAAGAGAATTTTATTGATGCAGTGTCGGTGTAACTATTACACTGCCATTTCAAAAACTCACAGATAATCATTTGTCTTTCTTTTAAGATAGATATAATTAAAGTCAAATACTTTTAATAATCTAACAATTATGATTCATTGACAATATAAAATGTTTTATACTAGCAATGCCTATCAATTTAATCATAGAAAAAAAGGAATCTTTATTTGACTTTTGCACCTATAGTGTCGATAAAATCGTAAATGTAAGTATTTTCTCTCAAACTAGTGACCCTTAGCTCAACACTGCCATAAGTAATGATGAGAGGGTCGGTAAAACTCTTTCATTTGAAGTAAACAATTTTATATCCAAAATGGTTTTAAACTACATAAAAATTTTAAAATATTTCCGAGAGATTTCAGTAATAACATGCATATTTATTTCATAAAATATTTGTTATGGACCATGCAGGTTTAATTTTCCACCTATACATATTGAGTATTTTTATAACTCTACAGAATTATTATGCAGTATGTGAACTATGACATTTCATCCAAAATAGAGTATTGAAGGATACAATACAATCAACAAATAAGTTTAAAAGCAATTACATGTTGACCATTCGATTTATGGCGTCCGTTGTCGTCCCATGTTCATCCTGTAGATATACTCTCCAACCCCTGAAATTAGAATTTGAGATATAAAATAGAAATAAAAAATGCGATAAAAAATAATTACACCAATTCACTAACCTCTATTAGGTGCCTGTCAAAATTATATTCAAATTTATTGCCAAATTTTACATAAGCATGAGAGCCCATACTTGCTTTCACCTTTCGGAACTATAAGAGCATTTCCAGCTGTGTTCTTAAATTGGTTCTTATTTCTAACAACTGATTTTTCCCATTTTTACCATAGGAGCAAGCTGACGCAGATGCCAGCTGTAAGAACGGTTCTTCTATATATGTTCTTATCATTAGAACATCATATTGGGGTAATCTATGTACCGTGGACCCATTTTGAGTTCTTAAAGGGTTGCACATTTAGATGGAAAAAATAGTAGAGTTCTTAAATCAAATGTGGCATTGTAGGGGACCACAAAAAATGAAATAACAACCTCTCGTGGTGTTTATCACTGGATATGCTCAAAGTCAACATTAGAAAGAAATTCATCATAGACATGGAAGAAAACGAGATGAATTGTAAGTTATAGAAATGTATGATCTGTATAAGAATAAAGACACTATATGCTCAAAGATTATTAGAGGTATTCCAATAGTCATATAACTTAGGGTTCTACCCAAGAGTGCTTGAATGAAATGATTTGGGTCTCTTCCAACTTAACCAGAGGTCTTGGATTCAAATCCAAACATGAGAATGCAACAGCTTTAAAACTTTTGAGGAAGTATTTTGCCACCCATTGGGTCCTACTAAGCTTAGGGGATTAGTTGTTGCAGTTGTGCGTAGAGGATATCCGGCTTACACCAAAATATAATGTTGGATTCCAAAATTGTGGCTGAGAATAAGTCATTTATTGACTGGTTATTTTGTAAATAATTTATTATATTATATAGGATAGCTGTAGAGAATATCAAGGGACTTTGTACAGTAAATCCCTTCTATTTAATTCTGATTTATTTATTAGACTAGGGAATGTTGTATTTAAAAATCAGAATTGTAACCATTCTGATTCAAGAAATGAAAAGAGCATTTCCTCAATAATTCACATGGTATCAAAGCAAACCTGGTCCAAGTAAAAAAAAACACCATTATTCCATGGTTGAAGAAAACAGTTCAGTCACAGACCCAAACCCTAAAAAGGCAGTTGGAACTTCCACAATTACCAGCCTGACCAAAAACACCACTATACCCATCACTGGCTACAAATTAAATGGCCAAAACTACACCCAATGGGCAAGATCTGTCCGGATCTTCCTTCAAGGAAAAGGGAAGGAAGATTACATCTGTAACACCCCGAGTTTAAAAGACAGCGCGAGTGTATTTTTTTTTCACATAAAATAAATCAATAAAAGAATTTTTCGAATTAATTCAAAGGAATTAAAATAAAATTTTCATTAGTTCATTTGAAAGGTTATCACCCGGCCTGTGGCCACTACACAGTGTCAGAGTGCAGAATAATACAGCGGAAAAAGTAATACATTAATTCCCAAAATAAAATTACATTTCCCAAAACTCAAGACCCTATACAAAAGTCTAGACTGATCATGCACTAAGCTATAGTAGCACGATCTCCACCGTATCCTCTATAAGTCTCGTCTTCAGCCAACCGTCCGTCCCTCTGCGTTGTCCACGTAGACTCTGTACGTAAAGATCAGGGAAAACTAACGACGTTTCCGTCGTTAGTGTATCCGTCGGTAGGACGGGTTCGGGTAACATCTGAGGGCAAAGCCCAAAGTCCACATTATAATAGCAAGGGTCACCGACCGAAATTAACAGATAATCACATAGCATATATTTCACAGCAACAAATATATCCATGATATCACATATGATGATGAGGAAAATAATAATGCTCATTTGAAAATTAATGACATATATGCCTTTTCAAAAACAGCAACCAATTATTATGAAATATGTGGTAAGTACAAACAACATCTCAGCAAATCACAATCTTTAAATCAGAAATTCAGATTCTGAACAATACTCACACACATTCAATTTCCACTCATTCATCATATAATCAATCGTGACCCACTGGTCAATCCCTCAATGCAATATGTATATGCTGATGTATACAATTTTCTTGGAATCACCAAGGTGCAGTCGCTCAACAGACCAGCACATTATGTTTGTCATTAACGGCCCTCAAGACCAGGGTGCAATCGCTCAACAGATCAGCACCAGTGCAGACGCTCAACAGTCCAGCACGTTTGACATATACCAAGGTACAATCGCTCAACAGATCAGTACCTAGTGCGGTCGCTCAACAGACTAGCACTCGTGCAATCGCTCAACAGATCAGCACGTGGCTGCGCATTTCAGGGTATAGACGCTCAACAGTCCAGTACCAGTGCAGTCGCTCAACAGACCAGCACCTATATACCAAAGTACAATCGCTCAACAGATCAGTACTTAGTGCAGACGCTCAGCAGTCCAACACTCGTGCAATCGCTCAATAGATCAGCACGTGGTTGCGCATTCCAGGGTACAGACGCTCAACAGTCCAGTACCAGTGCAGTTGCTCAAACAGACCAGCACTCGTGCAATCGCTCAACAGATCAGCACGTGGCTGCGCATTTTAGGGTACAGACGCTCAACAGTCCAGTACCAGTGCAGTCGCTCAACAGATCAGTACCTAGTGCAGACGCTCAAAAGTCCAGCACTCGTGCAATCGCTCAACAGATCAGCACGTGGTTGCGCATTACTCTGTGGCCCATCGCGGGTACCACTTGACTATGCAATGCATGATTATGCAGTGTTTCACTTCACCAGAAACAGAATGCAAAATCAGAAAATTCATGCTTTTCGTCATGTTTAAAATATCTCAGCACAGTCAGAATTAACATCATCACAATCATGATTAAACAGTCAATTAATCATTAATACTTTGAAATGTTTTCCCAGACTCTTTCAATTACAGAGTTTAAAACTGAGGATTTCTGGAATTTTACAAATCTGTATTCGAATACAGCTTCTCTGTATTCGAATACAGAAGCCAAAAATAGTGCAGAATCACACTCTGTATTCGAATACAGCCCTTTGGTATTCGAATACAGAGGCAATCTTAGTGCACACAGCCTCATCTTTCATTACATCAGTAAAGTCTCAAAACTTCATCTCTACAACTTCAAAACATCACCAAAAATTCCATTTTAATTCACCACAACAATCCCAACATTCCCCAAACACTCACGGTTTACAAAACACTCTTAAAAACTTGAAATTTCTGGAAGTTCGAATCTGTATTAGAATACAGACCCCTTGTGTTCGAATACAGAAGCCAAAAACTGCAATTTTAACATTCTGTATTCGAATACAGCATGCGTGTAGTCGAATACAGAAGACAAAACCTAGAAAAATTCAATATTTTCTTCCAGATCCTTAAAGGTTTTCAATACTTCATCCTCTTCTCTTCAAAGATATTTCAAGAACTCCATTTAAAATCACTTTAATCCTTCTCAAAGTTCCCAACAGTTTAAAATTCACAAGGTAGAGTTTAAAACTTGATTTTCTATATATATATATATTTATACATAATAGGTGGCAATGGTATGTATATATATATATATAGGCATGCAAGTGAGAGGAAAGGAAAAAAATCAGAAACAGAAACAGTTTCCCTCTCCCACCTGCCGTATACCCTTCATTCTTCTTCTTCTTCATTCTGTTTGTGTTGGTGGAAAAACAAACCATACTCAAAACTCACATTACTTCAAAATCCAAGCCTCCAATCCAAAAGTGTCAAGAGACAAAGTTATTTCTTGTTGGAACCAAGTTGGTTCTTGCAATTAAAGTTTTGATGTTAACAAATGTATTTTATGAAAATCGTATTTTGACTTAAAAGAAGAATGAAAAATCAGATGATGTAACCAGAAGCAGAAATCAGAGGATGATGTCACAAGAGGATGTCATCAGAAGATAACGTCACCAAAGGATGATTACCAGACGATGGTCATCATAGGGTATCATCAGAGGAACCTGACAGATGATATCATAAGAGGATCTCATTAGAGACAAAAATCATAAAAATAGAATCTAGTTAAAAGTATGCTCGAAACAGAATCTGAGAAAAATGCTCAAAATAGAATTGGAGCAAAAGACTCAAGAAACAGAATCTGAGAAAAATGCTCAAAACAGAATCGGAGCAAAAGACTTCAGAAACAAAATATGAGCAAAATGCTTCAGAATACTCTCAAAACAGAATTAATCGAAATATACTCAAGAAGTAAAGCATCAGATCAAAGTAAAGCCCTAATTTCTACTATAAATATAGGCTTAATGCTGAAGAATAAAGTATCAAAAAATACAAGAACTCAAGCTTCAATTCAAAGTTATCTGAGAGTTAAAAAGAGAGAAATACAAGTGTGCAAGATCAATATTTTCTAAGTGTTTTCGAGAGAGAAATTCAGAGCAACAATCAGCTTTCCAGAAGCAACAAAAGAGTACAAGAATCAGTGCAATAATTAGTTTTTCAGAAGCAACTTTGCAAAGTTCCAAACCCTCTTAATCTAATTCGATAGTGGTGTAGATTCCTTTCTTCAATCTGGGGTTGTCAGATTGGTAGGAGAAGACTTGACTTGTAGAGTCAAGGTATTGTTATCATTCCTCAAAAGTCTGGGGTTGTCATGCTGTTTGAGAATATTTGGCTTATAGAGTCAAGGTGTTGTTATTCCTCAAAAGCCTGGGGTTGTCAGGCTGTGTGTTGGATATTAAGATGCATGTTTGTTGAGATGATGCATGTTTGACTGGGATATTGTTGTTCAGTTGTTGTTGATGAGCAAAAAATCATTTATGTTGTGTTGATAATGTTCTGAGTTTTGTTGTTAAAGAAGTTGTGATTGTGTTATGGTGTTTGTGTTGGTTTTTCAAAGAAAAGAGTTTGAAACTGTAGTGAAATTTACTGGAAAATCCCACTGTTTTCGAAGATGTATTTAGATACAGCACTGATGTATTCGGCTACGACAACCTCATATTCGAATACAGAATTGCAGTTTTTGCTTCTGACTTCGCATCTGTATTCGGCTACGACAACCTCGTATTCGAATACAGAATTGCAGTTTTTGCTTCTGACTTCGCATCTGTATTCGACTACGACAACCTCGTAATCGAATACAGCATTGCAAATTTTGATACTGTTTTAGCATCTGTATTCGGCTACAAGGAAGCTGTATTCGAATACAGATTTGATTTTTGTCAAAAATTCTATTTTTAAATATTGGCTTATGCACTTAATTATTTGGAAAACAATTTTAAGGCATATGATAAATTATAAGGTTCTTTGAGATTGTTTAGGTGGTGATGAAGTGTTCGGGTTCTGTATTTTCATTACGTACTGATTTCAGTGAAAAGAAACAGAGTACGCTCATGCATTGCATAGTCAAGTGGTGACCGCGATGGGCCACAGAGTTGAGCGGTCACCGTGATGGACCGTGAAGTTAAGTAGTGATCGTGATGGGCTACAGAGTGGTTCCGCGTGTATTAGACGGTCCATTCTATCCGTGCGAGGATTTAACTTATGTGTAGTGCCTGTGATAGGCTACACAAGTAAATCGTGCTAGTCTGTGATGCGACTACACCTTGGTAATTAGTACTTTGGCCTGTGATAGGCGGTACAATTACGATTTACGCCCATTCAAGGAGGGTTTTGTTGTCATGTGGTGACCGTGATGGGCCACGAAGTTAAGTAGTGACCGTGATGAGCTATAGGGTGGTTCCGCGTATATTAGTCGGTCCATCTTATCCTTACAGGGATTTAACTTATGTGTAGTGCCTGTGATAGGCTACACAAGTAAATCGTGCTAGTTTTTGATGCGACTGCACCTCGGTAATTAGTACTTTGTCCTGTGATAAGCGGTACAATTATGATTTACGCACCCTCAAGGAAGGTTTTCATCCTAGGAATTCCAGAATCATGTGCATTGGCATAGCGCATTGCATTGAGATTGTTGACTTGAGAGTCATGATTGATATGAGCTGATGTGTGGAAATCAATGTGTGCAAGTACCTTAAAATTTTTAGTTTCTAACGAGTTATTGTGATTGTATTTGGACTTGAAACATGTTTTGTATGTTAAATCGTTTGTTTCTCAAAAACGTAGATGTCATACATTTTAATAAGTGAGTATACTTATTTTATCACCGTTGTTATACTACTGGAACATGCCATATATGTTTTTGTTATCTTTAACATATCTGCTAAATGTTAATTGTTAATTTTGGTTGGTGACCCTTTACATTATTGTGGAAAATTGGGTTTTGCCCTCAGATGATACCCAAACTCGTACCACCGACGGTTACACTGACAACGGAGACGTCATTAGATTTCCTTGATCGTCACGTGCCGATTGCTTGGGTGTACGACCCCTCCTCAAGTAGGGCTACGTATACGGGGAGATTGGTGAGGACCAGTAGGATCGCCGGGGTAGTGTCTTTTGTGGAGCACACTCACGCACGGATCGATTTTCCGGTACCTTCCAGACTGGTACTTGAGGCGTATGAAGTATTTGTGGACGCAGAGGGTCCGACAGCTGGGGTTGAGACGGTGGCCACTGTAGGTGTGGTGACTCCCACTGTTGTAGCAGGAGATGTGGTGCTTGAGCCAGAGGCGGGTGAGAAGGATAACGGGCCGACGCCAGCAGAGGTCGACATTCCAGGTCCGTCCAAACCAGTAAAGGAATGCTTTGAGATTTCGGTGCCGCCAAAGCGACCTCGATCATGGATAGATCTGACTTCAGAGGAGATTGATCCTTCTCTGCCTGATGAGGAGGAGGATGTCACGTCGAGGCGAGCTACGGTGTTGGACGAGACCTGTAGAGGGTGTAGTGGTTGAAGTAGCAAAATTGATTTACAAGGAAGGGGGTTTGAATTGTAAATCTCCCTTTTTAAAATTTCCTGAAAAACTTAAGATTTGAACTCAAGAATGTTCTTGGTTTAAGAGAGCAGGAAAAAGGAGAACGTTCTTGGTTTATCAGAAAAACGAAGAACGTTCAGATTAGTTTGTAAAATAGAAAACAGTTTTGTATTTTTAATCTTGAAAAGCAATCAAACTGAATAAAGAGATAAAGGATAAGAAATACCACACACAGATGTATCCTGGTTCACCCAACTTGGGTTACGTCCAGTCCTCACAATTGTGAGATTTTCCACTAAGTGTTTAAAACAAGAACCTTCTTGGTTTTATAGCACCTAGCCTAGATCAACCTTGATCTTTGTTACAGAACTTAATCTAATTCCACCCAAAAAGAGATTAATCAAATCACCTACCAACCTTTATAGGATTTCTTACAATCTACCCCAAACTATACTTAACTCTTATAGTTTGAGTTTTACAATAATGAAGAGATTGTTTTGTTAGAATCTGAGATGTCTCAACTCTTGTTTGAGATTCGATTCTTTACAAAGAATTCAGTACAAATGTATCAAAGTAAAATAGGAATTTTAATCAAACTGATTCTTGTAAGTGATTGGAGAATTTCAAGTATGTAAATGTGAATGATTTTGAGAGACTTGTTAGCACTTGAACTTCTGCATTTTCCTTGAGCTGTGGCCTTCCTTTTATAGGCTTGATAGCATTAAATGGAGGTCAATAGAGTTGTTGGTAGTGGCCTTGTCAGGCTTGACCAGAGGCAATATTTCTGAATAAAAATAATCCAACTTTTGACTATTTTTATTTTCTGTTTTGACTGGACTGTGTGTTGCATTTTAGATTAGATTTTCTTGAGTAATTAATGATCCTTTAATGCTTCTGATAAGTGATAATATTGTTGGCTTGAACTGGAGCTTTGGATCAATTAAAACAGATTGAAAACGATCATGAAAACTTGATGTAGGAAGCTTTTACTGAAGCTGCTAAAACTGACTGGAGATTGATGATCATTCTGGACTTTTGTACTTTAAGTATTCTGGAGACTGATAATCAATCTGGACATTTTTTCTGGCTATACTGGAAACTGACTTGACTTCAAGATTGTTTAACAGTCTTGACAGTCATTTCCAGAACTGTCTGGACAGGCTTGTTTGAGAGTCTTTTTCTTTCACAATTCGAATGTCCTCTTTGATTTGAATAGATCCTATGTGTTCTCTGCCATGTAGTGATCATATCCATGTAACTTCCAGAGCCAACAACTTTGTTTAAATGATGGAGAAAGATGGTTCTTTATGCTGTCATGGTCTGGCGAACATTCTCTGTTTTCCAAAATATGTCAAGAATGTTCTCTGCCTTTGTTTATGCTGATTTCTTTGATTCTTTTGAAACCTATCTTTGAATTAACACACTCAAAAGCACAGGTTAATTTAACAATACATTTAGAATCATAATTAACAATCTTTAATTAACCTTTGTTTATTTTCATCAAAACTTTAAAATGAGAGTTTGTCTTAACAATCTCCCCCTTTTTTATGATGACAAACATGTTAATTTAGATTTTAATTTTGATAGAAGATAAATCATGTAAATTCAAGAGCAAATAGATTCATAATAAAGACTTTTTCATTAGATGACATCAATTGATAATTACATAATGAGATTAAGTCAGAAGATATACAGAAGTACCATATACAAAAAGACTTTTATCTAATAACAAAAAGCTTAAACTTAATCTAAAATCTTGAAATTAATTCTCCCCCTTTGTCAAAACAAAAAGGTAGGAGAAAAAGATCCTAAGATGCCAACGATGGTGAAGATCCTTTTGAAGAAGAGGACTTGGCAGGATCAGCAACAGGTTGAGGAGAAGGAGAAGGATGAATAGGAGGAGGAACAAGTCCAAGCTTTGGAGCAAGTTGTTCTGTCATTCAGGTGCGCAGGAGGGCGGACTCTAAATCCTGCTGAGTCTGGCGTGCCATAATGGTTTGAAGGGCAGCCATGATCTCAGAATTTGTAGGTTCTTTTGGTGGAGGAGGAGGAGGAGACATAGAAGAAGCAGGATGAGTGGAAGTTGGAGGAGTGGAGGCAGAAAGTGAGGGATTGGAGATTGATTTCTGGTTAATGGAGGGTCCAGGTGTATCAGAAAAAGTCAAAAATTGAGGGGGAGCTTTCAAGCTTTCAAGCTAGTGTCAAAAATAAACAAAATTAGTGTCAGAAATACAATGATAAATTTAAGCTCGAATGCATCTGTTAACCAAAAGATTTAACCCAGTGACTTAGCTACGAGATCAATCATCGGTGCCAAAGTAGTGATCGCCAAATTCACCCAATCCAGGGATAACACGAAACTCGTCATTTAATGCAACATCAATCTCAGATGTGACAATTTTCAATGATGGGGACCTTTTACACACACAATGAATTCCCTTAGGAGTCTGAAATCACAGATTCACACAATCAGTGTATGTAAAAAGTGTGAAAAATAATAATCAAGAAAAGCATCAAAATTAACTTACTGAAATGAGATTCAAGAATATAATGTGGATTATGGTACTCCTTTTTGAATGAGTAATTCAATTGCTTGGTTTGCTGAGTTACCTGTAGTAGAATTATTGATATTACTTATTTATTCATCGACAATCTAGAAAAAAATCATCAAGTAACAAATTGAGAATGATTCAAACACATCATCAGTAGACTACTAAATTATTCGAGTATGCAATCTCAAAGTAATAATAAATAAAATACAACTTAGTTGTCATTGCCTTCAGCTTTTACGTGCTCCTTATGTGGTATCTAGCTAATACAATTAACAAATAAATTGATTTATATTTTTTTATCATCCCCTCTCACATCACCAACTGAATAGAAAATAGTATTCCACATTCAAAAATATCATTCAAAATTTCAAACCGGTAACATAATTAACTGCTACCCTTTTGTAAAAAACAACTAAAAATTAAATTGTTACTTTTCTAACTGATGACTGGCTACTGGCTACTGGCTACTAATTACTAATTACTTTGCAATACCGTTAACGGGGTTTTTTCCCGTATATTATTCAAATAATGTAAAATAAAAGTGTTGCACATTATTCGTTGACATACAGGATTTCAGCAAAAAAAGAAATATATCAAAACATGACACAACAGTAAGATAAAGTGGAACAGTAAATAGAGGAAGGACATTTCAAAGTTTCAAATCATCACCTGTAGCGAGGACAGGTTCGAGAAGCAAAACATGACGTTCTGAGATATCCTTGGGAAGCTTCTCATATATAAGCTGCTCAGAGAAGCAAAGAATTTACCATTAAATACAAACTACCATAGGAAACCTGTAGATGAGAACTACTGCAGTAAACTTCATGGATTCCAAATAATTGACTTACCTGTTTTCCATTGTCTCCATCCTGGTGAATCAGAATTTTTCCAATTTTAATGCCTTTACAACATGCACGAAGTGCATTTTCCATGCTCTCACCACTATAGTATAAAAACAATGAAAAAATTTCAGCCAGCTGGAAACAGCCTAAGCTAGAATGCAGCAGTGAAAAAATTCGAGATGGTAAACACATCCACAGCAAGAATCTGAGATTGTAAGAAAGGAACTGGTCTTGTTAATTATCATTGTTGCATTTTTGGTAGCAACCTGCCATTTGGACTGGACCTGTGAAAATTAATACCTGGTTCATAGCTTAGCTCACCTTCGAATAATTGAAACACCGCATAATTTCTTGCAGAAATCAACACCAGTATAGACAGACCCTGTAATATGAACCTTATTTCAGTCAATTAGCGGTGTCAACATGAATATCTTTGTGTTCTACTGTTGCTTCCTAGCCATGCATGTTCAAGTTCACAAAGCACAAATATTGTTCTCCACACAAGAGAGGGTGATATGATGATTGATGAACATAAAAGTGAAAAACTGCAAGAACTGAGTTCAAGGAGTGATGATTGCCTGTTGGATTAACGACTTGTTTTTCAGTAAAAGGCAGGTGACCTAAACCATGCTCAACAACCTGTTGACCAAGATCAGCAAAGGTAGTTATATTATATCTGTTAGTACTAAAACCCCATTAAGTAAATATGTTCAATTCAACAGAGCTATAAAGCACATAGTACCAGGCGTATAAGTCGATCAGAATAAAATACAAAATCATGCTTTGATATTTCTCTGTCACGAATCAATGTATGCATCCCCCTTATCTGAAATATATATCCATAATAACCAATAAAGGAACAAGAACAGATGAAACAAATCACTACAATAGTTTGTAACCTGTGAACTTAAAGTTGCAAAAATTACCAATGCACAAACAACCCAAGTTCCTTTTTTTCTAGAAAGGATATTTCACCCTCCATAATATAGCTTATGGATTTGTGTTGTTTAATTACTCTAATAAGGACAGACCATGGCCTTGAAACATGGTTATCTTTAGTTTCTAGTTTCTTCAAGAACTTGATTATATATTGAAATAAAATATAAAGAATCAATCTGGATAAACTTTTCCACATGCACTTATAGGAAAAGAAAAGTTGAAATGTTCTTACAATGACTATGATTTTTTAGCGAATAATTTTTGTATAAGTTGAAATTAGCTTATGCACTTCAACTCTCTCAAAAGCAGTGTAATCAGTAGTGGATTGCGGAAAAAAGAGAAATACTAAAAATCTGTTATGTGAAATAGCGGATAGCATTGCGGTCAAATAGCGGAGACTGTATAGAGGTCAAAATAACTAAATTATATATATAAAAAAGGCACTTTGCATACAAATAAAATAGGGAATGGAGCCATAACATAGCTTATATATTGAAAGTTATAGGTATTGCAGTGAATATAGGAGTAATACTCACTACCTCTTTAGTTTTTCTATTATAAAAATAGGTCATGTTTGTCACTCATGCAAAATCTTCAGTTTTATTATTTTAAAAAAACCTAAAATTCTATTTTTTCAGCTATTCCCGCTATTTCGTCTAGCAGAAATTGGAATGGCGGCCACTATTCTCCTAATAAGCGATACTAGGATAGCGTCACGGTCATCATAGCAGATTCATCAAAATCTGCTATACTATAGCGCTGCTATTGCCTCTATTTGACAACATTGCTCAAAAGTTGTTTCATCTCACTTCTCCATAAGCACCTATTAACTTATATGGGTTTATTCAATAGTTAGGAACTAAATACTTAACTGGCTTTATAAGCTCCTATAAGCTGAAACCTAAGCTAAGCCAAAAATCAACCAATCAGCCTGTCTTATAAATATTCTTACTCTGTCAGTCATAAATCATAATAGAACAAGTACTTTTCTTACATTAGAATACAAATTCCAAAGGTAATCCAATCTGCTTGGGTGAGTAGCAAAACTCAGGATCTTCTACAAATTTTCAATTATTTAAAATGAAAAATAAAATAAAATTGACAAATTATATTCAAAGATACCTGGAATGTAGATTGAATAACATACACGTTTGGATATATTTTGCATAGATCATGTTGACCAAGCTTTGTGCGGATGTGTTGCACAATCAAATCAATGGCAACATGATTATCACCTCCACGAGGAATGATCACGTCAGCATACTTCTTGGATGGTAGAATAAAGTCATCAAAAGCAGGCTTAACAAATTTTGCATACTACAAAAGCCAACATTACAGGCTGTTAGGAACAAACATGCAATGTGATTGATGATATCTCATAAGGAATGTAAAATTCTCTCAATAATTTTTTACATGGAAAGCTTTCTATAAAATATAAAAGTTGTGTGAAAGAGTTATAAATATTATTATTAGCCTAATTGTTGTAAAATCATTGTTCCTAATTGTTGGACTTACCATTTCAAGAACAGAGTTTATGTCTCTGCCCCTCTCCACTGTGTCACGCCTAATTCTACGAGCAAGCCTCACATCAGCATCTGTAAGAAATTAATAACCAATATATTATTAGACAGAGAGAGGAGGGTGGGACCATGGGAGAGCTTCCAATACTAGATAAAATAAAACAATAGATCGTCTTGTGCAGTGGTCTTCAATTAAGGACCAGTAGCTAATCGAAGAATTTACAAAACAATGACAGGAATGAAAAGGAAGTAAATGTAGGGGAACATGGAGAAATGAGTTTACTTAAACTCTTATATCATGTCACTGATTATATATCAAGTAAGTTTCAGTTCACAGAACAGAGTTACCCATGAGAGAAGAGTATAGATCTAAACAATATATCGGCGAGATGCCTATTGGATGGAAAATTTAAACCACTATACAGTGAAAAGTGCATCTTGCAATTTGTTTAAAAAATATAATACAAGCTACTCTACTCATTTAATTATTCAAATATTCTATAAAAATTATGACAATAATTAGCATCCCCGTAGTTCAGCCATGGCTTCAGCCTACAGCAATTTTGTTGTGCATTTGCTATTTCTAGGAGTTTATACTTTCACATGCTTAACAAATGAAACGATTCATATATGATTCCTAGTAATTAATTTTACCAAAGGACTACAGAAATGCAACACAAAACATGATAATAGGAGAAATAAAGAAGCAGGATATGGTTCCAAATGATTAGTAACCATAGCATTGTACTATATTTCTAGACCTATTAAAAAAACTTACACATGACATGACACATAATTGGAGGGGGGTGGTATAAAGATAAAAATGTATCAAACCTGTGTCAACAAAGATCTTCATGTTCATCAGATCTCGGACATCTTGATCGTGGAATACAAGAATTCCCTCCAATATAATGACATCAGAGGCATTGACCAGAGCATACACTAGAAATGTCAAATACTATTCAGAAAAACCTTCAAATAGAAAAAGGGAAGATGTTAATGGTACGTATGGAACCCATCTACTCCAAAATTTCTTAAGTGTAAGTGTAATTCCCATATCCAATATGGTATCCTAGATACAACTTATCCTCCAATATTTTCAACATTTTAACAAAAATCCTGACTGATACATTTGAGATACCATTTTGACACTTTAGGATACATCTCTAACTTTTTGTACAGTTTTGTTCATCATTACTGTTGTCAATAGAATTAGAGTATGTACTCTGTTATTCATGTTTTAAAGATGTAAGACATGGTTGCAGCACACAAGTGCAACTTTTGCTTAGTGCTTAGTTTAGTTAATAATTAAATTCAGGGATAAAAATAATAGATGACCTAAAATGGACAATGTCACTATAGAGATAAAGATATATAATGTACACTGTATATATACCTGACGAAAATTGTCAGAAGAGCGTTGGTATTTCTTGAAGTCGTTAATGGGAACTTTGACTCTCTGGCCACTGATCAGCTTCTTCATACACTCTAACAGTTGCTCTGTGTCAAAAGCATCTACAACAAACAAACAAACAAGGAACATCATGCAAATGAAACGCACATGCACTTTCAATGTAAATTAGTTTTCCATAGACATCCAATAAGAACTCGAACTCACTACTTTGCTACTTCATATACAACCAATTTCAAAATACAATTATCAGAATAAGATGATGCGCCAAAATTATAGAATAAAATTGGTTTACACTAACAATGCTTATAGTATTAATTACCAGGGTGGTCAAAATTGTACTCGTGAACACGTTTCAATTCTTCCGGTTTCAACCCGCGATAAAACGAATCCTGTACAGTTTCAAATAAAATAAAGTAAAAAAGAGTTTAATTTTACATACACAATAAATGTAAAAAGTTTTACAATATCAACAAATCACATCTAATCATATATCTAACTTCAAAAATGAGTAAACCATCATTTTAGTCCCTAAAAGTGTAGGACGTTGTCACTTTGGTCTCTGACTCGGCTAGAAAACCCAAATTAGTCATCATCTAATCATCAAAATGTTAATCAGTTTAATCCTGATGCTATAATGGTCACAAATTATTTGGATATCTTTCGGGGACATTTGTAATAGTAAGACTATTTTGATGATTCAAAGACTAATTTGAATTTTTTGCTGAGCCACAAACCTAAGTGTGATACACTTTCAAAGACTAAAATAGTGGTTTTCACCTTAAAAAATAATTATGATTAAAATCAAACTTTTTAACAATCAGACGACTATGATTGATTCACATTATAATAAATCTTTATACTT
This sequence comes from Cicer cuneatum, assembly GCA_037974295.1. NCBI lineage: Eukaryota > Viridiplantae > Streptophyta > Magnoliopsida > Fabales > Fabaceae > Cicer > Cicer cuneatum. Next base: position 41,890,871 of record JBBPBO010001986.1, read on the forward strand.
ACAACATATGAGTAAAATCCAATACAAAAATAAAATAAAATAAATGTATGATTGAAGAGCTGAAACTCAGAATGCAGTGTAGGTAAAGTACCTGATTGACAAGTACGACACCGTGATCATGAAGCTGTTGAATGATCATATCACAAACGGTAATAAATATAATATTTTATTAAAATTTACTAACAATAATGAATTTCATCTTTAAACCAAAGCTATATTATACCATCGCTATTAAATTATTTTTTAACTTTTTGTCAAAAAACATTATGATAATTTGATTTTATATAATATTTGTGTAAAAGAATCTTCGGCCCCAATTGATTAGATCTTTGGATCCGTTCCTGATAACATCTCTTAAACAAACCAATGGTTTGAACTCCAATGATGAAGGTCATAAAAAAAATTGGTCAATTTTGATCTAATAATAGACCAAGACATTAACTTGACCAAATCAATGATACTTTAGTGAATTTGACGAAAAACTAAATAATTCATTTGTTTCTAAATAGACCGAATACACAATAGCCAAACTGTATGGAATCTTTGCCTGTGACACCCTAAAACCCAAATTAATTTTTATGTTTATTATTTATAAAATTGTAATTATTAGCTTGAGCAACAGCTTGAGCAGCAACCTGTGCAGCTTGAGTAGCAGCTTGTGCAGTAGCTTGGGATTCAGCCAAAGCCTGAAGAGCCTGCACTGTAACTCCTGCCATGGACTCTAAAGCCTCAACAATTGCAGCGTCATTCCTCCCACTAGCCATCACTACCTACATCTATTAGATAAGCCAATCGAATATAGTGAGACACTTAGGGTGAAAGGAAACTAACTTAGTTCTACACTAATAATACAATAACAATCATAGTAACAACACGCACATAACAGATCACACAATGAAACACAGCAAACAAATAACACACTTACGGTCTGATTGGACAGACCTGCTCTGATACCACTAATGTGACACCCTAAATCCCAAATTAATCTTTATGTTTATTATTTATAAAATTGTAATTCTTCAAGAGAAATATACGAACTTCCAAATATTTTATAAGGTAAAGAGTATCACTTAATCATAAACATATCACATTGATCCAAAATTCTCATCAATGTTCAAGAACTCGAAATCATGACAGTAGTCAACAAAATCCTTTTTAAAACACACGTATATAAGTTTACTAATAGTGGTAAATGTAGTCCCAACCCGATGTCACTATCAGAGCAGAAATCCCCAATTTAATAAACGTTAACAATAACAACACAAAAAAAAACTTATAATAAAAGTCTTCGAGACAAGATGGCTCCCGCCACTCGGATGGTACTAGTCGTCACCTGCAGCTTACAACTCGTCTGCGTCCATCGCAAACGCCAAACAAAAACAACGAGGGGTGAGTATCGAAATTATGTAATAGTATAATATAAATGAGGAGAACACGCAAATAGTCAAATTGTTACAAACATGAGAAACACCCAAGAACATTATATCAAGGTTAATCTATGTTAATCACAATAAATTAGTTACAAGGATGAAATGTTATGCATGTCCTATACTCTATACTTCTTCATCACTTGGTACCATTCTACTCTGAAGTACTTGGTTAGGAGGCCTGATGCTATGCCACTACAAGAGTGGACGGACAATTCATGAATGGCCGAGACACATATACGCGACGGTCGGGGTACTCTTGTTTTTGCACGGTTGCTCCCGGCCTTAGGGAATAATCCACTAATCCACTTAGGAAATCCCAACTAGATGTACCCCCAAGGTCTATCAGTCTTACCTTACGGTTCGACTGTAGCCCTCCACGATCAGGCTCATTCAGTTGTATTTCCTCAAATCAATAGGTTTGTCAGACCCTCCCTATATGATGACAAAATAATCCTCACTCCAAAACTATAACATCTATCTCATACTCACTCGATTGTCACAACTCATTAAATTTCAACTCACAATATACATCAGAACTTACATCATTATATATATATGTATGTATATATATATATATATATATATATATATAATTAGTCAATCACAATAAAATCCCAATTTTATCAATCACAAAATAAATCAAACAGGCGGTGCATTCAAGTAATATCGCAATTTTAAATCAAGTAAACTAGAGCATTCAAGTACATATCCTTCATACAATAACAATCAACACAAGGTTTCATAAAATCAAACAATATGCAGTATTGATATAAATAAATTCACAGCAATTCTATAGGTTGCTAAAATACATTTTAGTCCTCACTATTACCATTCATATATTATTAATTAATTATTATTACTTAATAGGGTTCGACCGTACGTAGTAAGCCCCAAACGAATATATGGGAATTACAATATTCCCGTTCATCCCACGTTATTTTATACTCATAAAATTGAACCTCATCTCACCCCTTACCTTGGTTGAGGATTTTTCCTAGCGAAGCCGATCCACTTATTTAATGTGTCGCGTCTTCGTCTACCACCGTCTCTATTAACCCAAGGAAGTAATAAAATAATACAACAACAAAATAAAAATTAATTATTTGCTAAAATAAATTGCTTATTGTTTGTACTAACATCCATAAATGTATTTAGGATTATACACATTTATGATATATTAATATAGGAAAAAGAAAGGAAAATAAGATAAATAAACAATGCACCAACAATTTCAAATATAGCACTATGAAACAAACATAAGGGAGGCACATGAAAATTCATCACTAAAGGAATGAAGTGGATCATGCCTTAATTTGTTTTGAAATTCAAGTAGGAATATATTTAAAGCAATTTCAAACCTACATCCCAGTTTTGAATTTTTTCACAAAAGCAAATAGAAGCTTAGAGTTTCTTCTTAAATTGGCAACAAATTAAATATCAGTCGTAACTGTGGAAATTTTCATACATTGAAAAAAAGCATGCATTTAACCAATAACAATCATTAGAGAAATAATACTTCTATACCTAATCTAAACTTCAGAAAAATAAATCTAGAAAATCTATGCAGGAACAAAGTACATGACTTGAAACATGATTCAGAACTCAAAAATTTGCAGACAAAAATTTCTTGTTAGGTTACTATATATAACCTCATCAAGCCCGCCAGAGAGACAATCTAATTAACTACAAGTTGTTTGGTTCAAATGGGGAAAACAATCACCACCATACATATATGTTCATATCACTGGCTGAAAGACAACTTTTAAAGTTAAAAAAATAGATTCATATCCAATTTTAATGCTTTAGAATCTTGAAAATAGATTATCCCATTTTATTCCTTTCTGCATCAAATAGGTGCATGGATGTGCATTTCAGCCATCTTTATGCTGTCTTTTTCTCCATATATAATATGTCTAAGTCTACTGATATGAATTACTTTCTCATTTAACAATTTAAACATGTTCCTACTTTCACCTTTCCTTTCATTATCATATAAATCGATCTTCCTTGCATTTCAACCTTAAATAACGTACTATCCTCTCAAATCAAGGACAATTACATACTTCAGTTTTGTTTTAAATGTCTGAAGACCAACGCAATAAAGAATAATCAAGAGAGAATAAAATTCTTTTTGTGAAAGTTACCTAAGAAAACTCATCTTCTAGCTTATAATATAAGTGAAAAACAAGTTCATTCAATTCAATGGTTGTCAAACCATTAAAAATCATATGAAGACAATAATCACACACACAACATATATGAATTAAAACAAATTCAAATAAGTAAATCTTTAAAAAAGAACTTACTGCTTGGTGAACACTATAAAACTTTGAATTATAATTAAAATAAACCAAAGCCTTTAGACATCAAACAAATTTTAGACTCTTTGATATAACATAAAGTTATAATTATAAAGCATATAAATAGACTATACATGATCGTATTATAATTAAAAAATTATGTCTTCTTTTTTATTTTTTTTATTCAGACCAGATTGTATCCAATTGATGGAATGAAGAAAAGCATACCTGATCATGGTTGTAGTATTAGGAGACACGACTAGAGCAAAGAGCAGCGGCTAATTCCTTTTTTTTCTTTCTATTCTTCCTTTCTGTAAGCAAGGCTACTGCGTGTGTGTATATACAATATATATAGTATAGGTAATAGAACAGGGCTTTTGTTGGTGGAGGCGGATGCCAATTCTCAAAGACTGATACCTAGTACTTATATATGCGGCACATGTTTGGACAATATATATAGCATAACCTAGCACTTATATATACGGTACTTAAGAATATATATATACGGCATATGTTTGGACCGGCTACTGTATATATATATACATGGCTAAGGCTCCAATACTTTTATTATTATTATTATTGTATGTTAAATATAGTTAATATTTATTATTTAAATCAATTACTAAGACTAACACACAAGACACACATGAAGAAATTATAGCACATATTAACGCTTATATAATATTAGTAGTGTACTATTATACTATTAAAGCAAAATAATAAAGAAAAATTGGGGTGTTACATGTTGTAGTTTTGAAGTGAGGATTATTTTGTCATCATATAGGGAGGGTCTGACAATCCTAGTGATTCGGGGAAGTACAACTGAATGAGCCTGATCGTGGAGGGCTACAGTCGAACTGTAAGGTAAGACTGATAGACCTTGGGGGTACATCTAGTTGGGAATTCCTAAGTGGATTAGTGGGTTATTCCCTAAGGCCGGGAGCTACCGTGCAAAAACAAGAGTACCATGACCGTCGCGTAAATGTGTCTCGGGTTGAGTTGAGGTGATCTATGAGGACTTTGCCATTCATGAATTGTCATTCCACTCTTGTAGTGGCATAGCATCAGGCCTCCTAACCAAGTTCTTCAGAGTAGAATGGTACCAAGTGATGAAGAAGTATAGAGTATAGGACATGCATAACATTTCATCCTTGTAACTAATTTATTGTGATTAACTTGGATTAACCTTGATATAATGTTCTTGGGTGTTTCTCATGTTTGTAATAATTTGACTATTTGCGTGTTCTCCTCATTTATATTATACTATTACTTAATTTCGATACTTACCCCTCGTTGTTTGTGTTTGGTGTTTGCGATGAACGCAGACGAGTTGTAAGCTGCAGGTGATGACTAGTACCATCCGAGTGGCGGGAGCCATCTTGTCTCGAAGAATTTTATTATAAGTTTTTTTTTGTGTTGTTATTGTTAACGTTTATTAAATTGGAGATTTCTGCTCTGATAGTGACATCGGGTTGAGACTACATTTACCACTATCAGTAAACTTATATACGTGTGTTTTAAAAAGGATTTTGTTGACTACTGTCATGATTTCGAGTTCTTGAACATTGATGAGAATTTTGGATGAATGTGATATGTTTATGATTAAGTGATACTCTTTACCTTATAAAATATTTGGAAGTTCGTATATTTCTCTTGAAGAATTACAATTTTATAAATAATAAACATAAAGATTAATTTGGGATTTAGGGTGTCACATTAGTGGTATCAGAGCAGGTCTGTCCAATCAGACCGTAAGTGTGTTATTTGTTTGCTGTGTTTCGTTGTGTGATCTGTTATGTGCGTGTTGTTAGTATGATTGTTATTGTATTATTAGTGTAGAACTAAGTTAGTTTCCTTTCACCCTAAGTGTCTCACTATATTCGATTGGCTTATCTAATAGATGTAGGTAGTGATGGCTAGTGGGAGGAATGACGCTGCAATTGTTGAGGCTTTAGAGTCCATGGCAGGAGTTACAGTGCAGGCTCTTCAGGCTTTGGCTGAATCCCAAGCTACTGCACAAGCTGCTACTCAAGCTGCACAGGTTGCTGCTCAAGCTAATAGTTACACTGGTGGTCATGCAAATGTGCAAATAAATGAGTTCATGATGATGGATCGATTCCACAAGGCTAATCCTCCATCGTTTGAAGGTCACTATAATCTTGATGGAGCTCAGAAGTGGTTGTAAGAGATTGAGAAAATTTTTAGAGGAGTGGCATGCCCTGAAGGTCAAAAAGTGCATTTAGGAACCTTTGTGTTGACAGAAGAAGCTGAACATTGGTGGGATAATGCGCGTCAGCGTTTAGATAATGCAGGGACTGCAATTACTTGGGATGTATTCAAAAACATGTTCCTAGTCAAGTATTTTCCTGAAGACATCCGCAATAGGAAGGAAATGGAATTTATCAAGTTAGAAGAAGGTAATATGACAGTGGCAGAGTATGCCGCTAAGTTTGAAGAGTTGTCTAGATACCATCCACTCTATGTGGGAGAAGCAGGAGAAAAGTCCAAGTGCATCAAGTTTGAAATGGGGCTCAGACCAGAGATCAAGAAACAGGTTGGAATGCAAGAGATCCGTGACTTCCCTACTCTAGTGAATAAGTGTAGGATCTATGATGAGGATCGTCGTGCTGAAAAGGCATATTACCGAAACACTAGAATCATGAAAGACAAGAGGCCTATGCATCATAATAGAGGAAAACCTTACTATTTCCTTCCTGGTAAATCTGGAAGTCGTTCGAATTATCACCAACACGGTCCTTCAGCTGGAAGAGGAAATGGTAATGGTAAAAGAAATGAAAACAGTTATAGTTATGGGGGTGGTAGAGGAAACCCGAATGGACGAGGAGTTAGTTATGTGAATAGCAACAACAGGAGTCAAGTTTCGAGTAACAACAGTGGTAAAAATGGTGATCCATCTACTCCTATTCGATGTCACAAGTGTGGTAAGCAGGGTCATATGGCATTTGAGTGCAGAGATACTGCTGTTACTTGTTTTAATTGTCAACAACAGGGCCACATCAACACCACATGCCCTTATCCAAAGAAGACTCCACAATCTGGAAACCATAGTTCCCAAGCCAGCCGACCTAAAACTAATGGAAGAGTCTTTGTCCTCAGTAGTGCATGAGCGTGTGAGAAAGACAACTTGATCCAAGGTACGTGTCTCATAAGTGATACTCCTTTATTTGTACTATTTGATTGTGGTGCCACTCATTCCTTTGTGTCTCTTCATTGTGTTAGACGTTTAGGACTACCTATGTCTTGTTTGCAGTATGATTTGATTGTGAATACCCCAACTAGTGACTTTGTTGATACCTCTAGTGTTTGTCTTGACATTTCTATCCATGTGTGTGGAAAGGACTTCCGAGTTGACTTAGTGTGTTTACCTTTGCGTCTAGTTGATGTGATTCTTGGTATGGATTGGTTATCTACCAACCGTGTCCGCGTAGATTTTTTTAGTAAAACCATTGAATTCATGGAACCATAAGAGAGAGAGGAGCCTAGCAATATTTCCGTCAACCAAGTGAAGGCACTCTTAAAAGAAGATGCCTAGCTATACATGATCCTAGCTTCTTTGGAACTTGAAGAAAAAGTGGTAGTACAGGATGTTCCTATTGTGTGTGAATTCCCTGAAGTATTCCTTGAAGCTGTCAATAGTTTATTACCAGAGCGGGAGGTTGAGTTTAGCATTGACCTTGTACCAGGTAGTGGACCTGTATCTATGGCACCATATAGGATGTCTCCCTTAGAGTTGTCTGAGCTTAAGAAACAATTGGAGGAGCTTTTAGAAAAACAATTTATAAGACCTAGTGTGTCACCATGGGGTGCACCTGTGTTGTTAGTTAAAAAGAACTATGGATCTATGAGGTTGTGTGTGGATTATCACCAACTTAATAAAGTGACAATCAAGAATAAGTACCCGCTACCTAGGATAGATGACCTTATGGACCAATTGAGAGGATCATGTGTGTTTAGTAAGATCGACTTGAGATCAGGTTACCATCATATTCGAGTGAAGCCTTCTGACTTCTGATGTCAATCTTACTATTTTTTAATATTTATTTTCTGGACAGCACTCACACACATTAATTTCCAACATTTTTCATATAAACAATCGTGACACACCGGTCAAAACCCTCAATGTAATGCATATATGCTCATGCATAATTTTCTTGGAATCACCAAGGTGCAGTCACTCACAGACCAGCACAAATTAACGGCCCTCATGACCAGGGTGCAATCGCTCACAGATCAGCACCAGTGCAGTCGCTCACAGATCAGCACTCATGCAGTCGCTCACAGACCAACACGTTTGACATAAACCAAGGTACAATCGCTCACAGATCAGTACCTAGTGCAGTCGCTCACAGACCAGCACTCGTGCAATCGCTCACAGATCAGCACGTGGTTGCGCATTTCATGGTACAGACGCTCACAGTCCAGTACCAGTGCAGTCGCTCACAGACCAGCACTTATATACCAAGGTACAATCGCTCACAGATTAGTACCTAGTGCAGTCGCTCACAGACCAGCACTCGTGCAATCGCTCACAGATCAGCACGTGGTTGTGCATTACTCTGTGGCCCATCGCGGGTACCACTTGACTATGCAATGCATGAATATGTAGTGTTTCACTTCTCTAGAAACAGAATGCAAAATCAGGCAATTCATGCTCTTCATCATGTTTAAATATTTCAGCACAGTCATAAATAACAACATCATAATCATGATTAAACAGTCCATTAATCATTAACACTTTGAAAAGTTTTCCCAGACTCTTAAAATTCAATTACAGAGTTTAAAATTGAGGATTTCTGGAATTTTACGAATCTGTATTCGAATACGGCTCCTCTGTATTCGAATACAGAAGCCAAAAACAGTGCAGATTCACACCCTGTATTCGAATACAGCCCTTTGGTATTCGAATACAGGGGCAGTCTCAGTGTGCAAAACCACATCTTTCACTATATCAGTAAAATCTAAAAACTCCATCACCACCACTTCAAAATGTCATCAAAAAGTTCCATTTAAATCCACTACAACATTCCCAGTATCCCCCCAAATACTCAGGGTTTTCAAAACACTCTTAAAACTTGAAATTTTATGAAAACTCGAATCTGTATTCGAATACAGACCCCCTGTATTCGAATACAGAAGCAGGAACTGAAGTTTAACATTCTGTATTCGAATACAGCATGGCTGTAGTCGAATACAAGAGTTCAACCTTTGAAAAATTCAGCCTTTTCTCCCATGTCACTTAAAGGTTTTCAAACATCTTTCTCTCCTCTTTAAAACCATTTCACAGACATCTTTTCAAATCATTTAAACCTTCTCAAAGTTTCTCAACACTTCAAAACTCACATGACAGTGATTAAAACTTGTTTTTCTAGAAAACACGAATCTGTATTCGAATACCTTCCTTGTATTCAAATACAGAAGCTAAAAACTGAGTTTCTGGAAAAACTCGAATCTGTAGTCGAATACAGCATGCCTGTAGTCGACTACAGATGCAAATACAGTGTTAAAAATTTCACTTATGTATTCGAATACGACATGGTCGTAGTCGAATACAGTTGCTTAGTCAGAAGCAAAATCCTACCTCTGTATTCGACTACAGGGGCTCGTAGTCGAATACAAGTTTGAGAACTTTAGTTAAAACAGAACTTGACAGGTTGTATTCGAATACACACTTGTTGTATTCGAATACACCTTCGAAAAACCAGTGAAATACTTCCTGAAACATCAACATTTTTTTTTCAAACTATTTCTTTTAAAGATGACAACCAAACATTAAACAGATTCTACACTTTTTCAAAACCCTTTCCTCATTTAAAATCCCTTTTTCCTTTAAAACCATCAACACCACCAAAATCACACAAAACAACCAGAACCAGAATCATCAACATCACCAGAACCACACAACACAACCAGAATCAGAGTCATTTTCATCACCAGAATCACTCAACACAGAACAGATCAGAGTTACCATCACCAAATCATTCAGATTTTCAAACCATCAGAACATCATTTAAACATTGCAATTTCCTCACTCATCAGAACAAACATGCAAGTATTCAGTTTTCTCAAAACACCAGAATGACATGCAAATACTCAGCTTTATGAAACATCAGGATGACATGCAAGCACTCAGTTTTCTCAACAACTGAATGACATGTAATGCATTTCAGCTTTCACCACAAAATAGAATAACATGCAAGTATTCAGCTTTCATGATACCACATAAATACATGCAAGCATCACAGAACAACAAACCTCAACAGAATGCATTTTTGCATTTTAAGACTATTTTCAAAACAGTTTTATGACATGCATTTTAATCATCATTAAAATAACATGCAAACATTTTCCAGCTTTCACCCATAAGTAAAACAGCATGTTTCATTAGAAAAACAGCCAGCAACAACCATCAGGATAATCACATATCAACAAAAAGCATTTTCTTTCATAATGTCATTTTTCGAAAACAGTTTTTCTTTTAAAAACAGAACTGAAATAACACTCATTCATGGCCCTAATGCAGCTAAAAATGGAAGGTGCCCTTACCCTTGTAGCGTGCTCTGCTTCTGCTCAAGTCTGGGCGTCAAAAACGGCGAACTGCTCCCTGAGTTTGCTGCTGCAAAACTGGGCTATTTGGCTTCGTAATGAGGTGGGGATTAACTTTACTACTGTGGGTTTTCTGGTTTGATGGTTGGAATTTCAATTAATGGTGTTTGGAGGAATTTCCCTCTCTTCAATTTGAATTTGGGAATGGCAGAACAGAGACAGAATGGGAGGGGAAATGGAGTTGGTACATGCAATATGGGCAGTGAGAAGGAAGGAATAGTGTTCTGACTTCACCATCCTTCTCACTCCTATATATAGGCTTTCATGGTGCCACCTCACTTGCCACTTGTCTGATTTCCATCTTTTAATTGTCTTGTAATTAGCCACTAATCCTTACTTAATGGTTTGATTAATTTAATTACTTGAAATTAAATTAATTTAATTCTTCACCCAATAATTTTACTTCATCTTCCAAATAAATATTTATATATATATATTCACTTAAATCATACATATATTAAATATTTTAAAAAATTCCCAAAATGCCCTTGACATTAATTCCAAGATTAATATTTAAAATTAAGGGTCTTACACTAGGGAATCCCATTTGACTGCTGTCAAACGAATTCTGAGATACCTTAAAGGAACCACCAACCTTACCTTGTTATACAAGAAAACACCCACCTACAAACTAAAAGGTTTTTGTGATTTTGACTATGCTGGAGACAAGTTGGAAAGGAAAAGTACCAGTGGCAACTGCACATTTTTAGGTGAAAATTTGATCTCTTGGTCAAGCAAAAGACAAAGCACCATTACCATGTCAACAGCAGAAGCTGAGTATATATCAGATGCAGGATGCAGTTCACAATTACTCTGGATGAAACACCAACTTGAAGATTACAACATCTTTGAAAACAATATCCCTTTGTTCTGTGATAACACTTCAGCCATAAACCTAACCAAGAACCCTATCTTACACTCTAGAGCCAAACACATTGAAATAAAACACCATTTCATTAGGGACCATGTTCAAAAAGGGACTTTGAGCATCCAGTTTGTGGACACTGATCATCAATGGGCTGATATCTTCACCAAGGCATTACCAGAAGATAGGTTTGAGTTCATTAAGAAGCATCTCAACATGACCTCATATCTGACTAGCTCAAGTAGTCATCTTAGGAGTTTTTAAAATTTCTTGCAATTTTGTTTTATTCAATTTTTACTTTCTGTAATTTGTAAAGAGAAAAACAAAAAATACAATATAGTAGGACCACTTTTTGGCTGATGACAAAAAGGGGGAGAAAGAGAGAGAGAGAAAGAAAGGAGAAATAAGTAGAAAAGGAGAGATAAAAAGAAAGAAGGAGAGAAAAAGAAAGAGAGAAAACAGAAGGAGTTGAAAAGGAGAGGAAACAGGGAGAGAGAAAAAGAAAGAGTGAAAAGAGAAGGAGTTGAAAAGGAGAGGAGAAGAGAAGAAAAGAAAGAGAGAACAAAGAAGGAGTTGAAAAGGAGAGTATCAGACTTAGGGGGAGAGATTGGTCTGAGGGGGAGTAATTCAAAGTTTTCGAGTCATAAGTTAGCACAATAAGTTAAGGTTTTGTCATCATCAAAAAGTGGGAGATTGTTGGAACCAACTTAGTTCTAAGTACTTAGGATTTTGATGCTTACAAAAGTACTCAATGTAAACTTATTTTGTACTTTGAATTATTAAGTTAAATGCCCCAGAAACTAAAGGAAACAGAAGCAGAGATCAAAGGAAAATGAATTCTGGAATTTCCAGAAGATGTTCCAGGATGTCAAAACATCACCAGAGGATATGTTTGGTGGCCCAGAACAGAAGGAAGAAAAATCATAATGAAACATGGATCATACCATTGGAAAGCCTGCCAGAAGGAGTGTTGTTCCAAACAAACAGGAGTCAAATATCAATTTTATTTCAGAAGTTATTCTGACCAGAAGATGGCCTGGTAGTGAAAAATTATACAGTCCAGACTTGTTCCAGACTTGACCAGAAGGTATGTTTATGAGTCCAGAACAAAAGGATCAATTCAGATTTGGCCCAGATCATAAGATAGCATGATTCAGGGCATGGAACTAAGTCCAGACCAAAAGAAATGAGTTCCAGAATCAATCTAGACCTGGTCCAAAATTAAAGAAATAATTATTTGGTCCAGTGATGGTCCAGATTAGAAAATCAGACCATGGCCCAGTGGTGGCCGAAATCAGAGGGACAGACTGTGCAGTCCAGTAAAGGCCGAATTCAGAGGATTTTAGCATATCAGGTGCGCGTCCAGGGAAGGCCGAAATCAGAAGATCAGAGGGTTAGGAAGTGTGGTTCAGGAATGGCCGAAATCAGAGGATCACAGAATATCAAATAGGCTGGTCCAGATGTGGACTATCGCATGAAGATCCAATGGTGCAGATTTGATCATGAGGATTAAAGAATTTGAGAAAAATGCTCAAAAAAGAATTGGAGAAAAATGCTCAAAACAAAATCTGAGAAAAATGCTCAAAACAGAAGCAGAGCAAAATGTTCAAAACAGATCAGTGAGCAAAAGGCTCAAAACAGAATCTGAGCAAACTACTCCAGAATATTCTCAAAACAGATTAATCGAAATATACTGCAGAAGTAAAGCATCAGTGAAGTTCTAAAAGTTCAACTATAAATAGAGACTTAATGCTGAAGAATAAGAAATCGAAAATCACAAAAGAGTCATACACTTCCAAAGCAACCACTCTCAAATTTTCATATAAGTCAATTGTGAGTTTCAGCTTTCAAGAAGCAAGTACTCGGTTATTTTCTTTCCACTGTGGCAAATCTAAGTTGATGAAGTAGAGTCTACAATCTGAGGGAGTCAGTAGAGGTAGCAGGTTACTTGGCAATTAGATAGGGTTGTATCTATGTTGTTGAAGTAGAGTCTACAAACTGAGGGATTCAGAAAGGGTAGCAAGGTACTTAGCAATTAGATTCATAGTGTTGTGAATTCTTCTACAATCTGGGGTGTCAGATTGGCTGAAGAACAGGAGTTGTTTTTCCTCAAAGAAGTCTAGGATTGTTAGACTATTTGAGAAGACTGACTTGGAGGGTCAGTAGCAAGGTTGTAATTCAAGGTTTGAATTAGTGAAATCGTCAATGCGAAGGGACTGGACGTAGCCTCGTTAACGGTGAACCAGTATAAAATCTGTGAGTTTTATTTTTATTTTTATCCGCTGCTAACTCTGTTTTAATTATACATCAAGTTTTGTTTTGAAAGTATTAAAACAGGAAATGTTTTAAGTTAAGTCAAACACAATTCAACCCCTTCTTCTCGTGTTTGCACCTTCAAGATTCACCTAGTTTACCTTACCTTTAACTAAGTCGACCCGGAAGGGGGAATTGTTCATGTGGGATACCCATTGTACGAATAGTTTCCAAGAGCTTAAGAAACGATTGACCTCTGCACCGATCTTAGTGTTACCTAACCCGAACGAACCCTTTGTAGTATATTGTGACGCGTGCGGTTCAGGATTAGGTGGAGTGCTTATGCAAGATGGGAAAGTCGTAGCGTATGCTTCTAGGAAACTGAAGATTCATGAGAGGAACTACCCTACCCACGACTTAGAACTTGCAGCAGTTTTTTTTGTACTTAAGATGTGGAGACATTATTTATACGAATTTATATTTGAGGTTTTTAGTGATCATAAGAGCTTTAAGTACCTTTTTTATTAGAGGGAGTTAAATATGAGACAACGTAGGTGGATGGAATTTCTTAAGGATTTTGATTTTGAACTCAACTATCACCCTGGAAAGGCCAATGTAGTGGCTGATGCCTTGAGTAGGAAAAATTTGAGTGTGTCCACTTTAATGGTTAAGCATAGTGAGCTGTTGGAACAATTTAGAGACCTTAGCTTAGTTTGTGAAGTGACACCAGAAATTATTAAGTTGGAAATGTTAAAGGTGACTAGTGGACTATTAGAAGAGATTGAAAAGAGTCAGAAGTTTGATTTATACCTTTTGGATAAGTTACAGTTGATTGACCAATGGAGAGAAACTAATTTTAAAATGGGTGTGGATGGAATTTTGAGATTTAAGGATAGGATTTGTGTACCCGATGTAGAGGAGTTAAGAAAGATGATCTTAGAGGAAGGACACAGGAGTTGTCTAAGTATTCACCCTGGAGCCACAAAGATGTATAAGGACCTCAAGAAGATATTTTGGTGGCCTAGAATGAAAAAAGATGTTGCTGTGTTTGTATATGCTTGTTTGACCTGTCAAAAGTCTAAGGTAGAACACCAGAAACCTTCATGCTTGATGCAACCTTTGAGTATTCCTGAATCGAAGTGGGATAGCATTTCTATGGACTTTGTTGTAGGCTTACCTCGAACTCCTAAAAGGTATGATAGTATTTGGGTTATTGCAGATAGATTAACCAAATCTGCTCATTTTATTCCTATAAACATAACTTATTCTATGGAAAAGTTAGCTGAACTATACATAAATGAAATTTGTGAAGTTGCATGGAATCCCATCAAGTATAGTGTCAGATAGAGACCCTAGATTTACCTCTAAGTTTTGGGAAGGTTTACAAAGCACCTTGGGTACGAAGCTTAGGATGAGTTCAGCCTATCACCCACAAACAGATGGTCAAACTGAAAGAACTAATCAATCCCTGGAAGACTTATTAAGAGCTTGTGTGTTGGAACAAAGTGTTGGAACCAAGTTGGTTCTAAGTACTTAGGATTTTGATGTTTACAAAAGCACTCCATGTAATCTTATTTTGAACCTTGAATTATTACATTAAATGCCACTAGAAAATGAAGTTTCCAGAGGCAGAAGATGAATACATCAGAAAATGCATCCAGAAGGTACCAGATGATGCATCCTGGAATTACCAGAGGATATCTTTGTTGGCCCAGATCAGAAGGAAGCAAAGTCAAAAGGAGACCTGGACCAGACCAGAAGGAAGCCTGCCAAAGGGAGATTTGATCCAGACTAGAAGAAATCATAAGTCAGACTTAGTCCAGAAGTTATTCTGACCAGAAGATGGCCTGGCAGTAAAAATGATAAACAACCCAGACTTGATCCAGACTTAATTAGAGGATAAGTTAATGGGTCAAGAACAAGAGAATCAATCCAGATTTGACCCAGACCAGAAGATAGCATGGTTCAGGGTATGAAACTAAGTCAAGACTAGAAGAAACGATCTCCAGATTTGATCCAGAACTGATCCAAAACAGAAGGTAAAATGTCCAGACTGAAATATTATTTGTCCAGACTTAATTTCAGTTCAATCCAGATCCAGTTCAGAATTGGTCCAAATTAGAGGGAAGATATCAAGATCAATGGTTCAGATTTAAGTATATGGCCCAGTGTTGGCCGAGATCAGAAGATCAGACCATGGCACTATGTTGGCCGAAATCAGAAGGTCAGAATGTGTGGTCCAACATTGGCCGAGATCAGAGGATCACAACAGATCAGTTTGCTAGACCAGGTTGGCCGAGATCAGAAGATCAGAAAGTGAGGTCAAGGGTTGGCTGAAATCAGAGGATCACAGCAGATCACTTAGTATGGTCCAGATGTGGACTAGCGCAGAAGATCAAACGGTCCAGATTTAATCATGAGGATTAACGGTCGAGATTTAAATTATTTTGATCAAAGTATTAAAAGGATTTGTTACAAAAATAAAGTGAAGTCGTGTGGGAGTTCAGAAGCTGTTGGTGGGAAGAAACTAAAGACATGATTGGCCAGTTATTTTTGAAAGCAAATCTGAAGCTTAAAAAAATATGTTTTTTATTTAAGTGAAGCCCGATTGGTCAAGATATTTTTGCAAGAGAATCCAGCAAGATACAGCTCGAAATTAAGCTTGGAAGAGACCCTAATCTGCATCTATAAAAGGAGGCTCAAGGCAGAAGACTTAGTATCAAAAATCAAAAAAGAGTCATAAACTTCCAAAGGAAACACTCAAGTTTTCAGTGAGGTTAATTGTGAGTTCCAGCTTTCCAGAAGCAAGCACTCGTGTTATTTTCTTTCCCTTATGTTAGATCTAAGTTGTTGAAGTAGAGTCTACAATCTGAGGGAGTCAGAAGGGGTAGCAGATTACTTGGCAATTAGATTCAAAGCGTTGTAATTCCTTCTACAATCTGGGGTTGTCAGATTGATAGGAGAAGACTTGACTTAGGAAGTCAAGGTGCTGCACTCCTCAAAAGTCTAGGATTGTTAGACTGTTTGAGAAGATTGACTTGGTGGGTCAGTGGTATTGTTGTAACGTAGCCTCGTTAACGGTGAACCAGTATAAAATTCTGTGTTTTTATTTTTACTTTATATCCGCTACTAACTCTGTTTTATTCATACATCAAGTTTTGTTTTAAAACTGCAAAAACAGAAAAAGTATTCAAGTTAGTCAAACACAATTCAACCCCCCCTTCTCGTGTTTGCACCTTCACAATGTGGAAGTTGGGATAGCTTTTTGCCACTTATAGAGTTTACCTATAACAATAGTTTCCACTCTAGCATTGGAATGGCCCCTTTTGAAGCGTTGAATGGGAGAAGTTGTAGGACCCCTCTGTGTTGGTTTGAGATGGGGGATAACCTTGTGTTAGGACCCGAGATTGTCCAACAGACTACCGATAAAGTAAAAATGATTCAGGAAAATATGAGAGCATCTCAGAGTAGGCAAATGAGTTACCAATGCGAAAGCTTACTCCTCGGTTTATAGGACCTTACCAAATTCTTAAACGTGTCAGTAACGCAGCATATTAGATCGCGTTACCTCCGTCTCTTTCTAATCTTCATAGTTTCTTTCACATGTCTCAACTTCGCAAATACATTCCCAATCCTTCACATGTGATTGAGTCAGACATGGTCCAAATAAAAGAGAATCTATCTTTTGAGACCTTACCGCTACGGATTGTGGACCGCAAGGTCAAGGAATTAAGGGGTAAGACGATTTCATAGGTTAAGGTTGTCTAGGGAGGTGCTGTTCGTGAAAGTGCTACGTGGGAAGTCGAAAGTCAAGTGCGTGATTCGTATCCAGAATTGTTTTCCTTAGGTAAATTTCGAGGACGAAATTTTTTTTACAGGGGGAGAAATGTAACACCCCAATTTTTCTTTATTATTTTACTTTAATAGTATAATAGTACACTACTAATATTATATAAGTGTTAATATGTGCTATAATTTCTTCATGTGTGTCTTGTGTGTTTGTCTTAGTAATTGATTTAAATAATAAATATTAACTATATTTAACATACAATAATAATAATAATAAAAGTATTGGAGCCTTAGCCATATATATATATATAGTAGCTGGTCCAAACATATGCCGTATATATATATTCTTAAGTACCGTATATATAAGTGCTAGGTTATGCTATATATATTGTACAAACATGTGCCGCATATATAAGTACTAGGTATCAGTCTTTGAGAATTGGCATCTGCCTCCACCAACAAAAGCCTCGTTCTATTACCTATACTATATATATTATGTATACACACACGCAGTAGCCTTGCTTATAGAAAGGAAGAATAGAAAGAAAAAAAGAAGGAATTAGCCGCTGCTCTTTGCTCTAGTCGTGTCTCCTAATACTAAAACCACGATCAGGTATGCTCTTCTTCATTCCATCAATTGGATACAATCTGGTCTGGATAAAAAAAAAAAGAAGACATAATTTTTTAATTATTATATGATCATGTATAGTCTATTTATATGCTTTATAATTATAACTTTATGTTATATAAAAGAGTCTAAAATCTGTTTGATGTATAAATGCTTTGGTTTATTTTAATTATAATTCAAAGTTTAATAGTGTTCACCAAGCAGTAAGTTCGTTTTTAAAGATTTACTTTTTTGAATTTGTTTTAATTCATATATGTTGTGTGTGTGATTATTGTCTTCGAATGATTTTTAATGGTTTGACAACCATTGAATTGAATGAACTTGTTTTTCACTTATATTATAAGCTAGAAGATGAGTTTTCTTAGGTAACTTTCACAAAAAGAATTTTATTCTCTCTTGATTATTCTTTACTGTGTTGGTCTTCAGAACATTTAAAACAAAACTAAAGTATGTAATTGTCCTTGATTTGAGAGGATAGTACGTTATTTAAGGTTGAAATGCAAGGAAGATCGATTTATATGATAATGAAAGGAAAGGTGAAAGCAGGAACATGTTTAAAATGTTAAATGAGAAAGTAATTCATATCAGTAGACTTAGACATATTATATAAGGGGAAAAATACAACATAAAGATGGCTGAAATGCACATCAATGCACCTATTTGATGCAGAAAGGAATAAAATGGGATAATCTATTTTCAAGGAAGATTCTAAAGCATTAAAATCGAATATGAATTTATTTTTTTTAACTTTAAAAGTTGTCTTTCAGCAAGTGATATGAACATATATGTATGGTGGTGATTGTTTTCCCCATGTGAACTAAACAACTTGTAGTTAATTAGATTGTCTCTCTAGCAGGCTTGATTGTCTCTCTGGCGGGCTTGATGAGGTTATATATGTTGGAACCAAGTTGGTTCTATGTGTTGGAACCAAGTTGGTTCTAAGTCCTTAAGATTTTGATGTTTACAAAAGCACTCCATGTAACCTTATTTTGTACCTTGAATTATTACATTAAATGCCACCAAAAGATAAAGGTTCAAGAGGTAGAAGATGAAGACACCAGATAATGCATCCAGGGGATGCATCTTGAAATTACCAGAAGATATCTTTGCTGGCCCAGATCAGAAGGAAGCAAAGTCAGAAGGAGACTTGGACCAGACTAGAAGGAAGCCTGCCATAGGGAGACTTGATCCAGACCGGAAGGAATCATAAGTCAGACTTATTCCATAAGTTATTTTGACCAGAAGATGGCCTGGCAGTGAAATGATAAAAAAGCCCAGACTTGATCCAGACTTAATCAGAGGATAAATTAATGGGTCCAGAACAAGAGATTCAATCCAAATTTGACCTAGACCAGAAGATACCATGGTTCAAGGTATGAAACTAAGTCCAGACCAGAAGAAATGATATCCAGATTTGATCCAGACCTGATCCAAATCAGAAGGTAAAATGTCCAGACTGAAATATTATTTGTCCAGATTTAATTTTAGTTCAATCCAGAACCAGTTTAGAATTGGTCCAGATCAGAGGGAAGATACTCAGATCAATGGTCCAGATTTAAGTATATGGCCCAGTGTTGGCCGAAATCAGAGGATCACATCAAATCAATTTGCAAGTCAAGGTTGGCCGTGATCAGAAGATTAGAAAGTGTGGTCCAAGGTTGGCCGAAATCAGAGGATCACAGTAGATCACTTAGTATGGTCTAGATGTGGATGAGAGCAGAAGATCAACCGGTCCAGATTTAATCATGAGGATTAACGGTGGAGATTTAATTAAATTTGATCAAAGTATTAAAAGGATTTGTTACAAATATAAAGTGAAGTCGTATGGGAGTTCAGAAGCTGTTGGCGGGAAGAAACTAAAAGATATATTTTTTATTTAAGTGAAGCCCGATTGGTCAAGATATTTTTGCAAGAGAATCCAGCAAGATACAGCTCGAAATTCAGCTTGGAAGAGACCCTAATTCGCATCTATGAAAGGAGGCTCAAGGCAGAAGACTTAGTATCGAAAATCACAAAAGAGTCATACACTTCCAAAAGCAAACACTCAAGTTTTCAATGAGGTTAATTGTGAGTTCCAACTTTCCAGAAGCAATCACTCGTGTTATTTTCTTTCCCTTGTGTTAGATCTAAGTTGTTGAAGTAGAGTCTACAATCTGAGGGAGTCAAAAGGGGTAACAGATTACTTGGCAATTAGATTCAAGGTGTTGTAATTCCTTCTACAATCTGGGGTTGTCAGATTGGTAGGACAAGACTTGACTTAAGAAGTCAAGGTGCTGCATTCCTCAAAAGTCTAAGATTGTTAGACTGTTTGAGAAGACTGACTTGGAGGGTCAGTGGTATTGTTGTAATTCAAGGTTTGAATTAGTGAAATCCTTCTAGGTGAAGGGACTGGACATAGCCTCGTTAACGGTGAACCAGTATAAAATTCTGTGTTTTTATTTTTACATTATATCCGCTACTAACTGCAAAAACAGAAAAAGTATTCAAGTTAGTCAAACACAATTCAACCCCCCTTCTCGTGTTTGCACCTTCAATATAGAGTAACCTAACAAGAAATTTTTGTGTTCAAATTTTTGAGTTCTGAATCATGTTTCAAGTCATGTACTTTATTCCTGCATAGATTTTCTAGATTTATTTTTCTGATGTTTAGATTGGGTATAGAAGTATTATTTCTCTAATGATAGTTATTGGTTAAATGCATGTTTTTTTCAATGTATGAAAATTTCAACAGTTACGACTGATATTTAATTTGTTGCCACTTTAAGAAGAAACTCTAAGCTTCTATTTGCTTTTGTGAAAAAAATCAAAACTGGGATGTAGGTTTGAAATTGCTTTAAATATATTCCTACTTGAATTTCAAAACAAATTAAGGCATGATCCACTTGATTCCTTTAGTGATGAATTTTCATGTGCCTCCCTTATGTTTGTTTGGTAGTGCTATAGTTGAAATTGTTGGTGCATTGTTTATTTATCTTATTTTCCTTTCTTTTTCCTGTATTAATATATCACAAATGCGTATAATCCTAAATACATTTCTGGATGTTAGTACAAACTGTAAGCAATTTATTTTAGCAAACAATTAATTTGTATTTTGTTGTT
This sequence comes from Cicer cuneatum, assembly GCA_037974295.1. Classification (NCBI taxonomy): domain Eukaryota; kingdom Viridiplantae; phylum Streptophyta; class Magnoliopsida; order Fabales; family Fabaceae; genus Cicer; species Cicer cuneatum. The sequence goes on from JBBPBO010001986.1 coordinate 41,911,859, forward strand.
GTCTTATTTTATTACTTCCTTGGATTAATACATACGGTGGTAGACGAAGACGCGACACATTAAATAAGCGGATCAGCTTCGCTGGGAAAAATCTTCAACCAAGGTAACGGGTCAGATGAGGTTCAATTTTATGAGTATAAAATAACGTGGGATGAACGGGAATACTGTAATTCCCATATTCCGTCTGGGGCTTACTACGTACAGTCGAATCCTATTGAGTAATAATAATTAATTAATAATATATGAATGGTAATAGTGAGGACTAAAATGTATTTTAGCAACCTATAGAATTGCTGTGAATTTATTTATATCAAGACTGCATATTGTTTGATTTTATGAAACCTTGTGTTGATTGTTATTGTATGAAGGATATGTACTTGAATGCTCTGGTTTACTTGATTTAAAATTGCGATATTACTTGAATGCACCGCCTGTTTGATTTACTTAAAATTGGGATTTTATTGTTATTGACTAATTATATATATATATATATATACATATATATATATAATGATGTAAGTTCTGATGTATATTGTGAGTTGAAATTTATTGAGTTGTGACAATCGAGTGAGTATGAGATAGATGTTATAATTTTGGAGTGAGGATTATTTTGTCATCATATAGGGAGGGTCTGACAAACCTAGTGATTCGGGGAAATACAACTGAATGAGCCTGATCATGTAGGGCTACAATCAAACCGTAAGGTAAGACTGATAGACCTTGGGGGTACATCTAGTTGGGAATTCCTAAGTAGATTAGTGGGTTATTCCCTAAGGCCGGGAGCTACCGTGCAAAAACAAGAGTACCTCGACCGTCGCGTATTTGTGTCTCGGGTTGAGTTGAGGTGATCTATGAGGACTTGGCCATTCATGAATTGTCCGTCCCCTCTTGTAATGGCATAGCATCAGGCCTCCTAACCAAGTACTTCAGAGTAGAATGGTACCAAGTGATGAAGAAGTATAGAGTATAGGACATGCATAATATTTCATCCTTGTAACTAATTTATTGTGATTAACATAGATTAACCTTGATATAATGTTCTTGGGTGTTTCTCGTGTTTGTAATAATTTGACAATTTGCGTGTTCTCCTCATTTATATGATGCTATTACATAATGTCGATACTCACCTCTCGTTGTTTGTGTTTGGCGTTTGCAATGGATGCAGACGAGTTGTAAGCTTCAGGTGACGACTAGTACCATCCGAGTGGCGGGAGCCATCTTGTCTCGAATACTTTTATTATAAATTTTTTTTTTGTGTTGTTATTGTTAACGTTTATTAAATTGGGGATTTCTACTCTGATAGTGACATCGGGTTGGGATTACATTTACCACTATCAGTAAACTTATATACGTGTGTTTTAAAAAGGATTTTGTAGACTACTGTCATGATTTCGAGTTGTTAAATTTGATGAGAATTTTGGATTAATGTGATATGTTTATGATTAAGTGATACTCTTTACCTTATAAAATATTTGGAAGTTCGTATATTTCTCTTGAAGAATTACAATTTTATAAATAATAAACATAAAGATTAATTTGGGGTTTAGGGTGTCACACAACATCTATCTCATACTTACTCGATTGTCACAACTCAATAAATTTCAACTCACAATATATATCATAATTTACATCATTATATATATATATATATGTATATATATATATATGTATATATATATAATTAGTCAATCACAATAAAATCCCAATTTTATCAATCACAGAATAAATCAAACAGGCGGTGCATTTAAGTAATATCACCGTTTTAAATCAAGTAAACCAGAGTACCCAAGTACATATCATTCAGACAATAACAATCAACACAAGATTTCATAAAATTAAACAATATGCAGTCTTGATATAAATAAACTCACAACAATTCTATAGGTTGCTAAAATACATTTTAGTCATCACTATTACCATTCATATATTATTAATTAATTATTATTACTCAATAGGGCTCGACCTTACATAGTAAGCCCCGGGTGAATATATGGGAATTTTGGTATTCCCATTCATCTCATATTATTTTATACTCATAAAATCGAACCTGTTCTCACCCCTTACCTCAATCGAAGATTTTGCCCAACGAATCTGATCTGCTAACTTGCCACGTCTTCGTCGATCCTTGTCTCTAATAGTTCGTGAAAATAAATTAACGCAACGACCAAATATAGATTAATTGCTTGCCCTAATAGATAAATAATTTATTTGTTAATAATACATAATTAATTTATTTTCTATTTGTAATATAACCCAAAAATATATTTAATGTCATCAAATTTTCTATTTTTTTTTATAACTGAATTGAACAAAAAGTAGCATCCGGTTTAGATCACATTTCTGAAAACTAAATCATTTCTTCACAATTTTAAACCCATTTTTTTTAAAAGCTTTAAAGAAACAGGTCTGGTCCTTAGTCTCGTGACTCTAAATTATTGTAGTTCGACTAGTAGTATATGTGAAGCACCAAATGTAGAGGAGATAAATTTTGCCGCAACAATTTTGAAGTTATATTACAATCGAATAAGGACATTATAGTGTTGGGTATGGCCATTTGTGGAAGGACGGAAGGTACTTGACTTTCGACTTCCCACGTAGCACTTTGACCAACAACACCTCCCCAGACAACCTTAACCAATAAAATTGTCTTACCCCTTAATTCCTTGACCTTGCGGTCCTCAATCTGTAGTGGTAAGGTCTCAAAAGTTAGATTCTCTTTTATTTGGACCATGTCTGACTCAATCATGTGTGAAGGATCGGGAATGTATTTGCGAAGTTGAGACACATGAAAGACACTATGAAAATTCGAAAGAGACGGAGGTAACGCGATCTGATATGCTACGTTACCGACACGTTTAAGAATTTGGTAAGGTCCTATAAACTGAGGAGTAAGCTTTCACATTTTTAACGCCCGACCAACCCCAATTGTTGGAGTAACTCTTCGAAATACATGATCACCTTCTTGAAACTCGAGGTCTTTCCTTCTATTATCATGGTAACTCTTTTGCCTACTCTGAGATGCACTCATGTTTTCCTGAATCATTTTTACTTTATCGGTAGTTTGTTGGACGATCTCAGGTCCTAACACAAGGTTATCCCCCGTCTCAAACCAACACAGAGGGGTCCTACACCTTCTCCCATACAACACTTCAAAAGGGGCCATTCCGATGCTAGAGTGGAAACTATTGTTATAGGTAAACTCTATAAGTGGCAAAAAGCTATCTCAACTTCCACTTTGTTCCAACACACAAGCTCTCAATAAGTCTTCCAGAGATTGATTGGTTCTTTCAGTTTGACCATCTGTTTGTGGGTGATAGGCGTAACTCATCCTAAGGTTCGTACCCAAAGAGCTTTGTAAACCTTCGCAAAACTTAGAGGTAAATCTAGGGTCTCTATCTAACACTATACTTAATGGCATTCCATGCAACTTCACAATTTCATTTATGTATAGTTTAGCTAACTTTTCCATAGAATAAGTTATGTTTATAGGAATAAAATGAGCAGATTTGGTTAGTCTATCTACAATAACCCAAATACTATCATACCTTTTAGGAGTTCGAGGTAAGTGTCGGAACCAAGTTGGTTCTAAGTACTTAGGATTTTGATCTTTTCAAAAGCACTCCATGTAATCTTATTTTGTACCTTGAATTATTACATTAAATGCCACCAGAAGATAAAGTTTTCAGAGGCAGAAGATGAGTTACCAGAGGATAAAAACAGACCAGAGGATACATCTCCAGAAGTCACCAGAAAATGCATCGAGAAGGTACCAGAGGATGCATCTTGAAATTACCAGAGGATACACCTGGATGTCAAAACACCACCAGAGGATATATTTCCTGGCCCAGATCAGAAGGAAGCAAAGTCAGAAGAAGACTTGGACCAGACCAGAGGGAATCCTGCCAGAGGGAGAGTTGTTCCAGACCAGAAGATATCATAAGTCAGACTTAGTCCAGATGTTATTCTGACCAGAAGATAGCCTGGCAGTGAAATGATAAACAGTCCAAACTTGATCCAGACTTAATCATAGGATAAATTAATGGGTCCAGAACAAGAGATTTAATCCAGATTTGACCCAGACCAGAAGATAGCATGGTTTAGAGCATGAAACTCAGTCAAGATCAGAAGAAATGATGTCCAGATTCAATCTAGACCTGATCCAGAATCAAAGGTAAATGTCCAGAATGAAATATCATATGTCCAAATTTAGTTTTAGTTCAATCCAAACCCAGTTCAGAATTGGTCCAAATCAGAGGGAAAAGGTTCAGATCAATGGTCAAGATTTAAGTATATGGCCCAGTGTTGACTGAGATCAGATGATCAGACCATGGCCCAGTGTTGGCCAAAATCAGAAGGTCAGAACGTGTGGTCCAACATTGGCCGAGATCAGAGGATCACAGCAGATCAGTTTGCAAGTCCAAGTTGGCCGAGATCAGAAGATTAGAAAGTGTGGTCCAGGGTTGGCCGAAATCAGAGGATCACAACACATGACTTAGTATGGTCCAGAAGTCGACGAGAGCAGAAGATCAAGTGGTTCAGATTGATACATGATCAGTGGAGTCGTGATTAAATTTGATCAAAGTATTAAAAGGATTTGTTACAAAAATAAAGTGAAGACTTGTGGAATTCAGAAGCTATTGGCGGGAAGAAAGATTTGTTCCCGAATTAATTAAAGTCAGGATTGGTCAAAGTTATTTTCGAAGGCAATCTAGAGCAATAAAAGATATGTTTTTTATTTAAGAGAAACCCGATTGGACAAGTTATTTTGGCAAGAGTATCTAGGAAGATACAGCTCGAATTTAAGCTTGGAAAAGACCCTAATTCACATTTAAAAAAGAAGGCTCAAGACTGAAGACTCAGCATCGAAAATCACAAAAAAGTCATACACTTCCAAAAGCAAACACTCGAGTTTTTAGTCAGGTTAATTGTGAGTTCCAGCTTTCCAGAAGCAAGCACTTGTGTTATTTTCTTTCCCTTGTGTTAGATCTAAGTTGTTGATGTATAGTGTACAATTTGAGGGAGTCAGAAGGGGTAGCAGATTACTTAGCAATTAGATTCAAGGCGTTGTAATTCCTTCTACAATCTGGGGTTGTCAGATTGGCAGGAGAAGACTTGACTTGAGAAGTCAAGGATCTGCATTCCTCAAAAGTCTAGGATTGTTAGACTGTTTGAGAAGACTGACTTGGAGGGTCAGTGGTATTGTTGTAATTCAAGGTTTTGAATTAGTGAAATCTTTCAAAGTGAGGGGACTGGACGTAGCCTCGTTAATGGTGAACCAGTATAAAGTTCTGTGTTTTATTTTTTACTTTACATCCCCTGCTAATTCTGTTTGATTCACACATCAGGTTTTGTTATAAAACTGCAAAAACAGAAAAAGTATTCAAGTTTGTCAAACACGATTCAACCCCCCTTCTCGTGTTTGCACCTTCATTATGTTGACAGAAGAAGCTGAACAACGGTGGGATAATGCGCGTCAAATTTTAGATAATGCAGGGATTGCAATTACTTGGACAGTATTCAAAAACATGTTCCTAGTCAAGTATTTTCCTTAAGACATCCACAATAGGAAGGAAATGGAATCTATTAAGTTAGAACAAGGTAATATGTCAGTGGCAGAGTATGCCGCTAAGTTTGAGGAGTTTTCTAGGTACTATCCACTCTATGTAGGAGAAGTAGAAGTCTAAGTGCATCAAGTTTTAAATGGGACTCAGAACATATATCAAGAAGTAGGTTGGAATGCAAGAGATCCGTGACTTCCCTACCATAGTGAATAAGAGTAGGACCTATGGTGAGGATAGTCATGCTGAAAAGGCACATTATTGAAACATTGGAACCATGAAGGACAAGAGGCCTATGCATCATATTAGGGGAAAACCTTACTCTTTCCCTCCTAGTAAATCTGAAAGTCGTTCGAATTATCACCAACACGGTTCTCCAGTTGGAAGAGGAAATGGTATTGGTAATGGAAAAGGAAATGAAAACAGTTATAATTATGGGGGTGGTAGAGGAAACCCGAATGGAAGAGGAGTTAGTTATGTGAATAGCAACAACATGAGTCAAGTCTCGAGTAACAACAGTAGTAACAACAGTGATCCAACTACTCCTATTCGATTTCACAAGTGTGGTAAGCAAGGTCATATGGCATTTGAGTGCAGAGATGCTGCAGTTACTTGTTTTAATTGTCAACAACAGGGCCACATCAGTACCACATGCCCCTATCCCAAGAAGACTCCCCAATCTGGAAACCAGAGTTCCCAAGCCAACCGAACTATATCTAAATGAAGAGTCTTTGCCCTCAATGGTGCATAAGTGTTTGAGAAAGACAACTTGATCCAAGGTATGTGTCTCATAAGTGATACTCCTTTGTTTGTGCTATTTGATTGTGGTGCTACTCATTCCTTTGTGTCTCTTGATTGTGTTAGACGTTTAGGACTACCTGTGTCTCATTTACAGTATGATTTGATTGTGAATACCACAACTAGTGACTCTGTTGACCCCTCTAGTGTTTGTCATAATATTTCTATCCATGTGTGTGGAAAGGACTTCCGAGTTGACTTAGTATGTTTACCTTTGCGTCTAGTTGATGTGATCCTTGAAAAAGAACAAGATCTATATTTTTTATGAAGACAAAAGACTATGTGTAAAGATCAAGATACAAGTTCAAAGTGAAATCAACCTTCAAGTTACATTAGGAAACTTAGGTTTTAAGGTACTTGATAAAAATTCAAATTACATTTCAAATACAATATTATGAGAACCTTCTATAATTTAGCATTTGCATCAAAAGTATTTTCTAAGTATTTAAATGCATAAACAAATATTTAAAAATTAAGTTTTTTTGACAAAAATCAAGGTTGTATTCGACTACAGCATCTTGTAGCTGAATACAAACTCTAAGTCAGTAGCAAAACCGTCAGTTCTGTATTCAAATACGGGGAATGTCGTAGCCAAATACAAATACCAAGTTAATAGCTAAAACTGAAGATCTGTATTCAAATACAGAGAGTCATAGCCGAATACAGATAACAAGTCAGTAGCTAAAATTGGACTTTTGTATTCGACTACAGCTTCACGTATTCGAATACAACTCAAGTCAGTGGCAAAAATCACATACTTGTATTTGACTACGAGGTATCGTATTTGAATACGAAGTTCAAATTTTGAATAAAAACTGAACGTTACAGAAGTGTATTCGAATACGCTGAGGCTGTATTCGAATACAACTTCGAAACAATGCAATTTTTCAGTTCAGGTCCCCTCTGGATCATTGCACAAGTTCATCAAAACTTATGGGAACAATTTCCATTGATCTGAAGTGTTGTCTATGGAGTATAAATACGTCATAGCTTCAGTTCTTACTGACCTCTCCTACCTACCAATCTTAGAACTATTTTTGGAAATATCAAAAACTTAAAAAGCTTTATTTTCATATTTTTAAGTACATGCTTTTCAATTTCATATCATTAAGAAAGGTTCTCAGTTGTACTTGAAAGTGTGCTTGATTATTATCATTATACTTAGTGTTATATTCTTGTTCTTAGTTAAGAACATAGTCACAAAATCATTTGAAGTTATTGTTTTATTTGAAGAACTTAGTGTAGTTTCTTCAAGTGTTGTATACTAAGTTAGTGGTGTGCTATCTTAGGCAAAGTGTTAGAAATTTGTAATTGAAGTCTTAGTGTTAGACTTGTAACTTATTCTAACAAATAGTGGAAAATATCATGTGGCGTGCAAGAGGACTGGATGTACCCTTGGTTGTAAGGGGAACCAAGATAAATTTCTGTGTGCTTTACTTTCAGTCATTTACAAAGCTTTCATACACTTAACACAATCAGAAATATAACTCACAAAACTCTAAAAACCAGAAAAGTTTTTAAACACCCAATTCACCCCCTCTTTGGTGCGCTCTATATTTATAATTGGCATCAGAGCAGGTTCTTGAAATTTGCTCCTCAATTCATGGCTTCAGCACAACCTAATTTTAGAGACGGTGGTAGCAGCAAAAAACCACCTTGTTTTGTTGGTGAGCATTATGATTTTTTGAAAATACGCATGCAGGCATACCTTGAGGCACAAGGAGATGACATATGGGAGGCTGTAGAAAATGGTCCATATATTCCAACAACGGTCATCAACAATAAAGAGGAAATAAAGATAAAATCCTCATGGACAGATGATGAAAAGAGAAAAGTGTTGTTTGACAAGAAAGCCAAAAATATGTTACAATCTGCATTAGGAATGGATGAATTCTTTCGTATATCTCATTGCAAACCAGTAAAAGAAATATGGGATACTCTTGAAGTAACCCACGAAGGAACAATTGAGGTAAAACGTTCAAAATTAAACACTTTGTCTCAAGAATATGAAATGTTTAGAATGCAACCAGGAAAACCTATTTTAGAAATGCAGAAAAGATTCTATCACTTAACAAATCACTTGACGAAACTTGGAAAAAGCTTCACTAATGATGAATTGAACCTAAAGCTTCTAAGATCATTAACTAGAGCATGGCAGGCTAAAGTGACATCAATCTCTGAAAAGAAAAGCTTATCTAAGATGTCACTCTCTGCACTTTTCGGAAAACTACAAGAGCATGAAATAGAACTTGCAAAATTGGAAAAGAGTGAGAGTTTAGAAAAGAAGACAAAGAGTATTGTCTTCAAAATAGAATCAAAAGAATTGATGAATGAAGAAAATTCATATGAAGATGAAAACATCACCCTCCTTGTTAAAAAGTTCGGTAAATTTCTTCAAAACAATAAAACATTTAAGAGAAAGAAAACCTTCAAGAAGAAAGATGTCTCCACTACAAATCAAAAATTCACTTGTTTTGAATGTCAGAAACAAGGACACATGAAAGCATAATGTCCTAACATTATCAAGAAAAATGCTACCAAAAGGAAAAAGTTCAAAAAGGCATACATAGCATGGGAAGATAATGAAGTAAGTTCATCTTCAAATTCAGAAAATGACGAATGCGCAAACGTTGCTTTGATGGCATCTCACCATTCTGATGATGATGAAGAGGTTAGTAGTAAAAATACTTGTTATAATAATGATGATTCATGTGTTGAAAATAATGATGCGCAACAAGCTATAAAAGAACTACTTATGGAATGTAGAAATTTGTACAAAATAGTGTCGAATCAAAAGAAACAAATTTTATCTCTTAATGAAAAGATTGACACTATGGAACAAGATTTTGAAAAACAAAAACAGAATTCTACATGCAATAAATGTGATTCACTTTTCTTTAGAATTGTCCAAATGAATAGAGTTATTAAAGGTATGAAAAAGAACAAATTGGATTGGAAAATATACTGAACATGCAAAGATATTCAAACAATAAAAGTGGACTTGGTTACTCAAAGTTTGATAAACCAAGTACTAGTAAAACTATCATTGTCAAACCAAGTAACCAATCCAAAAATGAGAAAGTAATAGCTGTGCAAGAGAATCATCTTTGTTCTAAGAAAAGTATTATTCAAAAGAAACCATGTTTTCCTAAAAAGAGTCCAACATGTATCTATTGTGGTCTTAATGGTGACACACCTAATGCTTGTATCTTTAGGAACATTGGTGTTCCACAACGGCATTATGTGTGGGTCAAGAAAGGTACTAATGTTCAAGGACCCAAAGCACTTTGGGTACCTAATAATCTATAAATCTTGTTTTGTAGGAACACACACAAAGTTCCTCTATTATGTGGTACTTAGATAACGGATGTTCAAAACACATGACCGGTGACAAAACTAAGTTTTCATCACTAACTCTTGAATCAAAAGGTTATGTAATCTATGGAGATAACAACAAAGGAAAATTTTTGGGCATCAGAAAGGTTGGTATTGCCTCATCTCTGTCAATTGAAGATGTCCTCTATGTTGAAGGGTTAAAGCACAATCTCATAAGCATAAGCCAACTTTGTGACAAGGGTTACAAAATAACCTTCAACAAAGATGAATGTATTATCCAAAATGAGGTAACAAGTGAAATTCAGTTTATTGGTAAGCGTTCTAAAAATATTTTACAATTAATCTTGATGAGTTATCCTTAAGAATGGAATGTCTTATTGTAAGTGACAACATTGATGCATGGCTATGAAATAAAAGATTTGCACATATCCATATGGATTATTTAAACAAGTTAGTCAAGCATGAACTTGTTGTAGGCTTACCAAAAATGAAATTCTTAAGGATAAATTACGCGACGCTTGTCAAAAGGGTAAGCAAATTAAAGTTTCCTTTAAACCCAAGAATATTGTGTCAACTTCAAGACCACTTGAATTAATACATATGGACTTGTTTGGTCCATCAAGAACTAAAAGTGTTGGTGGAAATTCATATGGACTAGTAATCATTGATGATTTTTCAAGGTTCACATGGACCTTATTTTTGGCAAATAAAAATGAAGCTTTTAAAGCATTTAAAAAATATGCCAAACTAATCCAAAATGAACAAGCAACCAAAATTGTATCAATTAGAAGTGATCATGGAGGAGAATTTCAAAATGGTTCCTTTGTAGAATATTGTGAAGAAAATGAAATCTTCCATAATTTTTTTGCACCAAGAACACCTCAACAAAATAGATTTGATGAGAGAAAGAATAGATCATTGGTAGATCTTGCAAGAACTATGCTAAGTGATTCAAGTCTACCGAAATACTTTTGGGCAGATGCTGTAAGCATAGCTTGTTACGTATCCAACCGAGTAATAATCCGACCAATGCTGAAAAAGACTCCATACGAGCTATACAAAGGAAGAAAGCCAAACATTTCTCACTTTCATATATTTGGATGCAAATGTTTTGTGCTAAATAATGGTAAGGATAATCTCGGAAAATTCGACGAAAAGGCCGACAAAGGTATTTTTATTGGTTATTCCTTAACTAGTAAAGTGTTTAGAATTTTCAATAAAAGAACTTTGATAGTTGAAGAATCTATACATGTATCTTTTGATGAATCTAATCGCTCGAAAGAGGATAAAATTATTTGTGATGATGATGACTTTTTAACTGATGAGATAAGCAAGGACAATCAAGTAGTTCAGTCAAATCAAAAGGATGAAATCAATATACTACAAAAATATCAACACATTGATCTTCCTCGAGAATGGAGAACCCACCGTGATCACCCCATTGACAACATTATGGGTGATATCGACAAAGGAGTCACTACAAGGTTAAATCTCAAAGATGCTTGCTGGAATATGGCATTTGTCTCTCAGATAGAACCTTCTAAATAGGTGAAGCCCTTAAAGATGATCAATGGATACTTTCCATGCAAGAAGAACTAAACCAGTTTGAAAGAAACAAGGTTTGGGAACTTGTTCCAAATCTAGGAAATAAACACATCATTGGTACCAAATGGGTGTTTAAAAATAAATTAGATGAAAATGGAATAGTTGTTCAAAACAAGGCAAGGTTGGTCGCTCAAGGATACAACCAAGAAGAAGGGATCGATTTTGATCAAACATTTGCTCCCGTAGCAAGGGTAGAAGCAATCCAATTATTACTTGCTTATGCTTGCTCTATGGACTTTGAATTGTTTCAAATGGATGTCAAGAGTGCCTTCCTAAATGAATACATAAATGAGGAAGCTTATGTCAAATAGCCACCTGACTTTGAAGACTTCAAAAATCCTTCACATGTCTTCAAATTAAAGAAGGCTCTTTATGGTTTGAAACAAGCTCCAAGAGCTTGGTATGATAGGTTGAGTAAATTTTTATGTGAACATGGATTTGAAAAAGGTAAAGTTGATAAAACTTTATTTATTAAAAGAACGAATGATCATACTTTACTTGTTCAAGTCTATGTGAAATATGTGAAGAATTCTCATTAGTGATGCAAGGAGAATTTGAAATGTCCATGATGGGAAAATTGAATTATTTTCTAGGACTTCAAATCAAGCAACTTAAGAATGGTGTTTTTATTCATCAACCAAAGTATTGTAAACAATTGTTGAAAAGATTTGAGATTGACAGCTGCAAAGAAAGTGCTACTCCTATGGGATCAGGAACATATGTTGATAAAGATGAAAATGGTAAATCAATTGATATATCAAGGTATTGAGGTATGATTGGGTCTCTTTTATATCTAACGGCCAGTCGACCAGATATTATGTTTAGTGTTTGCTTATGTGAAAGGTTTCAAGTTGATCCTAAAGAATCACATCTTGTAGCAGTGAAGAGAATATTGAAATATCTAAAGGGAACGACCAATGCTGGCCTATGGTATCCAAAAGGTAGCATATGCAATCTTATTGGTTATTCTGATTCTGACTATGCAGGATGTAAAACAGATCGAAAAAGCACAAGCGACACTTGTCACATCTTAGGAAATGCACTAGTATCATGGTCTTGTAAGAAGCAAGCGTGCGTGGCTCTAAGTACTACTGAGGCAGAATACATAGCAGCAGGCAGTTACTGTGCTCAGATCCTATGGCTCAAACAACAACTATGTGATTATGGACTTGATCTCGGGTGCATCCCTCTAAAATGTCACAACACTAGTGCCATCAATATCACTAAGAATATAGTCATACATTCTCGGACCAAACATATCGACATACATCATCATTTTCTGAGAGATCATGTGCTCAAAGGCAATGTTGAATTTACTTTTGTCGACACTCATAATCAACTAGCAGATATTTTTACAAAGCCATTGCCTAGAGATTCATTCTACAAAATTCGAAGAGAATTGGGTATCCTAAATGAAAGTGATCTCTAAAGGTTTCTTTGCTTTGTAAGTCATATCACTTATAATTTCAAAATTTTGCATCTTCACTTACTAAATTGTTGATATATGATTTTTTAGTGACAGATTTAATCTAAAAATTTAATTATCAATACATGTTTTAGAATTATTTCTTTAGTTGAAAATTTAATCTAAAAACAAAATTTTTACTGCCGTATTCGAATATACACTGTCTGTATTCGAATACACGTTTCCAGAAAATTATGTATTCGAATACATCAAGCCTGTAGTCGAATACAGATTCAAATTTTTCAGCTCTTAAAATGTTTTTTTGACATATTTTAGGTTTTCTTTCAAATACAAAAATTCAGTAGCCGAATACACTCAAATCTTGTATTTTCATTTCTTCAAAACTCTCATCCAATCTTACATGCAATTATCACCAAGCCTTTACCTCATCATCCATTACATCTAAAGTTGTTTTAAAATCAAACCCAAATCCCAAATTTCCCAAAAAACAATGAAACTCCATCTTTTCCATTTCTTCAAACATGGATGCACGAAAAAGAGGTCCAAGGACGAAGGTTGCTGCTGTGGGTCCTTCAAAGAAGAGAAGAAATGATAATATGGCAGACCTATCCCGGTTACTTCACTCACCGAAAGAAATCGACAGGTTCCAAACCCATTTCTCGGACAAAAAGCTGATTACTCCTAAAATTGGTACTCTTGATTCCTTCTCTGCTTTTAAATTCCCTGAGTTACTTAAAGCCCAAAAAATAGAAGAGTTCATTGGTTATAATGGTCCTATCTATCTCGACTTAGTTAGGGTATTTTTCTGAAACCTTGAAAAGGATGGTTCTAAGCTAGTGTCTAAGGTTAAGGGAAAAATTATTGAAAGACACTAAAACCATTTGAGAAATTATGAAAATACCATATGAAGGTCAAAAGATGTGTCCAGGAAATTTATTTGAATGGGTAAATACTACCAAGTATGATGCTTATATTTCACTATGTCGGTTTGATAAAAATACTATGGAACGAAAAAGAGCACAGGCTGGTTCAGAGTTTGCTAGGTAGAGATATGGTGTTGGTAACCTAAGCAATGACAAAAAATTATTGCATTATTTCCTAAGCTATATTCTAGTACTGAAAGCAGGAAATTATTCCCAAATATCTGAATTTGAAATTCAAATCATGGTTTTTATGATCGAAGGGGCTGACCTCAATTGGGCTTACTTTGGTCGCGAAACTTGTTTTGTTTGCCTCCAAAGATTGCCTTATGCGAGGGAAGTTACCAGAAATTTGGACCAACTTTAAGGTATATTTTTCAGGGGAAATTTTATATAAACCTACCAAAGACAATCTGTTAGACTTAAGTGTTATGCCTAGCATGAAAATAGTGTTGAGTGAACCGCTTCAAACTTATGTCCACAAGGTGATCTGGGACAATCTTCATCGACAAGTGCTCAAGATGAAGCTGCAGCAGAACTAGAAGCAGAAGACATAGCGGCTGATGAGGATACCATTTCAAATCGCATAATAATGGACAAACTCAACTCGATTCAAACTTCGTCTCGGAACAATTTCAGAATATGAATACTTCCTTCACCAACCAATTTCAAACCATGACTACATGTATCAACAATAGATTTCAACACATTGAGACAACCATCACTCAAAATCATGATTCTCTACAACAAGAACTAAGTAATTTGTCCAACAAAATTAACCACTTTCACCTCCCACCGGATTTTGATGCGTAGATTGGCTATTGCAATCTCTGTTATTTGTTTCAGCTTTGTTAAACATTTCCTTTAAATTTGTTATTGTCTATTACTAAGTGTATTCCTAGACATGGTTTTTTCAATTTAAATTACCTTTTGATTGCAATCTTCCTAAATATTATGTGATGCTTGCGTGTATTTTACACATACTATCTATGCTTGGATTTTGTATGGTATCCTCTTCCTTTTTGATCATGTCAAAAGGGGAGAAAAAGTGGCATGTTGTTGGTATTGAATTTTTACAGATCTTCCAACACATAATTTCAAAAAGTAAGGGGGAGTAAGCATATATCAAGGGGGATAAATCAAAGTCTTTGAAATTTCAACAACCAGGTTTTATCATCATCAAAAAGGGGGAGAATGAAAAAGAACAAGATCTATATTTTTGATGAAGACAAAAGACTATGTGTAAAGATCAAGATACAAGCTCAAAGTGAAATCAACCTTCAATTTATATAAGGAAACTTAGGTTTTAAGGTACTTGATAAAAATTCAAATTACATTTCAAATACAATATTATGAGAACCTTCTATAATTTATCATATGCATCAAAAGTATTTTCTAAGTATTTAAATGCATAAACAAATATTTAAAAATTAAGTTTTTTTGACAAAAATCAAGGTTGTATTCGACTACAGCGACTTGCAGCCGAATACAAACTCTATGTCAGTAGCAAAACCTTCATTTCTGTATTCGAATATGGAGTGTCGTAGCCAAATACAGATGCCAAGTCAGTAGCTAAAACTGAAGATTTGTATTCGAATACAGAGAGTCGCAGCCGAATACACATAACAAGTCAGTAGATAAAATTGGACTTTTGTATTCGACTACAGCTTCGCGTATTCGAATACAACTCAAAGAAGTGGCAAAAATCACATACTTGTATTCGACTACGAGGTATCGTATCGAATACGAAGTTCAAATTTTGAATAAAAACTGAACGTTACAGAAGTGTATTCGAATACGCTGTGGCTGTATTCGAATACAACTTCGAAACAATGCAATTTTTCAATTCAGGTCCTATAAGGATCATTGCACAAGTTCATCAAAACTTATGGGAACAATTGCCATTGATCTGAAGTGTTGTCTATGGAGTGTAAATACCTCATAGCTTCAGTTCTTGCTGGCCATTCCTACCTACCAATCTTAAACCTATTTTTTGAAATATCAAAAACTTAAAAAGCTTCATTTTCATATTTTCAAGTACATGCTTTTCAATTTCATATCATTAAGAAAGGTTCTCAGTTGTACTTGAAAGTGTGCTTGATTATTATTATTATACATAGTGTTATATTCTTGTTCTTAGTTCAGAACATAGTCACAAAATCATTTGAAGTTATTGTATTATTTGAAGAACTTAGTGTAGTTTCTTCAAGTGTTGGATACTAAGATAGTGGTGTGCTATCTTAGGCAAAGTGTTAGGAATTCGTAACTGAAGTCTTAGTGTTAGACTTGTAACTTATTCTAACGAATAGTGGAAAATCTCATGTGGTGTGCAAGAGGACTGGATGTACCCTTGGTGGTAAGGGGAACCAGGATAAATTTCTGTGTGCTTTACGCGAAATCGACGGCGGATAAGTGTTTCCATTGCGGTGGGCAGGGTCACAACTCGAATGTTTGCCCTTCCAGGAGAACGACTACAGTTTTGAATGAGGAGTCTGAGGAAGAGGAAGAAAGCAACGAGTATGACAGTGTTGAGTTCCCTGAAGAAGAAGCTGAAGAAGCGATGAACTTTGTGCTGCAGAGAGTCCTATTGTCTTCAAACGAGGAGGGGTAACGATAAAATCTTTTTAGAACACACTGTTCTATTAAGAATAAGTTGTGTAATCTTATCGTGGATAACGGGAGTACAGAGAACTTGGTCTCCCATAAGCTGGTTGAATACCTAGAGTTGCCGATAGAACCGCATACCAAGCCTTGTGCTTTGGGCTGGGTGAGTAAGAGTTCGCAGGTCAAGGTGACGCAGACTTGCAAGGTGCCTATTTCCATCGGAAGGCATTACAAGGCAGAAGTAGTGTGTGATGTTCTGAATATGGATGTGTGTCATGTCCTGCTGGGGCGACCTTGGCAGTATGACAATGATATCACGTATAGAGGCAGAGATAATGTGATCATGTTCACCTGGGGAACGCACAAGATAGCTATGGCCCCGGTTTCTGGTTTTAATAGATGAACAGGGAAGGAGAAGTCCAGTTTTCTTGTTATGACGCGGGATGAGCATGATTTGACGGATGCCTTCAAGGAAACTGAGTGATTTTGCCTAGTGGTGGTCAAGGGTTTGCTGAGTGCTATGAAAGAGGAGTCTGAACCACTGAATGAGGTGCAGGAAATCTTGACGGATTTTGAGGAGTTGATCTCGGATGAGCTACCCAACGACTTGCCTCCTATGCGAGATATTCAGCATCACATCGATTTAATTCCAGGTTCCAGCCTGCCGAACCTGCCTCATTACCGCATGAGTCCTAAGGAGAACGAGATATTGCGGGAGCAGATTGAGGATTTACTAAAGAATGGGTTCTTTAGAGAGAGTATGAGCCCATGTGCAGTTCCAGTGCTTTTGGTGCCTAAGAAGAACAATCAGTGGCGGATGTGCGTTGACAACAGAGCCATCAGCAAGATAACGATCAAGTACAGGTTTCCCATTCCTCGTCTGGAGGACATGTTTGATGAGTTATCGGGGTCTAAGTTCTTTACGAAGATAGATCTACGGAGTGGTTATCATCAGATCCGAATTAGACCGGAAGATGAATGGAAGACGACTTTCAAGAGCAAGGATGGCCTTTACGAGTGGTTGGTCATGCCTTTCGGGTTATCCAACGCCCCCAATACTTTCATAAGGCTAATGAATTAGATTCTTCGTCCTTTTACTGGCTCTTTTGTGGTGGTTTACTTTGATGATATTCTGATTTATAGCTAAACCAAGGAGGATCATCTAGGGCATTTGAAGCAAGTGCTACAGGTCTTGCAAGAGAACCAGTTATACATTAACCTGAAGAAGTGCAGCTTCTGTACTAACAAGCTGTTGTTTCTGGGTTTTGTTGTCGGTGAAGATGGGATTCAGGTGGACGAAGAGAAGGTGAGTGCTATCAGAAACTGGCCTGCACCTATGTTTATGATAGAAGTACGCAGTTTCCATGGCCTGGCTACTTTCTATAGGAGGTTTGTGCGCGACTTCAGCACCATTACTGCGCCTATCACCGAGTGCCTGAGATACGAAAATTCCAGTGGGGACCTGAACAAGAGCAGAGCTTTGCGATGATCAAGGAGAAGCTTTGCACGACACCATTTCTCACTTTACCTGACTTCGACAAGATATTCCAGGTAGAGTGTGACGCCAATGGAGTAGGGGTAGGTGCTGTACTTTCACAAGAGAAGCGATCAGTGGCTTTCTTTAGTGAAAAACTGAGCGACGCGAGGCAAAAGTGGAGCACTTATGACCAGGAGTTTTATGCAGTCTTTCGAGCTTTGAGGCAATGGGAACATTATTGATTTACAGGGAGTTTATCTTGTTCACTGACCACTTTGCCCTGAAGTTCCTCCACAGTCAAAAGGTGATAAATAAGATGCATGCTCGCTAGGTGAGTTTTCTGTAGAAATTCCCATTTATCATTCAGCACAAATCAGGCGCCCAGAACAAGGTAGCAGATGCGTTGAGTAGGAGGGCTTCCTTGTTGATTACCTTAGCTCAAGAGATTGTGGGTTTTGAGTTGCTGAAGGAACTATATGTGTCTGATACTGAGTTCAAGGAGTTGTGGCTCAAGTGTACAAATCCGCATCCCATCGCAGATTTTCATATTCGAGAGGGCTACTTGTTTAAGGGGAATCAGCTCTGCATTCCTAATTCTTCTTTAAGGGAGAAGCAGATTCGAGATCTGTATGGTGGCAGTCTTAGAGGTCATTTGGGGAGAGATAAAACCATCGCCAGCCTGGAGGAGTGGTATTACTAGCCTCATCTGTGCCGTGACGTGGGTACTATCGTCAAGCGCTGCTACACATGTCAGGTTTCCAAAGGTCAGTCTCAGAACATTGGTCTTTACATGCCATTACTTGTTCCTGATGATATCTGGTTAGATCTTTCAATGGACTTTGTATTGGGGCTACCTCGTACACAGCGAGGAGTAGATTCTATATTTGTGGTGGTTGACAGATTTTCGAAGATGTCACACTTTACTGCTTGTAAGTGTTGGAACCAAGTTGGTTCGATACTTAGAATTTCGATGTTTACAAAAGTACTTTTATGTAATCTTATTTTTGACATCGAATAATAATGAAAAATGCCACCAGAAGATAAGAGGATCACAAAATTGGCGCAGATCAGATTACAAAGTCTAGAGTTGGTTGAGATTAGAGGATCATACGGTCTAGATTTTAATCATTATGAAAATCAGTGAAGACTTGATTAAAATTCGAAAAAGATTTGATTATATTTTGATAGAAATTTGATCAAAGTATTAAGGGGATTTGATACAAAAATAAATTGAAGTCTTGGAGGGAATTTAAAAGCAATTAGAGGGAAGAAAGATACGATCCAAAATTAAACAAGAACAAGATTGGCCAAAGTTATTTTCAGAACAAATCTGAAGCAAAAAGGTTCGGATCAAGCATAAAGCTCAAACCCGATTGGCCAAGTTATTTTTGCAAGAGAATCTGGACAGATATAACTCGAATTTGATCATGGAAGAAACCCTAATTTTCATCTATAAAAGGAGGCTCAAGGCAGAAGACTTTGTTATCGAAAATCAGTAAAAGAGTCATAAACTTCCAGAGGCAAACACTCGAGTTTTCAGTGAGGTTAATTGTGAGTATCAGCTTTCCAGAAGCAAGTACTCTTGTTTTTCGTTCCCTTGTGTCAGATTCATATTGTTGAAGTAGAGTCTACAATCTGAAGAGTCAGAAGAAGTAGCGGGTGACTTAACAATTAGATTCTAGGTGTTGAAATCCCTTTTGCAATCTGGGGTTGTCAGATTGGTAGGAGAAGACTTTACTTGTGAAGTCAAGGTGTTGTGTTCCTAAAAAATCTAGGATTGTTAGACTTTTTGGGAAGACTGACTTGGAGGGTCAGTAGTGCTGTTGTAATTCAGAGGTTTTGAATTAGTGGAAAAATCCTTCAAGGTGAATGGACGGGATGTGGCCTAGTTAAAGGTGAACAAGGATAAATCTTTGTGTTGATTATTTTACTTTATCCGCTGCTAATTATGTTTGCTTATATATCAGATTTTAAATAATCATCAAAAACAGAAAAAGAATTGAAGTATTACAAACACAATTCAACCCCCCTTCTCGTGTTTGCACCTTCAATTGGCATCAGAGCTCGGTCTCAAGGCTGAGCACTTAACAGTGTTTGAGGAAAGGTCCAAGGGGCTTCAACATGTCAGAATCCAAAGAAGAATTTGGAGGCAACATCAACAGGCCACCACTGTTTGATGGAGATCATTTTGAATACTGGAAGGAAAAAATGAGAAGCTTCTTCATCTCCCAAGATCCTGATCTCCGGACCTTGGTAGTCAAAGGCTACACTGCACCCACTATACTAGGAGATGAAACTGGTCAAGAACTGGATGTAGCTGATATGAATCCCAACCAGAGGAAGTTATACAAGCTGCATCACAAGTCCAAAACCATCATGATCAATGCTATCACATTCAAAGAATTTGATAGATGCACCAACAAGGAAACAACAAAAAGCATCTACGACAGTTTGGTTCTGACCTATGAAGGAAGTCAACAGGTTCAAGAGGCAAAGCCAAACATACTGGTCAAACAGTATGAGCTATTCAAGATGGAAGAGGATGAAAACGTTGAAGCAATGTTCTGCAGATTCCAGATTCTGGTATCAGGTTTAAAAGTATTAAAGAAAAGCTACACCACTGCAGATAATGTAAAGAAGATCCTCAGAAGCTTACCAGCCAAATGGAGACCAAAGGTTACTGCAGTACAGGAAGCCATAGATCTGAATACCTTGAGGCTTGAAGATCTGATCAGCTCCCTTAAGTCTCATGAAATAGAGCTGGATGCAGCTGAACCAAAGAAGAAGAAGACTTTAGCCCTTAAGTCAAAACAGAAGAAAGCTGCAAAGGTTGTATCAGAATCAGAGGATAGTGATTGTGAAGATGATGATTTTCCTTACATAACCAAGCATATTACAAAGATGTGGCAAAATAGAAAGAAGAAAGCTCCCATGAAAAATGGCAAATACTCCAATAGAGGAAAAGAAGAAGCTGACAAGAAAAGTATCTTCTGCTATGGATGCAATGAACCTGGACATAACAAGTCAGAATGTCCAAACATGGAGAAAGGAAAACATCACAAGAAAGGTTCCAGATTCAAGAAGAAGGGTCTGAGTGCAGCATGGGATGCATTTGACTTAGAGGAGGAATCATCTGATGATGAAGAGGCAGAAACAGCTATGATGGCTCACATCAAGTTTGCCTCTGGACTCCATAAAGGTACTAGCTCTAGAAGAAAAGTAGAAGGTAAGAAGAATGGGAAAATCATTCATTCCGGCAAGTCTGGAAGCACATCAGAGGAAGCAGTATTGGCTCTGATGGCACATACCAACTCAAGTTCTGGATCTAGCACAGACTCTGGAACTGATTCAGAAGATGAAAATGAAGAGGTATTCTCTGATCTTACTAAATCTGAATTAATTACTGCTCTTAAAGACTTTCTAAATGCCAACAAAAAGATGTCTTTAGGGAAGAAAAGAAAATTCTAACCAAAGAAGTACAAATTTTAAAGAATCAGAATGATGAGTTTGCAACTGAAAACACTAATTTTAAAACTGAAGTTGCCAGACTCAATTCTGAAAATCTAACTCTCAAAAGTAATATTTGCTCTACTTTCAATACTGTTTGTGAATCTGATATGCATGAACAAGCTTTTCAAAACATTATTGCAAATGGTATGGAAAGAACTAAGTTTGCTTCCATGATTTATGGAATCAGTAACAGTAGTAAGAGAGGAATAGGTTTTATTGAATCTGTTGCTGAAATTAAATCTGCTCATTCTAATGTTCTGTGTATTATTTGTGCTAAAAAGAGTCATTCTAAATTGTCTTGTCCTATGATAAAATCTAGGAAAGACAAGAGACATGTTAAGTCTAACAACCTGGACCCAACCAGTTTTGGGTACCAAAGAACAAAATTGTTTATGTTGCAGATATTCTGAGTAACTAGAAGGAAACACCAATCATGGCGCCTAGTCAATGGATGCTGGCAATGCACAAACAGAAAAAGGTGTATGTTCCAGTGTCAACCAGACAGAAGCAAAATGAATCTGATGAAAGAAGGTCTGGCTAGTACAATTCACACCAGAATCAGAACCAGAACCATAACCAGAACCAGTATCAGTATCAGAATCAGAGGTTCAGCCACAAACAGCAGAATCACACACATCAGCTTCAGTATTACCAGAAGAAGAAGAATTACCAAAATCACCATAAGTTCCAGAATCATCAAAGGAACATGGTGTGTCAGCCGAAGCAGAATCAAGGGAACAATTCAGCTAGTCTGAACAAGCCAGAAACAGAACTGACTCTGAAGGCTTGTACAGAATCTGATTACAGCACTGAATCTGACGGTGAAGTATCAGAAGAAGAAAGGTCTGATCTGCAACACAAAGTATGGTATCTGGACAGTGGATGCTCCAAGCATATGACTGGAGACAGATCAATGTTCCAGAAGCTGACTCTGAAGAAAGGAGGCAAGGTTGCCTTTGGAGGAAACCAGAAAGGTCAGATCATTCGTACCGGCACAGTTGGTAACAGTTCTTCTTCCTTATCTATTAAAAATGTTTTATTAGTTAAAGGTGTGAATCACAATCTGTTAAGCATTAGTCAGCTAAGTGACTGCAAGTATGATGTTATGTTTAATCAGAAAACCTGCAAGGCTATTAGTCAAATAGATGGATCTGTTTTGTTCACTGGTGTTAGGCAGAATAATGTCTATAAGATAGATCTGTTTAGTGTAGTTAAGCAGAAAGTTAAGTGTCTTTTATCTATTAGGGAGGAAAATCTGATTTGGCACAAAAGGTTAGGCCATGCAAACCCTAGGCTGGTTTTTGAGTTAAGTAAACTTCAGCTAGTGCGAGGACTCCCAAACTAAGTACCAAATCTGAGATTCTGTGTGAAGCATGTCAAAAAGGTAAACAGACCAAAAGCTCTTTTAAACCTAAAAACTGTATTTCTACTTCACAACCTCTTGAACTACTTCATTTAGATCTGTTTGGTCCTATTCAAACTGCATCCCTTAGTGGTAAGAAGTATGGGTTTGTCATAGTTGATGATTACTCAAGGTGGACTTGGGTAAAGTTTCTAAGAAACAAAGATGAATCCCATAAGGTATTTATTTCTTTCTACAAGCAAGTTATGAATGAAAAAGGTTTTAAAATCATAACTATTAGAAGTGATCATGGAGGTGAGTTTGAGAACAGGTACTTTGAAGAATTTTGTGATGAGAATGGTATCTCTCACAACTTCTCATCCCCCGGAACACCTCAACAGAATAGAGTTGTTGAAAGGAAGAACAGGTCACTGTAGGAGATGGCCAGAACCATGCTGAATGACATGAATGTTGCTACCTACCTATGGGCAGAAGCTGTCAACACTGCATGCTACATCCATAACAGAGTTTACATCAGGTCTATTCTAAACAAAACTCTATATGAACTGTGGAAAGGTAAGAAACCTAATATTTCCTATTTCAAACAGCTTGGCTGCATTTGTTATATGTTAAACACTAAGGATAATCTTGCAAAATTTAATTCCAGATCTCAAAAGTGTACCTTCATTGGTTACTCTTAGAGATCCAAAGCTTATAGAGTGTTTAATAAAGAAACTAACACTGTGGAGGAGTCCATACACATTAAGTTTGATGACAAACAGCTTGATTCTGAAAAGTCAAAGCAAAATGAGGAAATTGCAGGTTTACTTGAAGCAGAGGAAGCAGGAGTAGATCAAACAATAGACCAGAGAAACAAAAAGGATAAAAGCAAATTCGAAGATAATGCTGAACCTAAAGACAAGTCAGAAGGAAAGAATGGGTGGAAGTACAAGTCTTCACATCCAAAAACACTAATTATTGGAAGCGCAGCTGAACCATTGAAAACCAGATCATCACTTAAAGAAACAAGTCTGTTTGGTTTACTTTCTACCATTGAACCAACTACTGTTGATGAAGCACTGGCAGAAGAAGGATGGATTCTTGCAATGCAAGAAGAGCTGAATGAGTTTGAAAGGAATGATGTTTGGGATCTGGTGTCCAGACCACACAAAAATATCATTGGAACCAAGTGGGTGTTCAAGAACAAACTAAATGAAAAAGGTGAAGTAGTCAGGAATAAAGCTAGGCTTGTGGCACAAGGATACAGTTAGCAAGGCATTGATTACACTGAGACTTTTGCTCATGTGGCAAGGTTAGAAGCAATTCGTATCCTACTCTCTTTTGCTGCAAATCATGATATTACTATAAGTGCTTTCTTAAATGGTTATATAAAAGAGGAAGTCTATGTCAAAAATCCCCCAGGTTTTGAAAGTTCTGATTTTCCAAACCATGTTTTTGAAACTTAAAAAATCTTTATATGGTTTTAAAGAAGCACCTAGGGCATGGTATGATAGACTTAGCAATTTCTTACTTAAAAATCAGTTTGATAGAGGCCAAATAGATAACACTTTGTTTAGAAAATCTATTAAAGATGATATTCTGATCATTCAAGTTTATGTTGATGATATTATCTTTGGATCCACTAATGACACTCTCTACCAAGAGTTTTCTGATTTGATGCAACAAGAGTTTCAGATGAGCATGATGGGAGAACTTAAGTTCTTCCTAGGAATTCTGATTCAGCAAGGCAAAACAGGTATACTCATTCATCAATCTAAGTACACTGAAGAACTTCTCAAAAAGTTCAAGATGAGTGATTGTAAGCCTATGGCCACCCCCATGCACCCCACCTGCTCACTTGAAAAAGATGAATCCGGCCAAAAGGTAGACCAGAAAACATACAGAGGTATGATTGGATCCCTTCTTTACCTAACTGCTTCTACACCTGACATTTTTTTTAGTGTTTGGGTGTGTGCTCAAGCTGACCCTAGGGAATCCCACTTAACTGCTGTCAAAAGAATCCTTAGATACCTTAAAGGAACCACACATCTTACCTTGCTATACAAGAAAACCCCATATTACAAACTAAGTGGTTTTTGTGATTCTGATTATGCTGGAGACAAATTAGAGAGAAAAAGCACAAGTGGCAACTGTACGTTTCTAGGTGATAATCTGATTTCTTGGTCAAGCAAGAGACAAAGCACCTACGCCTTGTCAATAGCAGAAGCTAGATACATATCAGCAGCAGGATGCAGTTCACAGTTAATCTAGATGAAACATCAGTTGGAAGACTACAACATCTTTGAAACCAACATCCCTTTGTTATGTGACAATATTTCAGCCATAAACCTAACCAAGAACCTTATCCTACACTCTAGAGCCAAGCATATTGAAATCAAGCATCACTTTATCAGAGACCATGTTCAAAAGGGAACAATAAGCATTCAGTTTGTAGACATAGATCATCAATGGGCTGATCTCTTCACCAAACCATTGCCTGAAGATCGATTTGAGTTCATCAAGAAGCATCTCAACATAATCTCCATATCTGACTAGATCAAGTAGTCTTTTTAGAGGAGTATTTTTTAAAATTTTTTATAGTCTTTTATTTTCTGTTATTTTTTTGGTACTCTGAAAAAAAAAACTTCTTTTTGGCTAATGACAAAAAGGGGGAGATAAAGTAAGAGAGAAAATGAGAAAAAGTTTAAAAGGAGAGGAGAAAAGAAGAGTGAAATAAAGAAGGAGTTGAAAAGGAGAGGTAACAAGGAGAGTGAAAAAGAAAGAGTGAAATAAAGAAGGAGTTGAAAAGGAGAGGAGAAAAGAAAGAGTGAAATAAAGAAGGAGTTGAAAAGGAGAAGTGATAAGAAGAAAAGAAAGAGTGACAAAAGAAGGAGTTGAAAAGGAGAGGAAAAATATGGGGCATTAGACTTAGGGGGAGAAGCTTGATCTGAGGGGAATCCTAACAAAATAAGTTATAAAAAATACAAGGTTTTGTCATCATCAAAAAGGGTAAATGAATATAAGATAGCTTGGTCCAGAAGGAAACATAAGTCAAACTTGGTCCAGACTTAATCCTGACCAGAAGATAGCTTGGTCGTGAATATAAGATTCAATCCAGACTCAGTCCAGATCAGAGGGTAAATGTTCAGATTAAAACATCAATGGTCCAGATTAAAGTATCATGATCCAGTGTTGGTCGAGATCAGAGGATCATAGAATTGGCGCAGATCAGATTACATAGTCCAGAGTTGGTCGAGATTAGAGGATCATACGGTCTAGATTTTAATCATGATGAAAATCAGTGAAGACTTGATTAAAATTCTAAAAAAAGACTTGATTAAATTTTGATAGAAATTTGATCAAAGTATTAAGGGGATTTGATACAAAAATAAATTGAAGTCTTGGAGGGAATTTAAAAGCAATTAGAGGGAAGAAAGATACGGTCCAGAATTAAACAAGAATAGGATTGGCCAAAGTTATTTTCAGAATAAATCTGATGCAAAAAGGTTCGGATCAAGCATAAAGCTCAAACCCGATTGGCCAAGTTATTTTTGCAAGAGAATCTGGACAGATACAGCTCGAATTTGATCATGGAAGAAACCCTAATTTTCATCTATAAAAAGAGGCTCAAGGCAGAAGACTTTGTTATCGAAAATCAGTAAAAGAGTCATAAACTTCCAAAGGCAAATACTCGAGTTTTCAGTGAGGTTAATTGTGATGGAGTTTTCAGTGAGGCTCACCCCTCATTGTTTGTGTTTGGTGTTTGCGATGGACGCAGATGAGCTGCAAGCTGCAGGTGAAGATTAATACTCTCAGAGTGTAGGAAGCCGTCTCATCTTGAAGACTTTTATCATCTTCCTTATGTGAATTTCATATATGAACATCTTTTATTTTGGGAAATTTGGCTCTAATAGTGACATCGGGTTGGGACTACATTTATAATTATGAGTAACTTATGTACGTATGCTTCAAAAAGAATTTAATTTGATTACTGTTATGACTTTGGAGTTGTTAAGTTGATGGAAACATTGGATTAATATGACTAGTCCATGATAAGTGATACTTCTGGCTTAAAGAAAATATTTCAAAGTTTATTTATTTACATTTTTCATTTTACTATTGTTAAATTAAATTTTAGAAGAAAGAAAAAAATAAAAATAAAATAAATTTGGGATTTAGGGTGTCACAGGAATCATCAAATAGGTTATGCTGGCATATCGTAAGTTGCTTGTGTAATAAAGCATCGTCGAGGTCAAGATACTTTATAACAATATTATATATGCTTGAATGTAGAGTGTGTCTGTATACATGTTCTTTATGCTAGTGATGAATAAATGTGTACATGATTGTTTATGTATTTGATGTGATTATGTATTCATAATTTATAGCATGTGTGTTTACTATGTGTTATGAATTTTATTGATGATAAACTGTCATGTATATGCTATGTGAAAAAGTATGGAAGAATTATCAGTGTTTAATGAACATTTAAAGTAGTGTCTTTTAATTGCTGCATTTACATAATTTTTTGAAAAAGTTAGAGTATGCATATGCATTTCATAGTTAGTGATGACTGTGATGGGCCACGGGGTGGTATTGCTTGATTGGATGGTCCACCTTATCCTTGTGAGGATTATTGAGTCTTACTAGTATGTGATAGACTACACCATAGTAAATTGTGCTAGTTATGAGAGAATGCACCTCAGTAACTAATATTGGTTTGTGAGAGACTGTACATTTATGATTTACTACCCTCGAGAAGGGTTTGAAATTCTGGAATCATGTGCACTAGGAAATATGCATTGCCTTAGTGTGCTTTGTCACATGAGTCATGTTTGCTATATGATGATATATTTATATGCATGCATGTTTATCACTTGGTACCATGTCATGTTATGCTTTTGTGCTTTATATTTTTGTATATATGTTATTTTTAGATTGTGAACCTCTACTGTTATTATCGATTGGACTTATGCTTCAGGTTCTTAGAGTTTTAAGTTGTGCTGGAATTGCAACGGCATGAAAAACTTGGTAGAGCAATGATTTGGATTACTGATCGAAAACAGTGAAACCTGATGCCACCCGTGGGTCCTTAGTATCCAATCTTCCCCAGTTAGAGTTTAAGATCAGCTTTGGGTTTTATTTATTAATATTCCTTTTGCAATTTTGTTGTTGAGATGAAATTTATTATCTAAAACAATTGTGACTATTTTTTGTCAACGTGAATTGTTGGGTTGTAAGTAAGTCAATTGTGTCAAAATCATTTTATATAATGCGACAATGATTCTAATCGTCGTTTTTGGAAAAAGATTTTACAATTATATATTTTACTCAGATTTTAAATTGAAGAAGGATTATTAATATTTTATCCATAAGTGTTAGCAGTTTAAAAAAAATTACAGTCTTGCTGTTACAATCTCGTTATTAGAGCTATCAATTTCTTTGTCACTGACCAATGGCTTTGCCTTGCCCCTTGCCTTTAGGTTCTTTAGTTTGAGTTTTAGTGTTTCTAGGAAGTCAGCCACTTGGTCTGCCATTCAATGTAGTAGCTAACTGACCAAATTGAGTTTCCAAGTTCCTAATCACCACTCTCTGATTTTGAAATGTTGCTTTTGTCTTTGTCATAAAAGATCTCAACAAGGTTTTGAATGACTATTCATATAATGTTTGAGCAGGTAATGGTGGAAATCCAGGAGGACCAGTGGGTTTTGCTTTTGAGCACTTCCTTGATTGTTCCATGAGAAATCTGGGTGATTTCTCCACCCTTGATTGTATGTAGGAGTATGGATTATTTTAATTCTAATTCCCAACACAGTAAACAAATATTGGTTTTTTTTGGGCATTGATGATAAATATGCCCTCCCCAACAATACACACATGCTACAATATTAGTAGTAGCATTAGCATGTATTATTGTTATTGATTTGGTAGATGTTGGTGTTACCATAATGTTTTTCAACATGTTAGTCAATGTTGCCATTTATATGCTGCAAGTGTTGTATTTTCACCTATTTCGTGAATCTAGCCATTTTGTTGGCTGCATTTACCCTACAACAGATCATTTACCTAGTTAGATCATAACATTCTACATAAGACTTTCTCAATAGGGCTCCTCGTAATGATGCATCAAGCATAAGCCTTGTTGAGGTTACCAAGAAATTGTAAAACGTTTCCATTCAGATGCAAACTAGTATGCTATAATGAGGACAATCCTAAGCAACTCATTAAACCTTTATCAAGCTTCAAATAGATTTTCATATTCAGTTTACCTGAAAGAGGTGAGGTTATTCCTCTTTCTAACATTTAGGATAGGAAGTCAAAGAGTAAAGGTCTTAAACTTGATATAGATGAAGAACATGGAAACATGACTCTGATGGCATATACACACTCTGAATCTGATTCTAAAGATGAGTATGTTGATGAAGAAATTGAGATATCCTTTGTAACAAAGTTAAAACACAAGTCATGGTACCTGGACACTGGATGCTCACGACACATGTAGGAGAAAAGTCTATGTTCCAAGACCCGAACCTCAAGAATGGAGGATTCATAGGTTTTGGAGGTGATTAGAAGGCTAAGATCATTGGGTACAACAAGTAGGTAATGGTCCCTTTCCTTCTAACAAAAATGTTTTACTTGTAAAAGGATTGACACATAACCTACTGAGCATAAGTCAATTAAGCGACAATGGTTATGATGTTGTCTTTAATCAAAAGTCATGCAAGACAATAAGTCAAACAAATGGATCCATACTATTTACTTGGCAAAGAAAAAACAATATTTACAAAATAAATTTATCTGATTTATGTCTATGAATGAAGAAAAACTGATTTGACATAAAAGATTAGAACATGTCAATTTAAGGTTAATCTCAAAGTCGAAAAGACTTGATTTAGTCAGAGGCTCGCTGGATCTTAAATACAAATCAAATGTTCTTTGTAAGGCATGTCTGAAAGGGAAACAAACAAAATCATCTTTTTCCTCTAAAAATGTTGTTTCCATTTCTATACTACTTGAACTTTTACATCTTAATTTAGTTGGCCCTGTAAAGACTTCCTCTGTCAGTGGTAAAAAAATTATGGACTCATCATTGTTGATGATTATTACATATAAACATAGGTAAATTTCCTTACACACAAGGACGAGTCACATAATGTTTACACTACCTTCTACAAACAAGTGCAAAATGAAAAAGGTTTTTGTATTGCAAAAATTCGTAGTGATCATGGGGGTGAATTTGAAAATATGATTTTTGAAAACTTCTTTGAAGAGAATGAAACTTTTCATTTCCTAAAACACCTAAAAAATGGTGTTATAGAAAAAAATCACTTATCTCTTCATGAAATGACACGCACCATGATTCTCAAAATCAATGTTGCTAAGCACTTTTGGGAAGAAGTCGTGAACACTACATATATTCAGAATATATTCTACATTAAACCTATTCTTATTAAGACTCCTTATGAATCGTGGAAAAGAATAAGCCCAACATTTCACTCTTTCATCAATTTGGTTGCATATGCTATAATTTGAATACCAAAGAGAATCTTGGAAAATTTTATTCACGATCTCAAAAGTGCACCTTTATGGGATACTCTTAAAGTTCTAAAGCCTATAAAATATACAACAAAGAAACATTGATCGTTAAGGAATTAATTCATGTCAAGTTTGATGGGAAAAAGCTTGACCATAAAAAGTCAAAGCCAAATGTAGACTTTGCAAATCTACATATTTATATATGAGGAACCAACAAAACCAACCTCCAATGAATCAGAAGATATGTTTGATAACTTAAGATCATCAGGAATCTAGACCAATATGGAAATTCAAGTCTTCTCATCCAAACTCTCTAATCATAGGGAGTGCAAATGATCCTTTAAAAACTAGATCCGTTTTTAAAGAAACATCTGTGTTTGGACTACTACCTGAATTGAACCTACAACTATAGACGAAGCTCTATCTATTATGCTTACATAATGGCTATGCAAGAAGAATTGAATCAATTCAAAAGAATTTACATATGGGAACTTTTCTCGAAGCATAAAGAAAGGAAGTCAATTGGAACCAAGTGGATTTTCATAAACAAACTAAATGAGAAACGTGAAGTGATTAGAAATAAAGCTAGACTTGTAGCTCAAGGATACAGTTAGTTGGAAGGTATTGATTTCACCTAAATTTTTGCCTATGTGGCAAGGTTAGAGGCAATCAGAATTTCACTTTCATTTGATGGTTTTAAACAAAATCCTTTTATATCAAATGGATGTGGAAATGCCTTCTTAAATGGTTACAAAACTGAAGAAATGTATGTCAAACAACCTCCTGTATTTGAAGATAATGAATTTCTAAACTATGTTTTCAAATTAAAGAAATCTTTGTATGGTATGAAATAGGCTCCAAAAGCTTGGTATGATAGACTAAGCAATTTTTTTTATTAAAAAATAATTTTGAAAGAGTCCAGGTTGACACTACTTTATGTTGGAACCAAGTTGGTTCTTACACTCAATGTTTTGATGTTAACAAAAGTATTTTTTGAGAATAATATATTTGACTTCGAAGAAGAATGCAAAAATCAGAGGATGACGTCACCAGAGGATACTACCAGAGGATGACGTCACCAGAAGATGAAGTCACTAGAAGATATAACTAGAGGATACCTTCAGAAGATGTCACCAGAGGATACCAGAGGATATCACCAGAAGATATCAGCAGAGGATACCTCCAGAAGATACAACCAGATAGATGTCACCAGAAGATATCACCAGAGGATACCTCTAGAAGAAACAGCCAGAAGATGTCACTAGAGGATATCATCAAAGGCAAAAATCAGAGAATATCTTTAGAGGAAAAATCAGAGGATATCATCCGAGGTAAAAATTAGAGGATATCATCCGAGGCAAATATCATAGGATATCATCCGAGGACATCATCAGAGGATACCATCCGAGGCAAACATCAGAAGAAGGCATGGTCCAGATCAGAAGGAAACATAGTCCAGATTAGAAGAAGACATGGTCCAGATCAGAAGGAAACATGGTCCAGATCAAAAGAAGACATGGTCCAGATCAAAAGAAGACATGGTCAAGATAAGAAGAAGACACAATCCAGATTTGAAGAAAACATTGGTCCAGATTCATAGAAGACTTGATTCAGATTCGTAGAAGATTTGATTTTAAATTCGAAGAAGACTTGATGGAAATTTAAAGGAATTTGATCAAAGTCTGAAGAAGATTTAGTTCAAAATTAAAAAGAAACATAATCGGGTTGAAAATTTTTCAAAAGGAATATGAGCAAGATACAATTCAAAATTAAGCTTGGATTAAGCAGAAGCCCATATATCATCTATAAATAGAGGCTTCAGGCATTAGAAGAAATCATCGAAAAACACAAGAACCCAAGCTTAAAGTTCAAAGTTATCCGAGAATTCAAAAGAGAGAAACATTTGTGTGAAAAAGAAATATTGTTTAAGTGTTTTTTCGAGTAAGAGAGTCGTCATTATAATCAATTTTCTAGAAGCAACTACTCAAGAGAGTCATCGTTATAATCAGCTTTCCAGAAGCAACTACTCAATAGAGTCATTGTAATAATCAGCTTTCCAGAAGCAACAACTCAAAGCTCCAAACCCTTGTATTAAACCCGATAGTGGTGTAAGTTCCTTCTTCAATCCGGGGTTGTCAGAATGTTAGGAGAAGACTTGTCTTGTAGGGTCAAGGTGGTGTAAGTTCCTTCTTCAATCTGGGGTTGTCAGATTGATAGGAGAAGACTTGGCTTGTAGGGTCAAGGTGGTGTAAGTTCCTTCTTCAATCTAGGGTTGTCAAATTGTTAGGAGAAGACTTAGCTTGTAGGGTCAAGGTGGTGTAAATTCTTTCTTCAATCTGGGGTTGTCAGATTGGTAGGAGAAGACTTGGCTCGTAGGGTCAAGGTGTTGTTGTTCCTCAAAAGTCTGGGGCTGTCAGCCTGTTTGGGAAACCTGGCTTGGAGGGTCAGGTGTTGTGTAATTCAAAGGGTTTGAATTAGTGGATTAAAGCCTTTTGAATGAAGGGACTGGATGTAGCTATTGGAACCAAGTTGGTTCTAAATACTTAGGATTTTGATGTTTACAAAAGCACTCCATTTAATCTTATTTTGTACCTTGAATCATTACATTAAATACCTTGAATTATTTTGGAGGGTCAGAAAATGAAGATTGCAGAGGCAGAAAAAGCATCCAGAATGCATCCTGGAATTAGCAGAGGAAACACCAGGATGTCAAAACACTACAAGAGGATATCTTTGCTGGCCCAAATTAGAAGGAAGCAAAGTCAGAAGGAGACCTGGACCAGACTAGAAGGAAGCCTGCCATAGGGAGAGTTGTTCCAGACCAGAATATGTCAAATGTCAGATTTATTCCAGAAGTTATTCTGACCAGAAATGGCCTGGCAGTGAAATGATAAACAACCCAGACTTGATCCAGACTTAATCAGAGGGTAAATAAATGGGTCCAGAACAAAGGAATTAATCCATATTTGACCCAGACCAGAAGATAGCATGGTTCAGGATATGAAACTTAGTCCAAACAAGAAGAAATGATCTCCAGAATTGATCCAGAACTGATCCAAAACAGAAGGTAAAATGTCCAGACTGAAATATTATTCATCCAGATTTAATTTCAGTTTAATCCAGACCAAGTCCAGAATTGGTCTAGATCAGAGGGAAGATTTTTAGATCAATGGTTCAGATTTAAGTATTTGGCCCAGTGTTGGCCGAGATCAGAAGATCAGACCATGGCCCAGTGTTGGCCGAAATCAGAAGGTCAGAATGTGTGGTCCAACAGTGGCCGAGATCAGAGGATCACAGCAGATCAATTTGCTAGACCAGGATGGCCGAGATCAGAAGGTTAGAAAGTGTGGTCCAGGGTTGGCCGAAATCAAAGGATCACAACAGATCACTTAGTTTGGTCCAGATGTGGACTAGCGCAGAAGATCAAATGGTCCTGATTTAATCATGAGGATTAACGGTGGAGATTTTAATTTATTTTGATCAAAGTATTAAAAAGATTTGTTACAAAAAGAAAGTGAAGTATTGTGGAATTCAGGAGTAGTTGGCGGGAAGAAACTAAAGACATGATTGGCCAATTATTTTTGAAAGAAAATCTGAAGCTTAAAAAAAGATATGTTTTTTATTTAAATGAAGCCCAATTGGTCAAGATATTTTTGCAAGAGAATCCAGCAAGATTCAGCTCGAAATTAAGCTTGGAAGAGGCCCTAATCTGCATCTATAAAAGGATGCTCAAGGAAGAATACTTAGCATCGAAAATTACAAAAAAGACATACACTTCCAAAGCAAACACTCAAGTTTTTAGTGAGGTTAATTGTGAGTTCCAGCATTCAAGAAGCAAGCACTCGTGTTATTTTCTTTCCCTTGTGTTAGATCTAAATTTGTTGAAGTAGAGTCTACAATCTGAGGGACTCAGAAGGGGTAGCAGATTACTTAGCAATTAGATTCAAGGAGTTGTAATTCCTTCTACAATCTAAGGTTGTCAGATTGGCAGGAAAAGACTTGACTTAGGAAGTCAAGGTACTGTATTCCTCAAGAGTCTAGGATTGTTAGACTATTTGAGAAGACTGACTTGGAGGGTCTGTGGAATTGTTGTAATTCAAGGTTTGAATTAGTGAAATCCTTCAAGGTGAAGGGATTGGACGTAGTCTCATTAACGGTGAACCAGTATAAAAATTATGTGTTTTATTTTATATCCGCTGCTAACTCTGTTTTTATTCATACATCAAGTTTTGTTTTAAAAGTGTAAAAACAGGAAAAGTATTCAAGTTAGTCAAACACAATTCAACCCCCCCTTCTCGTGTTTGCACCTTCAATTGGCATCAGAGCTCAGTCTCAAGGCTGAGTGAGCACTTAACAATGTTTGAGGAAAGGTCCAAGGGGTTCAACATGGCAGAATCCAGAGATGAACTGGGAGGCAACATCAACAGACCACCACTGTTTGATGGAGAAAGGTTTAAGTATTGGAAGGATAGAAACAAAAGTTTCTTCATATCTCAAGATCCTGAATTATGGAAGATGGTAGTCAAAGGATACACTGCACCTACTGTTCTAGAAGATCCAACTAAAGAACTAGAAATGGATGATATGAAACCAGATCAGAGCAGATTACACAAACTTCATCACAAGTCTAGAAACATCATGATCATTGCCATCACATTCAAGGAATTTGACAGATGCACAGATAAAGAAACAGCAAAGAGCATATTCGACAGTCTGGTTCTGACCTATGAAGGAAGCCAGCAGGTTCAAGAAGCAAGGGCTAACATAATGGTCAAACAGTATAAGATGTTTAAGATGGAAGATGATGAAAACATTGATGGAATGTTCTGTAGATTCCAGACTCTGATATCTGGACTAAAAGTATTAAAGAAAAGCTACACTACTGCAGATCATGTAAAGAAGATCCTCAGAAGCTTACCAGCCAAATGGAGACCAAAGGTTACTGCAGTACAGGAAGCTAGGGATCTCAATACCTTGAAGCTTGAAGATCTGAATACCTTGAAGCTTGAAGATCTGATCAGCTCCCTCAGGTTTGATGAAATAGAGCTGAATGCAGATGAACCTAAGAAGAAGAAGAATCTGGCTCTTAAGTCGAAACAGAAGAAAGCTGCAATGGCAGCATTAGAATCAGAGGATAGTGATAGTGACTGTGATGATATGGCTTACTTAACCAAAAAGATGGTTAATATCTGGGAAAATAGGAAGAGAAGAAGCTTCAAGAAGAAACATAACAACAAAGGAAAAGAAGAATCTGACAAGAAGAGTATTGTTTGTTATGGATGCAATAAACCTGGACATATCAAGTCAGAAATTCCAAATCTGGAAAAAGGAAAACAACACAAGATAAGTTCCAGATACAGAAAGAAGGGTTTGATGGCTGCCTGGGATGTATCAGAATCAGAAGAAGAATCGTCTGATAAAGAAGAGGCAGAAACAGCAATGATGGCACACATCAGGTCTGCTTCTGGACCTCATAAAGGCATGATTTCAGGAAGGAAAGCAGGCAGAAGGAAGAATGAACGAAGTAGTCATTCAAGCAAGTTTGGAAGCACATCAGAGGAAGTAATTTTGTCTCTGATGGCTCATACCAACTCAAGTTCTGGATACAGTTCAGGCTCTGGAACAGATTCAGAAGATGAAGACGATAAGGTATTTTCTGATCTCTCTAAATCTGAGTTAATTGATACTTTAAAAGATTTTTTAAATGCAAATAATAAGATGGCTTTAAAACTGAAAACTCTTAGGGAAGATAAGAAAAATATGACCAAAGAGGTCCAAGTTTTAAAGAATCAAAATTTTGAGTATGCAACTAAAAACAAGGATTTCAAAACTGAAGTTGCAAAACTCAAATCTGAAAACCAAACTCTTAAAAGCAATGTTTGTTCCACTTCCAAAACTGTTTGTGAATTTGATATGCATGAGCAATTTTTTCAAAACTTTATTTCCAATGGAATGGAAAGAAGTAAATATGCATATATGATTTATGGAAACAGTAACACTGGAAAGAGAGGTCTTGGTTTTACAGAAACGATTGCTGAAAGTAAAGCTGTTCATTATGATATTTTATGTATTGTTTGTGCTAAGAAAGGTCACTCTGAACTATCTCGTCCACTAGTAAAATCTGAACAAGATCAGAGAGCTGTTAAGACTAACAAACCTGGACCCAATCAGTTCTGGGTACCAAAAGATCAAATTGTCTATGTTGCAGATATTTTGAGCAACCAAAAGGAGACACCAACAATGGTACCTGGACAATGGATGTTGGCAATGCACAAGCAGAAGAAGGTTTATGTTCCAACATCTACCAAACAGAAGCCAAGTGACTCTGATAGAAGAAGAACTGGTCAACACAATACCTATCAGAACCACAACCATAATCATAGGAGGAATAGGAAATATCAAAGATATCACACGAATCAGAACAGGAACTGGAAGCAGTATCATAGGAACAGGAACTAAAACCAGAACCAGAACTGGAGCCAGTATCATAGGAACTGGAACTGGAACTAGAACCAGAACTGGAGCCAGTATCATAGGAACTGGAACTGGAAAGTGAATGTAAGCCTATGGCCACCCCC
The DNA here is from genome assembly GCA_037974295.1 of Cicer cuneatum. Taxonomy (NCBI): domain Eukaryota; kingdom Viridiplantae; phylum Streptophyta; class Magnoliopsida; order Fabales; family Fabaceae; genus Cicer; species Cicer cuneatum. The sequence continues at coordinate 41,948,549 of JBBPBO010001986.1, forward strand.
ATGCATCCAACCTGCTCACTTGAGAAAGATGAAACCAGCCAAAAGGTAGACCAGAAAACATACAGAGGTATGATTGGATCCCTTCTTTATTTAACTTCTTCTAGACCTGACATCTTGTTTAATGTTTGTGTCTGTGCCAGTTTTCAAGCTGACCCTAGGGAATCCCATTTAACTGCTGTCAAACGAATTCTGAGATATCTTAAGGAACCACCAACCTTACCTTGTTATACAAGAAAACCCCCACCTACAAACTTAGAGGTTTCTGTGATTCCGACTATGCCGGAGACAAGTTGGAAAGGAAAAGTACATGTGGCAGCTGCAATTTCTTAGGTGATAATTTGATCTCTTGGTCAAGCAAAAGGCAAAGCACCATTGCCATGTCAACAGCTGAAGCTGGGTATATATCACCAGCAGGATGCAGTTCACAGTTACTCTGGATGAAACATCAACTTGAAGATTACAACATATTTGAATCCAATATCCCTTTGTTCTGTGAGAACACTTCAGCCATAAACCTAACCAAGAACCCTATCTTACACTCTAGAGCCAAACACATTGAAATAAAACACCATTTCATTAGGGACCATGTTCAAAAAATGACTTTAAGCATCCAATTTGTGGACACTGATCATCAATGGGCTGACATCTTCACCAAAGCATTACCAGAAGATAGGTTCGAGTTCATCAAGAAGCATCTCAGCATTACCTCCATATCTGACTAGCTCAAGTAGTCATCTTAGGAGTTTTTAAATTTCTTGTAATTTTATTTTCTGTCTTTTATTTTCTGTTTTACTTTCTGTAATTTGTAAAGAGAAAAACAAAAAAAATACAAAAATAGTAGGACCTCTTTTTGGATGATGACAAAAAGGGGGAGAGAGAGAGAGAGAGAAACAGGAGAAATAAGTAGAAAAGGAGAGATAAAAAGAAAGGAGGAGTGAAAAAGAAAGAGATGAAAAGAGAAGGAGTTGAAAAGGACAAGAATCAGGGAGAGAGAAAAAGAAAGAGTGAAAAAGAAGAAGTTGAAAAGGAGAGGAAACAGGAAGAGAGAAAAAGAAAGACTGAAAAAAGAAAGAGTTGAAAAGGAAAGGCAATGTGAAGAGAGAAAAGAAAGAGCGAATAAAGAAGGAGTTGAAAAGGAGAGGAGAAGAGAAGAAACAGTGAAAAGAGAAGGAGTTGAAAAGGAGAAGAAAAAGTCAGTATCAGACTTAGGGGGAGACATTGGTCTGAGGGGGAGTAATTCAAGTCTTCGAGTTATAAACTAGCAAAATAAGTTAAGGTTTTGTCATCATCAAAAAGGGGGAGATTGTTGGAACCAAGTTGGTTCTAAATACTTAGGATTTTGATGTTTACAAAAGCACCCCATTTAATCTTATTTTGTACCTTGAATTATTACATTAAATACCACCAGAAAATGAAGTTTGCAGAGGCAGAAAAAGCATCCAGAATGCATCCTGGAATTACTAGAGGATACACCAGGATGTCAAAACACTACAAGAGGATATCTTTGCTGGCCCAGATCAGAAGGAAGCAAAGTCAGAAAGAGACCTGGACCAGACCAGAAGGAAGCCTGCCATAGGGAGAGTTGTTCCAGACCAGAATATGTCAAATGTCAGATTTATTCCAGAAGTTATTCTGACAAGAAGATGGCTTGGCAGTGAAATGATAAACAGCCCAGACTTGATCCAGACTTAATCAGAGGGTAAATAAATGGGTCCATAACAAAGGAATTAATCCAGATTTGACCCAGACCAGAAGATAGCATGGTTCAAGATATGAAACTTAGTCCAGACAAGAAGAAATGATCTCCAGAATTGATCCAGAACTGATCCAAAACAGAAGATAAAATGTCCAGAATGAAATATTATTCGTCCAGATTTAATTTCAGTTTAATCCAGACCTGGTCCAGAATTGGTCGAGATCAGAGGGAAGATTTTCAGATTAATGGTTCAGATTTAAGTATTTGGCCCAGTGTTGGCCGAGATCAGAAGATCAGACCATGGCCCAGTGTTGACCGAAATCAGAAGGTCAGAATGTGTGGTCTAGCAGTGGCCGAGATCAGAGGATCACAGTTCATCAATTTGCTAGACCAGGATGGCCGAGATCAGAAGGTTAGAAAGTGTGGTCCAGGGTTGGCCGAAAATAGAGGATCACAACAGATCACTTAGTGTGGTCCAGATCTGGACTACCGCAGAAGATCAAATGGTCCAAATTTAATCATGAGGATTAACGGTGGAGATTTTAATTTATTTTGATCAAAGTAATAAAAAGATTTGTTACAAAAAGAAAGTGAAGTATTGTGGAATTCAGGAGCTGTTGACAGGATGAAACTAAAGACATGATTGGCCAGTTATTTTTGAAAGAAAATCTGAAGCTTAAAAAAAGATATGTTTTTTATTTAAATGAAGCCCAATTGGTCAAGATATTTTTGCAAGAGAATCCAGCAAGATTCAGCTCAAAATTAAGCTTGGAAGAGGCCCTAATATGCATCTATAAAAGCAGACTCAAGGTAGAATACTTAGCATCGAAAATTACAAAAGAGTCATACACTTCCAAAGCAAACACTCAAGTTTTCATTGAGGTTAATTGTGAGTTCCAGCTTTCAAGAAGCAATCACTCGTATTATTTTCATTACCTTGTGTTAGATCTATGTTGTTGAAGTAGAGTCTGTTGGAACCAAGTTGGTTCTAAGACTTAGGATTTTGATGTTTACAAAAGCACTCAATGTAATCTTATTTTGTATCTTGAATTATTAATTTAAATGCCACCAGAAACTGAAGAAATCAGAAGCAGAAGATCAAAGGATTCCAGAAAATGAATTCTGGAATTACAAGAAGATACTCCAGGATGTGAAAAACATCACCAGAGGATATCTTTGATGGCCCATATCAGAAGGAAGAAAAATCAGAAGGAAACATGGATCATACCAAAGGAAAGCCTGCCAGAAGGAGAGTTGTTCCAGACCAACAAGAATCAAATATCAAATTTATTCTAGAAGTTATTTTGACCAGAAGATGGCCTGGCAGTGAAAAATTAAATAGCCCAGACTTGTTCCAGACTCAACCAGAAGATAAGTTAATGAGTCCAGAACAAGAGAATCAATCCAGATCTGACCCAGACCATAAGATAGCATGATTCAGGGCATGAATCTAAGTCCAGACCAGAAGAAATGAATTCCACAATCAATCTAGACCTGGTCCAAAATCAAAGGTAAAATGTCCAGACTGAAATATTTTTTTCTCAAGTTAATTTAAGTTCATTCCAGACCAAGTCCATAATTTGTCCAGATCAGAGGAAAAATATTCAGTTTAATGGTTCAGAATAAATTATTTGGCCCAGTGATGGCCCAGATCAAAAGATCAGACCATGGCCCAGTGTTGGCCAAAATCAGAGGGATATGATGTGTAGTCCAGCAAAGGCCAAGATCAGAGGATTATAGCATATCAAATTCAAGTCCAAAATGGCCGAAATCAGAAGATTAGAAGGTTAGGAAGTGTGGTCCAGGGATGGCCGAAATCAGAGGATCACAACATATCAATTAGTATGGTCCAGATGTGGACTAGCGCAGGAAGATCAAATGGTCCAGATTTAATCATGAGGATTAACGGTGGAGATTTTAATTTAATTTGATCAAAGTATTAAAAAGATTTGTTACAAAAATAAAGTGAAGTATTGTGGAATTCAGGACCTGTGGCAGGAAGCAATTAAAAGTTTTGATTGGCCAGTTATTTTTTGAAAGAAATCTGAGGCTTAAAAAGATATGTTTTTTATTTAAATGAAGCCCAATTGGTCAAGTTATTTTTGCAAGAGAATCCAGAAAGATTGAGCTCGAATTTAAGCATTGGAAGAGGCCCTAATCTGCATCTATAAAAGGAGGCTCAAGGCAAAATACTCATCATAGAAAATTACAAAAGAGTCATACACTTCCAAAGCAAACACTCTCAAATTTTCATAGAAGTCAATTGTGAGTTCCGGCTTTCAAGAAGCAAATACTCGTGTTATTTTCCTTCCACTGTGTCAAATCTAAGTTGTTGAAGTAGAGTCTACAATCTGAGGGAGTCAGTAGAGGTAGCAGGTTACTTGGCAATTAGATTCATAGTGTTGTGATTTCTTCTACAATCTGGGATTGTCAGATTGGCTGAAGACAGGAGTTGCATTCCTCAAAGAAGTCTAGGATTGTTAGACTGTTTGAGAAAACTGACTTGGAGGGTCAGTATAAAGGTTGTAATTCAAGGTTTGAATTAGTGAAATCCTTCAAGGTCAAGGGACTGGACGTAGCCTCGTTAACGGTGAACCAGTATAAAAACTGTGAGTTTTATTTTTATTTTTATCCGCTGCTAACTCTGTTTTTACTTATACATCAAGTTTTGTTTTAAAAGTATAAAAATAGGAAAAGTATTCAAGTTAAGTCAAACACAATTCAACCCCCCCTTCTCGTGTTTGCACCTTCAATTGGTATCAGAGCTCGGTCTCAAGGCTGAGCACTTTACAGTGTTTGGGGAAAGGTCCAAGGGGTTCAATATGTCAGAAGAATTGGGAAACAACATCAACAGACCCCCACTGTTTGATGGAGAAAGGTTTGAGTATTGGAAGGACAGAATGAGAAGCTTTGTCATATCTCAAGATCCTGAACTATGGAAGATGATAGTTAAAGGATACACTGCACCTGCTGATCCAGAAGATCCAACTAAGAAACTAGACATGGATGACATGAAACCAGATCAGAGTAGATTACACAAACTTCGTCACATGTTCAGAAACATCATGATCAGTGCAATCACATTCAATGAGTTTGATAGATGCACAGATAAAGAAACAGCAAAGAGCATATTCGACAGTCTGGTTCTGATCTATGAAGGAACCAAGCAAGTTCAAGAAGCAAGGGCTAACATATTAGTCAGGAAGTATGAGCTGTTCAAGATGGAAGAGGATGAAGACATTGAAGCAATGTTCAGCAGATTCCAAACTTTGGTATCAGGTTTAAAGGTACTAAACAAAAGCTATACCACTGCAGATCATGTCATGAAAATTCTAAGAAGTTTACCAAAAAGGTGGAGACCAAAGGTTACTGCAATACAGGAAGCCAAAGATCTGAATAACTTAAGACTTGAAGACCTGATCAGCTCACTCAGGTCTCATGAAATAGAACTGGAAGAAGATGAACCAAAGAAGAAGAAGAATCTGGCTCTGAAGTCGAAACAGAAGAAAGCTGCAAAGGCAGCATCAGAATCAGAGGATAGTAACAGTAACAGTGATGATATGGCTTACTTAACCAAAAAGATGGTTATGATCTGGGAAAACAGGAAGAAAAGAAGCTTCAGGAAGAAACATAACAACAGAGGAATGGAAGAATCTGACAAGAAGAATATTGTTTGTTATGGATGCAATAAACCTGGACATATCAAGTCAGAATGTCCAAATTTGGAAAAAGGCAAACAACACAAGAAGAATTCCAGATACAGAAAGAAGAGTCTAATGGCTTCCTGGGATGTATCAGAATCAGAGGAAGAATCGTCTGATGAAGAAGAGGCAGAAACAGCAATGAAGGCACACATCAGGTCTGCTTCTGGTCCTCATAAAGGTATGATTTCAGGAAGGAAAGCAGGCAGAAGGAAGAATAAACGAAGAAGTCATTCAAGCAAGTCTGGAAGCACATCAGAGGAAGCAATTATGTCTCTGATGGCTCATACCAACTCAAGTTCTGGATACAGCTCAGGAACAGAATCAGATGATGAAGATAGTGAGGTATTTTCTGATCTCTCTAAATCTGAATTAATTGAGACTTTAAAAGACTTGTTAAATGCAAATAATAAGATGTCTTTAAAACTGAAAACTCTTAGGGAAGATAAGAAAAATCTAACCAAAGAAGTCCAAGTTTTAAAGAATCGAAATTCTGAGTATGCAACTGAAAACCAAGATTTTAAAACTGAAGTTGCAAGACTCAAGTCTGAAAACCAAACTCTCAAAAGTAATATTTGTTCCACTTCTGAAACTGTTTGTAAATCTGATATGCATGAGCAATTTTTCCAAAACTTTATTTCTAATGGAATGGAAAGAAGTGAATATATATCTATGATTTATGGAAACAGTAACTCTGGAAAAGAGAGGTCTTGGTTTTACAGAAACAATTACTGAAAATAAGGCTGTTCATTATGATGTTTTATGTATAGTCTATGCTAAGAAAGGTCACTCTGAATTATCTTGTCCAATGGTAAAATCTGAACAAGATCAGAGAGCTGTTACAACTAACAAACCTGGACCCAATCAGTTCTGGGTACCAAAAGAATAAATTGTCTATGTTGCAGATGTTCTGAGTAACCAGAAGGAGACACCAACAATAGTTCCTTGACAATGGATGTTGGCAATGCACAAGCAGAAGAAGGTTTATGTTCCTGCTACAACAAGACAAAGGCAATCTGAGTCTGATGGAAGAAGGTCTGGTAAACTCAACCAGAACCAGAATCGGAATCAGAACCAAAAATGGAACCAGACTAAAAACTGGAACCAGAATCAAAACAGGAACTGGAACCAAAACTAGAACTGGAACCAGAACTAGAACACGAACCAATATCAGAAGCACAGAAACTGGAACCAGAATCAGAACTAGAATCAGTATCAGAAGCACAGAAACTGGAACCAAAATCAACTCTGGAACCAGAATCAGAATCAATACTGGAACCAGAATCAGAATCAATACTGGAACCAAAATCAGAATCAACACTAGAACCAGAACCAGCGTCAAATAAGAAATCATCAGAATTACCAAATTCATCAAATTCACCCAAATCACCAAAATTACCAGAATCAAAACATGTTCCAGAATCATCAGCAGAACATGATTTATCAACCAAAGCAGAATCAAGGAAACTGCTTAAACAGGCCAGAAGAAGAACTGGCCCTAATGGCTCGAACAGAAGACGAGTCTGAATCTGAGTCTGACTCTGATTCTGACAGAGAAAAGACAAGGTCTGATCAGCAACACAAAACTTGGTATCTTGACAGTGGCTGCTCCAAGCACATGACAAGAGATAAATCTATGTTTCTGGATCTGACTATGAAGAATGGAGGCAAAGTTTCCTTTGGAGGAAACCAGAAAGGTCAGATTATTGGTACAGGAACTGTTGGTAACACTTCTTCTCCCTTGTCTATTAAAAATGTTCTGTTAGTTAAAGGTCTAAAACATAATCTTCTGAGCACAAGTCAATTAAGTGACTGCAAATATGATGTTATCTTTAATCAAAAAACATGCAAAGCTGTTAGTCAAATTGATGGGACTGTTTTATTTACTGGCACTAGGGAGGATAATGTTTATAAAATTGATCTTTTTAGTCTTGCTAAGCAACAGGTTAAATGCCTATTATCTGTAAGTGAGCAAAATCTGATTTGGCACAAGAGGCTAGGGCATGAAAACCCAAGACTCATATCAGAGTTGAGCAAACTCCAGTTGGTAAGAGGGCTTCCCAAGGTATGTTCCAAAACTGAGATTCTGTGTGAAGCATGTCAAAGAGGTAAACAAACTAAAAGCTCTTTCAAAACTAAAAAATGTGTGTCTACCTCTCAACCACTTGAACTGCTTCACTTAGATCTGTTTGGTCCTGTTCAAACAGCTTCCTTCAGTGGTAAGAAATATGGTTTTGTAATTGTTGATGATTACTCAAGGTGGACTTGGGTAAAAATTTTAAAGAACAAAGATGAATCTCACAAGGTATTTATTTCCTTCTGTAAACAAAATATGAATGAACAGGGCATTAAGATCATAACCATAAGAAGTGATCATGGAGGTGAATTCGAGAACAAGCATTTTGAAGAATTCTGTTATGAGAATGGCATCTCTCACAACTTCTCATCCCCCAGAACACCTCAACAGAATGGGGTGGTAGAAAGGAAGAACATATCACTACAGGAGATGGCCAGAACCATGCTGAATGAAATGAAGGTTGCCACCAACCTTTGGGCAGAAGCTGTCAACACAACCTGCTACATTCAAAATAGAGTCTATATCAGGTCCATCTTAAATAAAACTCCCTATGAACTGTGGAAAGGTAAGAAACCCAATATTTCCTACTTTAAGCAATTTGGTTGCATCTATTTTATGTTGAACACTAAAGATAACCTAGCTAAGTTTGATTCTAGATCTCAAAAGTGTATCTTTATTGGCTACTCTGAGAGATCAAAAGCTTATAGTGTGTTTAACAAAGAAACTAACACTGTCGAAGAATCAATCCACATTAAGTTTGATGATAAACAGCTTGACTCTGAAAAGTCAAAGCAAGATGAGGAAATTGCAGGTGAACCAGAGGCACAGGAACCAGAAGCTGAACCTGAAGTAGAATCTGAGAAAGATTAAGATGAAGAAGAACATGTTGACTCTGAAAACAAGTCAGAGGGAAAGAATGGATGGAAGTACAAGTCTTCACATCCAGATTCTCTCACTATTGGCAGTGCAGCAGAACCTTTAAAGACCAGATCATAAAGTAGAGAAACCAGTCTGTTTGGTTTACTCTCAACAATTAAACCAAGCAATGTTGATGAGGCTTTGGCAGAGGAAGGTTGGATACTTGCAATGCAAGAAGAGCTGAATGAATTCCAAAGGAATGATGTTTGGGATGTGGTACCCAGACCAGACAAAAACATTATTGGAACCAAGTGGGTGTTCAGGAATAAACTTAATGAAAAAGGTGAAGTAGTAAGGAACAAAGCCAGACTTGTAGCTCAAGGATACAGTCAACAGGAAGGTATAGACTACACTGAGACTTTTGCTCCAGTGGCTAGTTTAGAAAGCCTGCCAGAAGGAGAGTTGTTCCAGACCAACAGGAATCAATTATCAAATCTATTCCATAAGTTATTTTGACCAGAAGATGGCCTGGCAGTGAAAAATTAAATAGCCCAGACTTGTTCCAGACTCAACCAGAAGATAAGTTAATGAGTCCAGAACAAGAGAATCAATCCAGATCTAACCCAGACCATAAGATAGCATGATTCAGGGCATGAAACTAAGTCCAGACCAGAAGAAATGAATTCCAGAATCAATCCAAACCTGGTCCAAAATCAAAGGTAAAATGTCCAGACTGAAATATTTTTTTCTCAAGTTAATTTAAGTTCATTCCAGACCAAGTCTAGAATTTGTCCAGATCAGAGGAAAAATATTCAGTTTAATGGTTCAGAATAAATTATTTGGCCCAGTAATGGCCCAGGATGTGTAGTCCAGCAAAGGCCAAGATCAGAGGATTAAAGCATATCCAGATTTAATCATGAGGATTAACGGTGGAGATTTTAATTTAATTTGATCAAAGTATTAAAAAGATTTGTTACAAAAATAAAGTGAAGTATTGTGGAATTCAGGACCTGTGGCGGGAAGCAATTAAAAGTTTTGATTGGCCAGTTATTTTTTGAAAGAAATCTGAGGCTTAAAAAGATATGTTTTTTATTTAAGTGAAGCCCAATTGGTCAAGTTATTTTTGCAAGAGAATCCAGCAAGATTCAGCTCGAATTTAAGCATTGGAAGAGGCCCTAATCTGCATCTATAAAAGAAGGCTCAAGGCAGAATACTCATCATAGAAAATCACAAAAGAGTCATACACTTCCAAAGCAAACACTCTCAAATTTTCATAGAAGTCAATTGTGAGTTCCAGCTTTCAAGAAGCAAGTACTCGTGTTATTTTCCTTCCACTGTGTCAAATTTAAGTTGTTGAAGTAGAGTCTACAATCTGAGGGAGTCAGTAGAGGTAGCAGGTTACTTGGCAATTAGATTCATAGTGTTGTGATTTCTTCTACAATCTGGGATTGTCAGATTGGCTGAAGACAGGAGTTGCATTCCTCAAAGAAGTCTAGGATTGTTAGACTGTTTGAGAAGACTGACTTGGAGGGTAAGTATAAAGGTTGTAATTCAAGGTTTGAATTAGTGAAATCTTTCAAGGTGAAAGGACTGGACGTAGCCTCGTTAATGGTGAACTAGTATAAAAATTGTGAGTTTTATTTTTATCCGCTGCTAACTCTGTTTTTAATTATACATCAAGTTTTGTTTTAAAAGTATAAAAACAGGAAAAGTATTCAAGTTAAGTCAAACACAATTCAACCCCCCCTTCTCGTGTTTGCACCTTCAGAGTCTACAATCTTAGGGAGTCAGAAGGTGTAGCAGATTACTTATCAATTAGATTCAAGGCGTTGTAATTCCTTCTACAATCTGGGGTTGTAAGATTGGCAGAAGGAGACTTGACTTAGGAAGTCAAGGTGCTGTATTCCTCAAGAGTCTAGGATTGTTAGACTGTTTGAGAAGACTGACTTGGAGGGTTAGTAGATTTGTTGTAATTCAAGGTTTGAATTAGTGAAATCCTTCAAGGTGAAGGGACTGGACGTAGCCTCGTTAACGGTGAACCAGTATAAAAATTATGTGTTTTATTTTATATCCGTTGCTAACTGTTTTTATTCATACATCAAGTTTTGTTTTAAAAGTGTAAAAACAGGAAAAGTATTCAAGTTAGTCAAACACAATTCAAACCCCCTTCTCTTGTTTGCACCTTCAATTGGCATCAGAGCTCGGTTTCAAGGCTGAGCACTTAACAGTGTTTGAGGAAAAGTCCAAGGGGTTCAACATGGTAGAATCCATAGATGAACTGGGAGGCAACATCAACACACCACCACTGTTTGATGGAGAAAGGTTTGAGTATTGGAAGGATAGAATGAGAAGTTTCTTCATATCTCAAGATCCTGAATTATGGAAGATGGTAGTCAAAGGATACACTGCACCTACTGATCTAGAAGATCCAACTAAAGAACTAGACATGGATGATATGAAACCAGATCAGAGCAGATTACACAAACTTCATCACAAGTCTAGAAACATCATGATCAGTGCCATCACATTCAAGGCATTTGACAGATGCACAGATAAAGAAACAGCAAAGAGCATATTCGACAGTCTGGTTCTGACCTATGAAGGAAGCCAGCAGGTTCAAGAAGCAAGGGCTACCATACTGGTCAAACTGTATGAGATGTTCAAGATGGAAGATGATGAAAACATTGATGGAATGTTCTGTAGATTCCAGACTCTGATATCTGGACTAAAAGTATTAAAGAAAAGCTACACCACTGCAGATCATGTAAAGAAGATCCTCAGAAGCTTACCAGCCAAATGGAGACCAAAGGTTACTGCAGTACACGAAGCTAGGGATCTGAATACCTTGAAGCTTGAAGATCTGATCAGCTCCCTCAAGTCTCATGAAATAGAGCTGAATGCAGATGAACCTAAGAAGAAGAAGAATCTAGCTCTTAAGTTGAAACAGAAGAAAGCTGTAACGGCAGCATCAGATTCAGAGGATAGTGACTATAAGACCCCTAAATTTAATATTAATTTTGGAATTAATATTAAGGGTATTTTGGGGATATTTGTAAAATATTTAATATATGTATGTTTTGAGTGAATATATATATATATAAATATTTATTTTGGAAGATGAATTAAAATTATTGGATGAAGAATAAATTAATTTTATTACGAGTAATTAAATTAATCGGATAGTTAATTAAGGATTAGCGGATAATTGCAAAACGTTTAAGTGCTGGAGGATCCAGCAATATTTTAACATTAATTGTGATGAGGTGGCACATGGAGGTGCCTATATATGGACTGCAAAGGACAGAGCAAAGGCAGAAACCTTTCTCTCCTCCATATTGCATGTAACAGTACTGCATGTAACAGTACCTTCCCTTCCATTCTAAAATCTGTTTTCCAGTTCACGATTTCAAAAATACAAGAGAGGGAGTTCCTCAAAAGTGCCATCAATTGGAAATACAAGCACCAAACCAGAAAACCCCCAGTACAAAAGTTATTCCCCACATCATTACGGAGCTAAAGAACCCAGTTTCGTAACAGCAAACGCATGCGGGTGTTTCGCCGATTTTTGACGCGCAAACGGGAACGAAAACAGAAATGTGAGAAGTAGCAAACACGCAACAAGGGTAAGGGCACCTTCCACTTTCTAGTTGCATTAGGGCTGTAAATGCATATTGTTATGACATGCACGTTGTTCCATTTCTGTTTTTGAAGAAAAACTGTTTTGCCTGTCATTTTGAAGAATGAGAAATGCATTCTGTTGATGTTGATGATTTTGTGATGTTGGTTGTTTTTGCTGATATAACATGCTATTTTGCTTATGTTGAGAAAGCTGAAATGCTTGCATGTTATTCTGATGTTTGAGAAAGTTGAAATGCTTGCATGTTATTCTGATGTTTGAGAGAGTTGAAATGCTTGCGTGTTATTCTGATGTTTGAGAAAACTGAAATGCTTGCATGATGTTCTAATGGTTTGAAAATCTGGTGTTGCTGATGATTTCAAAATAAAAAGGGTTTAAAACTGATGAAAGTGTTTTCTTCTGGAAAATCTGGTTCGATGTAAATGTCTGAGTTTTGTGGTTTAAAAGAGTGATAAAACTGTTTTGGAGTTGTGCTGATTTTTCAAAAGAAACAGTTTGAAATGTGTTGAATGTCTCAGGAAAATTTCACTGATTTCGAAGGTGTATTCGAATACAACCTGTCAAGCTTCTGTTTTACTTAAGTTTTCAAACTTGTATTCGACTACGAGCCCTTGCAGTCGAATACAGAGGAAAGATTTGTGCTTCTGATGATTTTGATGTTAATCATCCTATTTCTGCTTCTGATGATTTTGATGTTAATCATCTTGTTTCTGCTTATGATGATTCTGATGTTAATCATCCTGTTTCTGCTTCTGATGTTAATCATTCTGTTTCTGCTTCTGATGATTTTGATGTTAATCATCCTGTTTCTGCTTCTGATGACTTTGATGTTAATCATCCTATTTCTGCTTCGGATGATTCTGATGTTAATCATCCTGTTTCTGCTTCTGATGATTTTGATGTTTATCAGTCTGTTTCTGCTTCTGATGACTTTGATGTTAATCATCCTATTTCTGCTCCCGTTGATTCTGATGTTAATCATCCTATTTCTGCTTCTAATGATTCTGATGTTAATCATCCTGTTACTGCTTCTGATGATTCTGATGTTAATCATCCTGTTTCTGCTTTTGATGATTCTGATGTTAATCATCCTGTTTCTGCTTCTGATGGTTTTGATGTTAATCATCGTGTTTCTGCTTCTAATGATTTTGATGTTAATCATCCTATTTCTACTTCTGATGATTCTGATGTTAATCATCCTGTTTTTGCTTTTGATGATTTTGATGTTAATCATTCTGTTTCTGCTTCTGAAGATTCTGATGTTAATCATCCTGTTTCTACTTCTGATGATTCTGATGTTAACCATTCTGTTTCTGCTTCTGATGGTTTTGATGTTAATTATCCTGTTTCTGCTTTTGATGACTTTGATGTTAATCATCCTATTTCTGCTTCTGATGTTAATAATCCTGTTTCTGCTTATGATTATTCTGATTTTAATCATCCTGTTTCTGCTTCTGATGTTAATCATTCTGCTTCTGATGATTTTGATGTTAATCATCCTGTTTCTGCTTCTGATGACTTTGATCTTAATCATCCTGTTTCTGCTTCTGATGATTCTGATGTTAATCATCCTGTTTCTGCTTCTGATGATTTTGATGTTTATCAGTCTGTTTCTGCTTCTGAGGACTTTGATGTTAATCATCCTATTTCTGCTCCCGATGATTTTGATGTTAATCATCCTATTTCTGCTTCTAATGATTCTGATGTTAATCATCCTGTTATTGCTTCTGATGATTCAGATGTTAATCATCCTGTTTCTCCTTCTGATGATTCTGATGTCAGTCATCCTGTTTCTGCTTCTGATGGTTTTGATGTTAATCATCATGTTTCTGCTTCTAATGATTTTGATGTTAATCATCCTGTTTCTGCTTCTGATGATTCTGATGTTAATCATCCTATTTCTGCTTGTGATGATTCTGATGTTAATCATTCTGTTTCTGCTTCTGATGATTCTGATGTTAATCATCCTGTTTCTGCTTCTGATGATTCTGATGTTAACTATTCTGTTTCTGCTTTTGATGGTTTTGATGTTAATCATCCTGTTTCTGCTTCTGATGACTTTGATGTTAATCATCCTATTTCTGCTTCTGATGTTAATAATCCTGTTTCTGCTTATGATGATTCTGATGTTAATCATCGTGTTTCTGCTTCTGATGATTCTAATGTTAATCATCCTATTTCTGCTTCTGATGTTAATCATCCTGTTTCTGTTTCTGATGATTCTGAAGTTAATCATCCTATTTCTGCTTCTGATGTTAATCATCCTGTTTCTGCTTTTGGTGATTCTGATGTTAATCATCCTATTTCTACTTCTGATGATTCTGGTGTTAATCATCCTATTTCTGCTTCTGATGTTAATCATCCTGTTTCTGCTTCTGATGATTCTGATGTTAATCATCCTATTTCTGCTTGTGATGATTCTGGTGTTAATCATCCTATTTCTGCTTCTGATGTTAATCATCCTGTTTCAGCTTCTGATGATTCTGATGTTAATCATCCTATTTCTCATTCTGATGATTCTGGTGTGAGTCATTCTGTTTTGCTTCTGATGATTCTGGTGTGAATCATTCTATTTTGCTTCTGATGATTCTGGTGTGAATCATTCTGTTTTGCTTCTGATGATTCTGGTGTGAATCATTCTATTTTGCTTCTGATGATTCTGGTGTGAATCATTCTGTTTTGCTTCTGATTATTCTAGTGTTAATCATTCTAATTATGGTTTTGTTTCTGATGTTCTGGTGTTGATGATTCTGGTTCTGTTCCTGATGTTCTGATGTTAATCATTCTGATTCTGGTTCTGATGTTCTGGTGTTGATGATTCTGATTCTGGTTCTCTTCCTGATGTTCTGATCTTAATCATTCTGATTCTGGTTCTGATGTTCTGGTGTTGATGATTCTGATTCTGGTTCTGTTCTTGATGTTCTGATGTTAATGATTCTGATTCTGGTTCTGGTGTTGATGATTCTGATTCTAGTTCTGTTCCTGATGTTAATCATTCTGATTCTGGTTCTGTTCCAGATGTTCTGATGTTAATCATTCTGATTCTAGTTATGTTTTCTGATGATCTGATGTTGATCATTCGGGTTCTACTTCTGATGTTCTGATGTTGATCATTTTAGTTTTGTCTTCTGTATTCGCTGCAGGCATGCTGTATTCGAATACAGAATGTTAAAATTGCCGTTTCATGCTTCTGTATTCGTATACAAGGGGTCTTTATTCGAATACAGATTTGAGTTTTAAGAAATTCCAAGTTTTTAAGGGTGTTTTGTAAACTCTAAGTGTTTGGGGGATATTGGGAATGTTGTGGTATATTAAAATGGGACTTTTGGTGATATTTTGAGGACGTGGTGATGAAGTTTATGAGACTTTACTCATGTAGTGAAAGATGTTGATTTGTGCACTGAGACTGCCTCTGTATTCGAATACTAGAGGGCTGTATTCGAATACAGAGTGTAATTCTGCACTGTTTTTGGCTTCTGTATTCGAATACAGAGAAGCTGTATTCGAATACAGATTCGTATTTCCCAGAAAACTCAGTTTTAAACACTGTTTTGTGAATTTTAAGAGTTGGGGAAAAGACTTATGATAATTAAGAATGGAATGTAGTGATAAAGTAAAGTGTTCATGATTACTGGAATGTTTAATCATTGCTGTGTTGATTATGTAATTATTTGTGTTGAGATGCTTTGGGGGAATGCTGGACATGCTGTGTTTTCTGATATTGCATACTGTTTTCAGTGAAGAGAAAACACTGCATATTCATATATTGCATAGTCAGGTGGTGACCGCGATGGGCCACAGAGTAATGTAGTGATTGTGATGGACTGCGAAGTTAAGTAGTAACCATGGGTTATAGAATAGTTCCGCGTGTATTAGACAGTCTGTTCTATCCGGGGTTAGAGTAGTTCTGTGTGTATTAGACGGTCTCTTCTACTCGGGCTACAGAATGGCTGCGTGTTAGTGGTGGTCCATTCTATCCGTTCGAGGATTTAACTTCTGTGTATTTGGCCTGTGAGAGGCTAATACACGTGAATGTAGTAACTGTGATGGGTTGTAGTGTGGCCGCGTGTTCATGGTGGTCCATTCTATCCGGTTTTAGAGTGGCCGCGTGTTCGTGGTGGTCCATTCTATCCGGGCTACGGAATGGCCGTGTGTTCGTTGTGGTCCATTCAAAGATGTATAACGTGCTGGTTTGTTGAGCGACTGCACGAGTGCTGGTCTGATGAGCGACTCCACTGGTGCTGATCTGTTGAGCGAGTTAAAGTCTATCATACATAAAAATTGTGTTGGTCTGTTGAGCGATTGCACCTTGGTGATTCCAAGAAATTGTATACATGAGCATATACATATTGCATCGAGGGGTTGACCGGTGGGTCACGATTGGATTATGATGATGAGTGGAAATTGAATATGTGTGAGTACTTTATAGAATCTGAATTTCTGATAAATGATTGTGATTGCTGAAGTGTTGGTTGTACTTACCACATATTTTTCATATTCATTGGCTACTGTTTTTGAAAAGGCATATATGTCATTGAATTTCAAATGAGCATCATTATTTCCATCATTGTTATAAGATATGCCATGTATATATTTGTTGCTGTGAAATATATGCTATGTGATTATTTGTTAATTTCGGTCGGTGACCCTTGCCATTATATTGTGGAAATTGGGCTTTGCCCTCAGATGTTACCCGAACCCGTCCTACCGATCGATGCACTAACGACGGAAACGTCGTTAGTTTGCCCTGATATTTACGTACGGAGTCTACGTGGACAATGCAGAGGGACGGACAGCTCGTTGAGGACGAGACTTATAGAGGATACGGTGGAGACCGTGCTACTATAGCTTAGTGCATGATCAGACTAGACTTTTGTATAGCGATGAATAACTTGGTTGCGTCTGTTGCTGCACAGACGGCTGTGAGGACTCAATAAGATCTGGAAAAGAGAGAAAGTTAGATTCGCGCTGCTGAATCAAGGGGACTAGAGGATTTTCGTCGTCATAATCCTCCCAAGTTCAAGGGTGATGAGGGTCCAGAAAGAGCGGACCAGTGGATTCAAGAGATGGAGAAAATCTTCGAGATGATTAATTGCCGAGCAACGGTAAAGGTCAACTATGTCACATATCTGCTGTTATGGGATGCAAAATATTGGTGAAGAAGTACAAGGCTTCTAATGGGATCAACTCACAAGGAGGTGAATTGGGACTCGTTCGGTATTTGGCTGCTAACAAACTCGAAGTATCTCTGAGAGAAGGAACTCAGGAATTTTTATCATTGGCTAACGTGGAGACCAAGATGGATGTGAACATAGAAGATGTGGTGTTAGTCAAAGAATATCCAGACGTATTTCCATCAGAAATTCCAGGATTACCCCCGATGAGAGAGGTGGAGTTCTTCATTGATTTGCACCTAGGAACTAGACCTATTTCAATTGCGCTGTACCGGATGTCGCCATTGGAACTCAGGAATGTTAATCATCCTGTTTCTGCTTCTGATGATTCTGATGTTAATCATCCTATTTCTGCTTCTCATGATTCTGGTGTTAATCATCCTATTTCTGCTTCTGATGATTCTGGTGTTAATCATCCTATTTCTGCTTCTGATGATTCTGGTGTGAGTAATTCAGTTTTGCTTCTGATGATTCTGGTGTGACTCATTCAGTTTTGCTTCTGATGATTCTGGTGTGAATCATTCTGTTTTGCTTCTGATGATTCTGGTGTGAATCATTCTGTTTTGCTTCTGATGATTCTGGTGTTAATCATTCTGATTCTGGTTCTGTTTTTGATGTTATGATGTTAATCATTCTGATTCTAGTTCTGATGTTCAGGTGTTGATGATTCTGATTATGGTTCTGTTCTTGATGTTTTGATGTTAATCATTCTTATTCTGGTTCTGATGATCTGGTGTTGATGATTCTGATTCTGGTTTTGTTCCTGATGTTCTGATGTTAATCATTCTGATTCTATTTTTGTTTATGATGTTCTAGTGTTGATGATTCTGATTCTAGTTCTGTTCCTGATGTTAATCATTCTGATTCTGGTTCTGTTCCTGATGTTCTGATGTTAATCATTCTGATTCTGGTTCTGTTTTCTGATGATCTGATGTTGATCATTCTGGTTTTGCTTCTGATGTTCTGATGTTGATCATTCTGGTTTTGTCTTCTGTATTCGACTACATGCATGTTGTATTCGAATACAGAATGTTAAAATTGGAGTTTCATGCTTCTGTATTACAATACAAGGGGTCTGTATTCGTATTCAGATTTGAGTTTTCAGAAATTCCATGTTTTTAAGAATTTTTTGTAAACCCTGAGTGTTTGGGGGATATTGGGAATGTTGTGGTGAATTAAAATGGGACTTTTGGTGATATTTTGAGGACGTGGTGATGAAGTTTTTGAGACTTTACTGATGTTGTGAAAGATGTTGATTTGTGCACTAAGACTGCCTCTGTATTCGAATACTAGAGGGCTGTATTCGAATACAGTGTGTAATTCTGCACTGTTTTTGGCTTCTGTATACGAATACAGAGAAGCTGTATTCGAATACAGATTCCTATTTCCCAGAAAACTCAGTTTTAAACACTGTTTTGTGAATTTTAAGAGTTGGGGAAAAGACTTATGATAATTAAGAATGGAATGTTGTGATAAAGTAAATTGTTAATGATTACTGGAATGTTTAATCATTGCTATGTTGATTATGAAATTATTTGTGTTGAGATGCTTTAGGGGAATGCTGGACAGGTTGAGTTTTCAGATATTGTAAACTGTTTTCAGTGAAGAGAAAACACTGCATATTCATACATTGCATAGTCAGGTGGTGACCGCGATGGGCCACAGATTAATGCGGTGATCGTGATGGGCCACAAAGTTAAGTAGTAACCATGGGTTATAGAATAGTTCCGCATGTATTAGACGGTCTGTTCTATCCAGGGTTAGAGTAGTTCCGCGTGTATTAGACGGTCTATTCTACTCGGGCTACGGAATGGCCGTGTGTTCGTGGTGGTCCATTCTATCCGTGCAAGGATTTAACTTCAGTGTATTTGGCCTGTGAGAGGCTAATACACGTGAATGTAGTAATCGTGATGGGTTGTAGAGTGGCCGCGTGTTCGTGGTGGTCCATTCTATCCGGTTTCAGAGTGGTCTGATAGAACTGGTATATTAAAATAGAATGAAATTGAAGATACCTCAAGATTTGAGTATCGAATACTGAGAAAAAATGTACAGAGATTTGCAGTTACAGAGAATAACCGAATTTCCCTGCAATTCAGTCCGATCCAACTACTCTTTAACTGCCTACCTATTGAAGACCCCGTGTCTGTTATTTATATTAGTTATCCTAACTGAATTAGTTAGGATTGACAGTTGGCACAGACTAACATAACAGACTAACATAACAGACTAATAACTGGACTAACTAAACTAACAGATCTAACAGAATACTCTGTTTGACTATCAATCCTCTGATGGAATCCTCTGCTTGACTCGCAATCCTATCAAATCCTTCAACAGCGTTGGCACCTCCGTCACCCTTCCCCTCGATCTGTCTTCGTCTGCTCTTTTTCTTGGTGGTTTTTCTTCAACCAAAGTAATCAACTTGCCATCTCTAAACAAGGTAAGCTCTAACTTGCCAAAGTTGGTTTTGACCTCTCCCAAACTGGAGAGCCAATCCAAACCCAACACCAAATCCACCTCTTGCAAGGTGAACAAATAAAAGTCTTACTTAATCTCCATTCCTTGCAAATGCAGACTCAACTTGGGACACTTTCCCTTACATTTCACCCTATGACCATCCCCCACTTCCACAATGTAAGGAGTGTCTTCCACCATCAAGCTCAATTTCTGAACTACCTCCTGGGAAATGAAGCTACGAGAAGCTCCACAATCTATAAGTACCAAAACAGAATTGTTCTGAACTACCCCTTGTATCTTCCAAGAATTTGTGGAAGTCAGCCCAACCATTGAACAAGAAGACAATTGCAGAGAATTGAAAGTTTCTACCTCATGCAACTTAGTATCCCTGTCCTCCTCCTCATCTTCTTCCAAAATGATCATACAAAACTGCTTATTCTTGCATTTATGTTCTCTATGGTAGGGCTCATCACATCTGAAACATAGTCCCTTCTCCCTTTTGTCTCTCATCTCAGCCTCGGACAACCGTTTGAAATCACCACCACTGGTTTTGTTCCCTTCTCCAGCCTGAACACCCACCAGACTAGTAGCAGAGGTACCACCCTCGGCTTTCTTATCTACCCAAGGGTTAGCATCTACCGTCACAGTCTTAGTGTACGAACTAGCCTTCGACATCGTAGTTGGTTTAATGAAGGTGTTGGTTCCTTTCTTAGTCCAAACCAGATTCTTCTCCTCAATCATAATAGACTTTTGAATTAAATCGGACAGACTTTAATTCATACAGTTTTACCTCCACTTGAATTTCCTCTTTCAAACCATTCATGAAAATTCCTCGTACAAAATCTTGATCAATGGCCTTCAAAGCTCCAACATATTTCTCGAACTCCTCCATAAATTCTACCACTGTCCCTATTTGTTTGAGTGCCATCAACAACTCAAAAGAATTTTGTACCATTGACGGTTGAAACCTACGAACCACTGCCAGCTTGAACCCGTCCCAAGTTGGTTCAAGATTGCACCTTGCCCACCAGTGATACCAGCCCAGTGCTCTGCCCTCCATGGCCACCACGGTGGCACGCATCTTCTCCTCCTCCGGAACGCTTCGTAACTCGAAATATCGTTCCAAACGGTGCGTCCAACTGTACGCATCGTCGCCTGAGAAAATTGGAATTTCCAACTTCCTCCACCGGTCGCTCTCAACGTAGTTACCCAGGGGTCTACCACCGCAGCCGCTGGTCTCTACTTCTTCCCTGCGGACAGTCCCGCCACCGTTGGCATCGATCTTGGCCGCGAGTGCAGCCAATTGATCCTCTGTACGTTTGGCGCGTGCCTCCGCCAACTCCAGTCACATGCGCCATTCCTCGCGCTCCTGCACCCAATCACTCAAATCCCTAACCATGCTTCTTGTTTTCATGCAATGCGCAGTAGAAGGATGCAAAAACAAGGCACCAGATCGGTGCTCTGATACCAGTGATAGAACTGGTATATTAAAATTGAATGAAATTGAAGATACCTCAAGATTTGATTATCGAATACTGAGCAAAAATGTACAGAGATTTGCAGTTACAGAGAATAACCGAATTGCCTGCAATTCAGTCCCACCGAACTACTCTTTATCTGCCTACCTATTGAAGACCCCGTGTCTGTTATTTATATTAGCTATCCTAACTGAATTAGTTAGGATTGACAGCTGGCACAGACTAACATAACAGACTAATAACTGAACTAACTAAACTAACAGATCTAACAGAATACTCTGTTTGACTATCAATCCTCTGATGGAATCCTCTGCTTGACTCTCAATCCTATCATGGCCGCGTGTTCGTGGTGGTCCATTCAAAGATGTATAACGTGCTGGTTTGTTGAGCGACTGCACGAGTGCTGGTCTGATGAGCGACTGCACTGGTGCTGATCAGTTGAGCGATTGCACCTTGGTGATTCCAAGAAATTGTGTACATGAGAATATACATATTGCATCGAGGGGTTGACCGGTGGGTCACGCTTGGATTATGATGATGAGTGGAAATTGAATATGTGTGAGTACTTTATAGAATCTGAATTTCTGATAAATGATTGTGATTGCTGAAGTGTTGGTTGTACTTACCACATATTTTTCATATTCATTGGCTACTGGTTTTGAAAAGGCATATATGTCATTGAATTTCAAATGAGCATCATTATTTCCATCATTGTTATACGATATGCCATGTATATATTTGTTGCTGTGAAATATATGCTATGTGATTATTTGTTAATTTCGGTCGGTGACCCTTGCCATTATATTGTGGAAATTAGGCTTTGCCCTCAGATGTTACCCGAACCTGTCCTACCGATGAACACACTAACGACGGAAACGTCGTTAGTTTCCCTTGATCTTTATGTACGGAGTCTACGTGGACAATGCAAAGGAGGGACGGATAGTTGGTTGAAGACGAGACTTATAGAGGATACGGTGGAGGCCGTGCTACTGTAGCTTAGTGCAGGATCAGATTAGACTTTTGTATAGGGTCTTGAGTTTAGGGAAATGTAATTTTAATTTGGGAATTAATGTATGAGTTTTCCGCTGTATTATTCTGCACTCTGATGCTATTTAGTGGCCACAGGCCGGGTGTTCTCTTTTGAAATGAACTGATGAAAATTTTATTTTAATTCCCTTGACATTAATTTTGGAAAACTCATTTTAATTATTTATTAAAAAAAAAAATACATTCGCGCTGTGTTTTAAACTCGGGGTGTTACAGGGACAGTGACTGTGATGATATGGCTTACTTAACCAAAAAGGTGGTTAAGATCTGGGAAAACAGGAAGAGAAGAAGCTTCAAGAAGAAACATAACAACAAAGGAAAGGAAGAATCTGACAAGAAGAGTATTGTTTGTTATGGATGCAATAAACCTGGACATATCAAGTCAGAATGTCCAAATCTGGAAAAAGGCAAACAGCACAAGAAGAGTTCCAGATATAGAAAGAAGGGTTTGATGGCTGCCTGAGATGTATCAGAATCAGAAGAAGAATCGTCTGATGAAGAAGGGGCAGAAACAACAACGATGGCACACATCAGGTCTGCTTCTGGACCTCATAGAGGCATGATTTCAGGAAGGAAAGCAGGCAGAAGGAAGAATGAACGAAGTAGTCATTCAAGAAAGTCTGGAAGCACATCAAAGGAAGCAATTATGTCTCTGATGGCTCATACCAACTCAAGTTCTGGATACAGTTTCAGGCTCTGGAACAGATTCAGAAGATGAAGACGATAAGGTATTTTCTGATCTCTCTAAATCTGAGTTAATTGATACTTTAATAGATTTTTTAAATGCAAATAATAAGATGGCTTTAAAACTGAAAACTCTTAGGGAAGATAAGAAAAATCTGACCAAAGAGGTCCAAGTTTTAAAGAATCAAAATTCTGAGTATGCAACTAAAAACAAGGATTTCAAAACTGAAGTTGCAAGACTCAAATCTGAAAACCAAACTCTAAAAAGCAATGTTTGTTCCACTTCCAAAACTGTTTGTGAATCTGATATGCATGAGCAATTTTTTCAAAACATTATTTCCAATGGAATGGAAAGAAGTAAATATGCATCTATGATTTATGGAAACAGTAACACTGGAAAGAGAGGTCTTGGTTTTACAGAAACGATTGCTGAAAGTAAAGCTGTTCATTCTGATATTTTATGTATTGTTTGTGCTAAGAAAGGTTACTCTGAACTATCTTGTCCACTGGTAAAATCTGAACAAGATCAGAGAGACCTGTTAAGACTAACAAACCTGGACCCAATCAGTTCTGGGTACCAAAAGATCAAATTGTCTATGTTGCAGATATTCTGAGCAACCAGAAGGAGACACCAACAATGGTGCTTGGACAATGGATGTTGGCAATGCACAAGCAGAAGAAGGTTTACGTTCCAACATCTACCAAACAGAAGCCAAGTGACTCTGGTAGAAGAAGAAGTGGTCAACACAATACCTATCAGAACCAGAACCAGAATCATAGGAGGAACAGGAAATATCAAAGGTATCACACGAATCAGAACAGGAACTGGAACCAGTATCATAGGAACAGGAACTGGAACCAGAACCAGAACTGGAGCCAGTATCATAGGAATTGGAACTGGAACCAGAACTAGAACTGGAACCAGTATCAGAGGCACATGAACTGGAACCAGAACCAACATTGGAGCCAGAATCTGAATCAGTACCAGAACCTGAAACCAGAATCAACATAATTACCAGAATTAGTATAATCACCAAAATTACCAGAATCAAAACATGTTCCAGAATCATCAGAGGAACATGATTTATAAACCAAAGCAGAATCAAAGAAACTGCTCAAATAGCCAAAAGAAGAACTGGCCCTAATGGCTTGAACATAAGCTAAGTATGAATCTGAGTCAGACTCTGACTCTGATTCTGACAGAGAAAACGCAAGGTCTGGTCAGCAACACAAAACATGGTATCTTGACAGTGGCTGCTCCAAGCACATGACAGGAGATAAATCTATGTTTCTAGATCTGACTATGAAGAATGGAGGCAAAGTTTCCTTTTGAGGAAACCAGAAAGGTCAGGTTATTGGTACAGGAACTGTTGGTAACACTTCTTCTCCCTTGTCTATTAAAAATGTTCTGTTAGTTAAAGGGCTAAAACATAATCTTCTGAGCATAAGTCAATTAAGTGACTGCAATTATGATGTTGTCTTTAATCAAAAAACTTGCAAAGCTGTTAGTCAAATTGATAGGACTGCTTTATTTAATGGCACTAGGAAGGATAATGTTTATAAAATTGATCTTTTTAGTCTTGCTAAGCAACAGGTTAAATGCCTATTATCTATAAGTGAGCAGAATCTGATTTGGCACAAGAGGCTAAGGCATGCAAACCCTAGACTTATATCCGAGTTGAGCAAACTCCAATTGGTAAGAGGGCTTCCCAAGGTAAGTTCCAAAACTGAGATTCGGTGTGAAGCATGTCAAAGAGGTAAACAAACTAAAAGCTCTTTTAAAACTTAAAAATGTGTTTCTACCTCTCAACCACTTGAACTGCTTCACTTAGATCTGTTTGGTCATGTTCAAACAGCTTCCCTCAATGGTAAGAAATATGGTTTTGTGATTGTTGATGATTACTCAACGTGGACTTGGGTAAATTTTTGAAAGAACAAAGATGAATCTCACAAAGTGATCATAACAGGGTATTAAGATCATAACAATCAGAAGTGATCATGGAGGTGAATTTGAGAACAAGTATTTTGAAGAATTCTGTGATGAGAATGGGATCTCTCACAACTTCTCATCCCCCAGAACACCTCAACAGAATGGAGTGGTAGAAAAGAAAAATAGATCACTGTAGGAGATGGCCAGAACCATGCTGAATGATATGAAGGTTGCCACCTACCTTTGGGCAGAAGCTGTTAACATAGCTTGCTACATTCAGAATAGAGTCTACATCAGGTCCATCTTAAATAAAACTCCCTATGAACTGTGGAAAGGTAAGAAACCCAATATTTCCTACTTTAAGCAATTTGGCTGCATCTGTTTTATGTTGAACACTAAAGATAACCTAGCTAAGTTTGATTCTAGATCACAAAAGTGTATCTTTATTGGCTACTCTGAGAGATCAAAAGCTTATAGAGTGTTTAACAAAGAAACTAACACTGTCGAAGAATCAATCCACATTAAGTTTGATGATAAACAGCTTGACTCTGAAAAGTCAAAGCAAGATGAGGAAATTGCAGGTGAACCAGAGGCACAGGAACCAGAAGCTGAACCTGAAGTAGAATCTGAGAAAGATTAAGATGAAGAAGAACATGTTGACTCTGAAAACAAATCAGAGGGAAAGAATGGATGGAAGTACAAGTCTTCACATCCAGATTCTCTCACTATTGGCAGTGCAGCAGAACCTTTAAAGACCAGATCATAAAGTAGAGAAACCAGTCTGTTTGGTTTACTCTCAACAATTAAACCAAGCAATGTTGATGAGGCTTTGGCAGAGGAAGGTTGGATACTTGCAATGCAAGAAGAGCTGAATGAATTCCAAAGGAATGATGTTTGGGATGTGGTACCCAGACCAAACAAAAACATTATTGGAACCAAGTGGGTGTTCAGGAATAAACTTAATGAAAAAGGTGAAGTAGTAAGGAACAAAGCCAGACTTGTAGCTCAAGGATACAGTCAACAGGAAGGTATAGACTACACTGAGACTTTTGCTCTAGTGGCCAGGTTAGAAGCAATTAGAATTCTTTTATCATTTGCTGCTAATCATGATATAATGCTGTATCAAATGGATGTTAAAAGTGCATTCTTAAATGGCTATATAAGTGAGGAAGTCTATGTTAAAAGTGCTGTATCAAATTTTGATTTTTTTTTAAGCAACCATGGAACATGATCAATGTTTTGTAGTAGCTAGAACTTTGAGAATTGAGCTTGATTTCATTTGCGAAATTGAATTTATGTTTGCTTTTCACTGTATCAAATCTGAAATTAATTGTTGCTTGGGACAAGCAATAAATTTAGTTTGGGGTTGTGATAACTCTTCATCATATGCATATTTTTCATTGTTTTTAGTCTTATTTATCTTCCATCATTAGTTAATTTAATGATTTATTTGATATATTTTGTTAATTCTAGTGCTTGGGTTTAATAAAATGCTTATGTTCTTATTTCGTTGATTAAGTAGAGATTTTTCGGAGTTTTGCGTCGTTTCATTGTTTTTAGTGCAGTGCTGAATTCTGGTGAGAAATCAACATGACCTATGTGGAGTCTTTCAGTGATATCTGGAGTTGTAGATGTCCAAGTGGAGTCAAACCAAGTGAAAATGAAATCTAACATCCATGGCTACAACCTTAATGAAGACATTGGAGCCAAATTCGGACTCAAAATAGTAGAAATATGCAGTATACGTCAGACAGAAGATGATGTGCGCCTGAAGCGCAAAGCATGCGCCTGAAGCGCATTTCTGCACTGCTGATTCTGTTTAAAGGCGCTTGAAGCGCAAGGCATGCGCCTGGGGCGCGTTGCACGCTGCAGATTGCATAAAATTGAGTTTTTCAGATTTTTTAGGGATCTTTTTGTCAATTGAGAAGCTCAGAGACTTGTACCCTAGCAGAGACACTCATAGACGGCTGTTCTACACCATTGAAGGAGTTTTATCAAGAATCATTCATGAATCCTTCTTGTAATTCTTCTTTAATCTTTATCTCTTTAATCTCTGTAATGAGTAACTAAGCCCTATTTGTTAGGGATGAGTGGAACAAGATGAAAGCTTTATTTGTCTGAATTGACTCTTGGTTATACGAATTATTTTTATCATCTCTGTGCTTAATGCTTTTTATTGCCTGATCAACTTTAAAATGTTCTATGATTCGTAATTTGAAACGGAAGTGGACTTTACGAATGCTTGAGATGATAAATTCATGAGATTGTAGTCTAGGGATAGATGCAGGTCATGAAACCAATTGAATTAGTTGTAGAGACAACAGTTTAAAAAGACAATTTTTGTACTCTAAAGCTTAATCCTAATTTTAAACCCACTAAGGAATTAGGGGTTGTTTTGGAATTAAAGGTTTTGTCACTAAGACGTTAGGGCATACTAAAGAGAATTCGGTAATAATTCAATAAAGGAATTCAGTAACTACGATCAACTTAGAAACCAAGGTTGGACTCAAAGTGAAACTCATCCATGACATTTTTCTCATCATAAAAGTTCAATTTCATTACAATTGTTATTCTAAATATTACCTAAATCAATTCGGAAACTTTTTGTTCAATTTCAGTAATTAAAGATAATTCGATAGTAAAACGCAATCTGTAACGCCCCGGATTTTTGGTCCAAAACGTTACTAAAAAAATACTTTTAGAAAAATTTACGATAATTTTTTTTTGTAGGAATATCTACATTTATACTTTTAAATAATTAGTAACAATCACATTTATTTAATATTATAAAAAAAAAGGTTTATTCAAACTAAAATAAAGGAAAAATCAATTATTCCTAACGGAAGCAAAAACCCACTTCCGTATTTATAGAAATCGAATGCGTTTAAAAGTTTAGTGACAAAAATTAAAAAAAAAAAATAAACATAGAAATGTTGCGGCAATACTTATTATTACAAAATTGTCTTGAAAACCCCATTTTTATCCCACGTTCGCCGCACGTTAATACTCATCAATTACTCTTGAATCTCCTCGAACTCATTAGTACCTAAAATGTTGTTGTAAGGGTCAATTTTTTCCATCATCCACATCAAACCAAAGCTAAACATATAGAAGAATAACCCAAAAACATATAAAGGTAAAAACTTCTAATTTAAAAGAAAAAAATGCGCAAACAGCAAATCGTATAAAAAATATATGTATAATGCATGCTCTTAAAACTATATGATCCGGATATAAACTTGCCACTAAGGCAACTTCCACACAGAAAAATCACCCATACCAATGGGGAAATAAACCTGCCACTAAGGCAACTCCCACAAAGATGCATATGCCATGACATGACCATATATTAACAAAACTATACTCGCACACAGCCTACTATTACTTAGTATATATATATATATATAATTATATAAAACTTCTCCATTGATTAAATAATTCTTACTAATAATTTTATCAACTACAATAAGTCGAACAAGACAAATAATTATATCAACTAAATTAATAATGAAATATATATATTTATAAGTCTTAATTATTTTAAATAATAAATTTAGAGGATGTTACTAAATACAAGTATAAAATGTTAAGCTCCTTTTGATCAAACAAGTATTTCAAACTCTTATGGTCACTAAATACATCAAAACTACACCCATACAAATAATGTCTCCAAAATTTCAATGCAAAGACAATTGCAGCTAACTCCAAGTCATGAGTGGGATAATTCTTTTCATGCACGTTCAATTGCCTCGAAGCATAGGCCACTACTTGTTTGTTTTGCATCAGTACACAACCCAATCCTTGGTATGAGGCATCACAATAAACTTCGTAAGGCTCTTCTGGTTGTGGCAACACTAACACTGGAGATGTAGTTAGTTTCTCTTTCATCAGTTGGAAATTTTTCTCACATTGCTCAGTCCAAGCATAAATCTGGTTCTTCTTCGTAAGGTGTGTCAACGGAGTAGCAATCTTGGCAAATCCCTCAATAAATCTCCTATAGTACCCAGCCAAGCCCAGAAAACTCCTAATCTCTGTGACTGTCTGCGATTGTTTCCATGCCATCACGGCTTCTACCTTGGATGGGTCGACAGCGATCCCTTCCTTAGAAATTACATGTCCCAAGAACTTCACTTCTTCCAACCAAAATTCACATTTTCCTAGATTGGCATATAGTTGTTGCTCCTTCAGTACTTGCAGAACTTGACGCAAATGTTCCTCATGTTCCTCCCTACTCTTGGAATAGATCAAGATGTCATCAATAAAGATCACCACAGACTTGTCTAAGAATGGACGGAAGATACGGTTCATATAATCCATGAAGATAGCTGGCGCATTGGTTACTCCAAAAGGCATCACCAAGTACTCATAGTGCCCATATCGCGTTCTAAAGGCTGTCTTGGATATATCATCTTCTTTCATTCGAATCTGGTGGTATCCTGACTTTAGATCAATCTTAGAAAACACCTCTGCCCCTCTGAGTTGGTCCATTAAATCATCAATGCGAGGTAAAGGGTATCTATTTTTTATTGTGACTTTGTTGAGCTGTCGATAATCAACACACAATCTCGACTTTCCATCCTTCTTCTTGACCAATGACACGGGGGCTCCCCATGGTGACACACTAGGCCGAATGAATTTCTTAGACAGAAGATCTTCCAATTGGTTCTTTAGTTCTGATAGCTCTAAGGGGGCCATTTTGTAAGGAGCGATGGAGATGGGTCCAGTACTTGGAATAACATCGATAGCAAATTCGACATCATGGACTGGGGGTAGTCCTGGTACGTTTGGTGGGAAAACCTCAAAGAAATCCTTCACTACCGGGATCTCATCGACAACAACCTCTGGACTCATGCTTACTGAGTTGAGAAACACATATTTCTGGACTCCTCCCTCCAGAGAAAACTTCAATTTGTTGGCTTAAAGGAACTTCAAAATATCGGGATCTGGAAATATCACGTTCCGTCGAGCACAGTCTAACATGATGTAGTTGCTAGACAACCAATCCATTCCCAAAATTACTCCAAGATGTTTCAGAGGAATACAAATTAAATCGATCTTAAAATTCATTTTAAACACAGTCAGCGAGCATTGCAAACACGCCAAATTACATTTTACTGGTTCAGCAGAGGGAAGGGTAACCATTAAATCAAATGGTAAGGTAGTGACATCTAGTTGGAGTGATTCCACCCAATCTAATGAAATGAACGAGTGTGTTGCCCCAGAATCATATATCACAGAAAGTATTTTTCCAGCAATAAAACACTCACCATGGATAAGTTCTGAGGAAGATGGTGCTTCTTCTCCTCTAATGTGATAAACACGTCCTCGAGCAGTAGGGCATGCCACATCCTTGTTGTTGACAGTATCCTTCTCCGGACAATCTTTTGCCATATGACCTGGTTTCTGACAAGCATAACATATCCTGGTTCTTTTTGGACACTCAGTCAGCCTATGTCCCTCCTGTCCACAGTGATAGCATCGAAGAATATGCGCCTGGTTTTGTGTTGGATTCTGATGCCTCTGATCTCCCCTGTTTTGCGGTCCCGGTCGATCTCCAGTAGTCCCCTGTGGGTGGGCATACGGCTTTTTCTGTGGGAGCTGACTACCTTTGTTTTGTTGGTCACCGTTTCCCTGTTTGAAAGTAATATTTAGAGATAGAACCCCATAATTAAATGGTAAGGTTGTGTTTGATTTCCTACCTGATGTCTCGTTGGTCCCCCAATAGCACCTCTGTTCAGGCGGCCCCGTTTCATGATCTCCACCTTTTTGCACTTCTCCACCAGCACCTGATACTGACGTATCTCTAGAGGTCCCACAGACTCCTTAATTTCATATCTGAGCCCGCTTTCAAACCTCTCACACATGTACTCTTCATCCATTTGGTTACGAAAGTAGCGAAAATGTTTTGCTAGGGACTCAAACTTTGCTTCATACTCGAACACTGTGAGACTTCCCTGATATTGTCTCAAGAATTGGGCCTCCTTCTCAGCCCTGGCACTCTTCGGAAAATATTTTTCCAAGAACTTTCTCTTGAAAACTTCCCAGGTCACCTCTTCGTGATTTCCTTCCATCATTTGTCTCGCCCCTCGCCACCAGTTTTCAGCTTCACCAATCAACAAATAGGTGGCATACTCCACCTTCGTGTCATCTGGGTAGTGGAGGATCTCAAGGATCTTCTCGATCTCCTACAGCCAAAGGTCGGCCTTGTTAGGGTCATGCTCCCCTTTAAATTTTGGCGGATCTTGCCTAAGGAATTCAGTCAGTCCTCTTGTTGCCATAGCTGCTTCCTCCCTCAGGTCCCTCTGCGCATTACGTTGAGCCTAGTCTGCAGCCTGTTGAGCTTGAACTGCAGCTTGTTGGGCCATTGCGGCAGCCATTGCATTCATGGCTTGGATTGCTTCAGTCATGTCACTTTCTCTCTAGGGCACAAGTCGATTCGCGCGACGAGCCATACTTTCTACAAATTATCTAATCATGATGACACTGCGATCTCATTATAACCTTAGGGTCGTAAGGAATATTTTATTCACGACTATATAGTAGGTTCGGGTCACACAATAAATTGTGTACTAGGGGGTTCACAAGAAAGAGAGGTGGGTCTACGGACCACTTAATAACCAAGTCTTTCCTTAGCCAGAATCCCACTACTACAACTTTTTACGGTATTACCCTTCCCTTCTATTATGGGGACAATAGCTTTAGGTCACACGATAAGTCGTGTACTAATAGGGTTCCCAAGAAAGAGAGGTGGGTCAATGGACCACTTAATAACCAAGTCTTTCCTTAGCCAGAATTCCACTAATACAACTTTTTACAGTGTTACCCTTCACTTATATTGTGGGAATCATACAATTTTATACCAGTTAGAGATTTACCGCATTGTCTTTATTATAAAATTTTAGATCATAACACAAAATTAAGTAATTAAGGAACATTCATAATCATTATAAATTCAATTGGCCTAATTAATTTCATAATTAAGGTGGAGACCAATTAAATGTCGTTTTCAAATCAAATCAATCTAATTTATTACGCAATAATTTACTGTATAACAAAATAACAACTAATCATTTATAGTTTTTAAAAAAAACATCAATCAGTTTCAACTAATTGATAATGTCATAATAGTACATTCATAATGTCGTAATGTCATTAAATCACGATTATTAAATCCATAACATACAAACAATTATTAAAATTCAAATCACGAGTAGTAAATTCATAACACCATAATATTAAATTCATAACGTAATTAATTCACGAATAATAAATTCATAACATACCAACAATAATTAAAAAAAATTTAAATCACGAGAGTAAATTCATAACATCATAATATTAAATTCATAACGTCATTAATTCACGAATAATAAATTCAAAACATACAAACGACAATTAGAAAAAAAAAATATTCGAATCACGAGAGTAAATTCATAACATCATAAATTCATAACGTCATTAATTCACGAATAATAAATTCATAAAATTCAAACAACAATTATTAAAAATTCAAATCACGAGAGTAAATTCACAACGTCATAAAATTAAAACCAATTATTGCATTGAATCAAATTAAATCGAGATAATTTCAAATTATAATGCAATAAATTCATAATTTATACCATCATAAAATCGTAATTAATTATTGCATTGAATCAAATTAAAACTATTTCAAATAATAGGATTAAGAATTTAAGGCATATCATAATTGCAATTAATTGAAGGAAAATTTCTATTTTTGAGAAGAAAGAAAAAAAATCAATCACTATTAAAAGAGACCAAATAATCAATGCAAAATGTACATTTCCCTATATGAATATATATAACCAAATTAGTAATAAATCATAGAATAAAATATACCAAGGTCAAACATTACACATAAATCAAGGCATGCGTCATACATATATCGTCCCCCCAAAAATTTTCCGAGGATTATTGCTTTGATACCATAATGTAACGCCCCAGATTTTTGGTCCAAAACGTTACTAAAAAAAATATTTTTAGAAAAATTTATGATAATTTTTTT
Organism: Cicer cuneatum; assembly: GCA_037974295.1. Lineage (NCBI taxonomy): Eukaryota > Viridiplantae > Streptophyta > Magnoliopsida > Fabales > Fabaceae > Cicer > Cicer cuneatum. Next base: position 41,981,314 of record JBBPBO010001986.1, read on the forward strand.
TTTTGGTAGGAATATCTACATTTATACTTTTAAATAATTAGTAACAATCACATTTATGCTTTTCAATAATTAGTAACAATCACATTTATTTAATATTATAAAAAAAAAGGTTTATTCAAGCTAAAATAAAGGAAAAATCAATTATTCCTAACGGAAGCAAAAACCCACTTCCGTATTTATAGAAATCGAATGCATTTAAAAGTTTAGTGACAAAAATTAAAAAAAATAAATAAACATAGAAATGTTGCGGCAATACTTATTATTACAAAATTGTCTTGAAAACCCCATTTTTATCCCACGTTCGCCGCACGTTAATACTCATCAATTACTCTTGAATCTCCTCGAACTCATTAGTACCTAAAATGTTGTTGTAAGGGTCAATTTTTTCCATCATCCACATCAAACCAAAGCTAAACATATAGAAGAATAACCCAAAAACATATAAAGGTAAAAACTTCTAATTTAAAAGAAAAAAATGCGCAAACAGCAAATCGTATAAAAAATATATGTATAATGCATGCTCTTAAAACTATATGATCCGGATATAAACTTGCCACTAAGGCAACTTCCACACAGAAAAATCACCCATACCAATGGGGAAATAAACCTGCCACTAAGGCAACTCCCACAAAGATGCATATGCCATGACATGACCATATATTAACAAAACTATACTCGCACACAGCCTACTATTACTTAGTATATATATATATATATATAATTATATAAAACTTCTCCATTGATTAAATAATTCTTACTAATAATTTTATCAACTACAATAAGTCGAACAAGACAAATAATTATATCAACTAAATTAATAATGAAATATATATATTTATAAGTCTTAATTATTTTAAATAATAAATTTAGAGGATGTTACTAAATACAAGTATAAAATGTTAAGCTCCTTTTGATCAAACAAGTATTTCAAACTCTTATGGTCACTAAATACATCAAAACTACACCCATACAAATAATGTCTCCAAAATTTCAATGCAAAGACAATTGCAGCTAACTCCAAGTCATGAGTGGGATAATTCTTTTCATGCACGTTCAATTGCCTCGAAGCATAGGCCACTACTTGTTTGTTTTGCATCAGTACACAACCCAATCCTTGGTATGAGGCATCACAATAAACTTCGTAAGGCTCTTCTGGTTGTGGCAACACTAACACTGGAGATGTAGTTAGTTTCTCTTTCATCAGTTGGAAATTTTTCTCACATTCCTTAGTCTAAGCATAAATCTGGTTCTTCTTCATAAGGTGTGTCAACGGAGCAGCAATCTTGGAAAATCCCTCAATAAATCTCCTATAGTACCCAGCCAAGCCCAGAAAACTCCTAATCTCTGTGACTGTCTGCGGTTGTTTCCATGCCATCACGGCTTCTACCTTGGATGGGTCGACAGTGATCCCTTCCTTAGAAATTACGTGTCCCAAGAACTTCACTTCTAACCAAAATTCACATTTTCCTAGATTGGCATACAGTTGTTGGTCCATCAGTACTTGCAGAACTTGACGCAAATGTTCGTCATGTTCCTCCCTACTCTTGGAATAGATCAAGATGTCATCAACAAAGATCACCACAAACTTGTCTAAGAACGGACGGAAGATACGGTTCATATAATCCATGAAGATAGCCGGCACATTGGTTACTCCAAAAGGCATCACCAAGTACTCATAGTGCCCATATCGCGTTCTAAAGGCTGTCTTGGATATATCATCTTCTTTCACTCGAATCTGGTGGTATCCCGACTTTAGATCAATCTTAGAAAACACCTCTGCCCCTCTGAGTTGGTCCATTAAATCATCAATGCGAGGTAAAGGGTATCTATTTTTTATTGTGACTTTGTTGAGCTGTCGATAATCAACACACAATCTCGACTTTCCATCTTTCTTCTTGACCAATAACACGGGGGCTCCCCATGGTGACACACTAGGCCGAATGAATTTGTTAGACAGAAGGTCTTCCAATTGGTTCTTTAGTTCTGATAGCTCTAAGGGGGCCATTCTGTAAGGAGCGATAGAGATGGGACCAGTACCTGGAATAACATCGATAGAAAATTCGACATCACGGACTGGGGGTAGTCCTGGTACATCTAGTGGGAAAACCTCAAAGAAATCCTTCACTACCGGGATCTCATCGACAACAACCTATGGACTCATGCTTACTGAGTTGAGAAACACATATTTCTGGACTCCTCCCTCTAGAGAAAACTTCAATTTGTTGGCTGAAAGGAACTTCGAAATATCGGGATATGGAAATATCACGTTCTGTCGGGCACAGTCTAACATGATGTAGTTGCTAGACAACCAATCCATTCCCAAAATTACTCCAAGATGTTTCAAAGGAATACAAATTAAATCGATCTTAAAATTCATTTTAAACACAGTCAGCGAGCATTGCAAACACGCCAAATTACATTTTACTGGTTTTAGCAGAGGGAAGGGTAACCATTAAATCAAATGGTAAGGTAGTGACATCTAGTTGGAGCGATTCCACCCAATCTAATGAAATGAACGAGTGTGTTGCCCCAGAATCATATATCACAGAAAGTATTTTTCCAGCAATAAAACACTCACCATGGATAAGTTCTGAGGAAGATGGTGCTTCTTCTCCTCTAATGTGATAAACACGTCCTCGAGCAGTAGGGCGTGCCACATCCTTGTTGTTGACAGTATCCTTCTCCGGACAATCTTTTGCCATATGACCTGGTTTCTGACAAGCATAACATATCCTGGTTCTTTTTGGACACTCAGTCAGCCTATGTCCCTCCTGTCCACAGTGATAGCATCGAAGAATATGCGCCTGGTTTTGTGTTGGATTCTGATGCCTCTGATCTCCCCTGTTTTGCGGTCCCGGTCGATCTCCAGTAGTCCCCTGTGGGTGGGCATACGGCTTTTTCTGTGGGAGCTGACTACCTTTGTTTTGTTGGTCACCGTTTCCCTGTTTGAAAGTAATATTTAGAGATAGAACCCCATAATTAAATGGTAAGGTTGTGTTTGATTTCCTACCTGATGTCTCGTTGGTCCCCCAATAGCACCTCTGTTCAGGCGGCCCCGTTTCATGATCTCCACCTTTTTGCACTTCTCCACCAGCACCTGATACTGACGTATCTCTAGAGGTCCCACAGACTCCTTAATTTCATATCTGAGCCCGCTTTCAAACCTCTCACACATGTACTCTTCATCCATTTGGTTATGAAAGTGGCAAAAATGTTTTGCTAGGGACTCAAACTTTGCTGCATACTCGGACACTGTGAGACTTCCCTAATATAGTCTCAGGAATTGGGCCTCCTTCTCAGCCCTGGCACTCTTCGGAAAATATTTTTCCAAGAACTTTCTCTTGAAAACTTCCCAAGTTACCTCTTCGTGATTTCCTTCCATCATTTGCCTCGCCCCTCGCCACCAGTTTTCAGCTTCACCAATCAACAAATAGGTGGCATACTCCACCTTCGTGTCATCTGGGCAGTGGAGGATCTCAAGGATCTTCTCGATCTCCTGCAGCCAGAGGTCGGCCTTGTCAGGGTCATGCTCCCCTTTAAATTTTGGCAGATCTTGCCTATGGAATTCAGTCAGTCCTCTTGTTGCCATAGCTCTTCCTCCCTCCGGTCCCTCTGCGCATTACGTTGAGCCTGGTCTGCAGCCTGTTGAGCTTGAACTGCAGCTTGTTAGGCCATTGCGGCAGCCATTGCATTTGTGGCTTGGATTGCTTCAGTCATGTCACTTTCTCCTTGGGGCACTGGTCGATTCGCGCGACGAGCCATACTTCCTACAAATTATCTAATCAGGATGACACTACGATCTCATTGTAGCCTTAGGGTCATAAGGAATATTTTATTCACGACTATATAGTAGGTTCGGGTCACACAATAAATTGTGTACTAGGGGGGTTCCCAGGAAAGAGAGGTGGGTCTACAGACCACTTAATAACCAAGTCTTTCCTTAGCCAGAATCCCACTACTACAACTTTTTACGGTATTACCCTTCCCTTCTATTATGGGGACAATAGCTTTAGGTCACACGATAAGTCGTGTACTAGTGGAGTTCCCAGGAAAGAGAGGTGGGTCAATGGACCACTTAATAACCAAGTCTTTCCTTAGCCAGAATTCCACTAATACAACTTTTTACAGTGTTACCCTTCACTTATATTGTGGGAATCATACAATTTTATACCAGTTAGAGATTTACCGCATTGTCTTTATTATAAAATTTTAGATCATAACACAAAATTAAGTAATTAAGGAACATTCATAATCATTATAAATTCAATTGGCCTAATTAATTTCATAATTAAGGTGGAGACCAATTAAATGTCGTTTTCAAATCAAATCAATCTAATTTATTACGCAATAATTTACTGTATAACAAAATAACAACTAATCATTTATAGTTTTTAAAAAAAACATCAATCAGTTTCAACTAATTGATAATGTCATAATAGTACATTCATAATGTCGTAATGTCATTAAATCACGATTATTAAATCCATAACATACAAACAATTATTAAAATTCAAATCACGAGTAGTAAATTCATAACACCATAATATTAAATTCATAACGTAATTAATTCACGAATAATAAATTCATAACATACCAACAATAATTAAAAAAAATTTAAATCACGAGAGTAAATTCATAACATCATAATATTAAATTCATAACGTCATTAATTCACGAATAATAAATTCAAAACATACAAACGACAATTAGAAAAAAAAAATATTCGAATCACGAGAGTAAATTCATAACATCATAAATTCATAACGTCATTAATTCACGAATAATAAATTCATAAAATTCAAACAACAATTATTAAAAATTCAAATCACGAGAGTAAATTCACAACGTCATAAAATTAAAACCAATTATTGCATTGAATCAAATTAAATCGAGATAATTTCAAATTATAATGCAATAAATTCATAATTTATACCATCATAAAATCGTAATTAATTATTGCATTGAATCAAATTAAAACTATTTCAAATAATAGGATTAAGAATTTAAGGCATATCATAATTGCAATTAATTGAAGGAAAATTTCTATTTTTGAGAAGAAAGAAAAAAAATCAATCACTATTAAAAGAGACCAAATAATCAATGCAAAATGTACATTTCCCTATATGAATATATATAACCAAATTAGTAATAAATCATAGAATAAAATATACCAAGGTCAAACATTACACATAAATCAAGGCATGCGTCATACATATATCGTCCCCCCAAAAATTTTCCGAGGATTATTGCTTTGATACCATAATGTAACGCCCCAGATTTTTGGTCCAAAACGTTACTAAAAAAAATATTTTTAGAAAAATTTATGATAATTTTTTTTTTTGGTAGGAATATCTACATTTATACTTTTAAATAATTAGTAACAATCACATTTATGCTTTTCAATAATTAGTAACAATCACATTTATTTAATATTATAAAAAAAAAGGTTTATTCAAGCTAAAATAAAGGAAAAATCAATTATTCCTAACGGAAGCAAAAACCCACTTCCGTATTTATAGAAATCGAATGCATTTAAAAGTTTAGTGACAAAAATTAAAAAAAATAAATAAACATAGAAATGTTGCGGCAATACTTATTATTACAAAATTGTCTTGAAAACCCCATTTTTATCCCACGTTCGCCGCACGTTAATACTCATCAATTACTCTTGAATCTCCTCGAACTCATTAGTACCTAAAATGTTGTTGTAAGGGTCAATTTTTTCCATCATCCACATCAAACCAAAGCTAAACATATAGAAGAATAACCCAAAAACATATAAAGGTAAAAACTTCTAATTTAAAAGAAAAAAATGCGCAAACAGCAAATCGTATAAAAAATATATGTATAATGCATGCTCTTAAAACTATATGATCCGGATATAAACTTGCCACTAAGGCAACTTCCACACAGAAAAATCACCCATACCAATGGGGAAATAAACCTGCCACTAAGGCAACTCCCACAAAGATGCATATGCCATGACATGACCATATATTAACAAAACTATACTCGCACACAGCCTACTATTACTTAGTATATATATATATATATATAATTATATAAAACTTCTCCATTGATTAAATAATTCTTACTAATAATTTTATCAACTACAATAAGTCGAACAAGACAAATAATTATATCAACTAAATTAATAATGAAATATATATATTTATAAGTCTTAATTATTTTAAATAATAAATTTAGAGGATGTTACACAATCATTGAGTTCGACACTCGGTATTACCGTTTTTAATTATTACTTGCAACGATTCAGTACACTTGCTGAAACGTTATCAAGTTTTTGGCGCCGTTGCCGGGGATTGCCATATCACTATTGAGTTATAATTTATTTACTTAATTGGAATTTTTTGCTCTGCAATAAATTTTTTGTTTTCTTCTATTTTTAATTTTGAAAAAAAAACAAAAATTGTTTTTCTTTTATTTTCTATTTTTATTTGTTGAGCTTGCTAATGTCGTGTGCTAGTGGTTTGTCTCTTCTTTGTTTGAGATAACTATTTGCTTTAGAGCATGGAAGATTGTAATGATGATATTCTACTACAATTATATGAAGAGTGTGATACTTGTCTTATATCTGCTATATTACGCATAATTGAGGGACAAATCTTGAGAGATACATTTGTAAAATATCACCCTCAAACGCGCCCTATTAGGTGTGACTTTTGTGGAGAAGGACATAGGAATGGAACTTGTTTTGATGACTATGTGGCACAACTAGAATATGAAGACTTATTGGTTATAGAAGCAGAAGACGATGAGTATTATATGAAAAAGATCAATTGGGAACAAACTCTACCTCGTAAAATTCTATCTAAAGAATCAGATGACAAAGACTTTCACATTAAGGATGTTTTAATTGAATTCATGAAGAATAACATGGTTTCAATTGAAAGATTTGAAAGTCAATGTGAGAGGTTATTTGAGCAAGTGGTTGAGTTTGATAAGATGGAGGAGAAGTTGAAGATTGAAGATGACTTCATTGTTGTGGTAGAAGAAGATAAGCAAGAGGAAAATATGAACAAGGAAAAGAAAAAAGAAGAGATTGATCAAGTTCGGGATTCAATCTATGCCTTGTTCATCAATGTCAAATTGAAAAGAACATGGAAGCAACATCATTTATTTCTCAAGTTCATGGAATTTCTACCAAACAAAAAGAAGAAGGATGATGTGTTCTTTCTGTCCTATATGCCACCTTGACAATAGTTGGGCGTCAAGCTAATGACTTTAAAAAAGCGCTTTGTGGGAGGCAACCCATAGGTAGAGGTAACTTTTATTTTTGCAATCCTATTTTTGTTATTTGAATTTGTTTCTTTTTAATTGTGTGTAAACGTGCACTATGATGAAGAATTGTTAACAACTTGAAGCTAATCTTAAGCTATCTGTTTTAGATTTTGAAATTTAAACTTTATTTTTTTTCTCATATCATTGATCAATTCGATGAGTTTCACTAATACATACATTGTTGATTACTAAGTGGTTGTAGAGCGTTAACTTGCCATCACTTTCTAAAAAAAAAACAAAAAAAAAATTTCAGTAACACTTGGCACAATTTTGAAAGTTCACACTCTTTCTTGTTTATCCTAGCTGTGAGCATTTGTGCCTAAACACTTCAATTCCTTGTCATGTGATTATCTAGACATGTGTTAACCCTTCAGAACTTGCACTAATTCTGCCTTGCATCACTTGTGATTTATGCATACACGGAGGCAAATTTTTTTGGTAGTTTGAGCCTTTCTAACTACCCTGTGCAAATTTTATCCTTTGCTAACCCCTTTGAGCTTGACCTTTTCTTTCGATTACTAGCCACATTACAAACCAAAGACTTGACAGTGATTAAATCACCTTACTTGGAGCTAGGTAGGAAATGTTTTGTCTCATCTCGGTAAACTTCTAAGTTTGGGGTTGCTCATCGGATAGCAACCTTTTAAGTTTGGGGTGGTTCTCACAAAAAAAAAAAGAAGAAAAAAATTCAAAACAAAAAAAAAATAAAAAAAATTAGTTTGAGTACATTGATAAATAACATCTTCTTAGTTCTTTTGTCAATGGTTGTGAATTTCCACCATAAAATGTGAAAAAATAAAATAAAATAGAATAAAAGAGGGAGAATAATTTGAAAATGTATGCCTAACTCCAAGTAGTAAAGCCTACTATCCCAAAATGCCCTACCCTTACCTAAGTCCCATTACAACCCGAAAGTCCACCAAAAGTGTATGTGTTTGCTGCATTGTGATTGCTAACTAGAATTTTTTCAAGCATATGTTAGCGTGATGCATGTTCTAGGATTTGAGTGATAAATTCACAACCCTTGCTAAACACTTGAGAGAAATTTTGGTGAGATTGTGTGAAGAGAGTGTTGAACTTGATAAATGAATGCTAAAGAGTACAAATTTTGTTTTTTTTTTTAAGCAACCATGGAGCATGATCAATGTTTTGTAGTAGCTGGAACTTTGAGAATTGAGTTTGATTTCATTTGAGATATTGAATTTAAGTTTGCTTTTAACTGTATCAAATCTGAAATTAATTGTTGCTTGGGACAAGCAAAAGATTAAGTTTGGGGTTGCGATGACTCTTCATCATATGCATATTTTTCATTGTTTTTAGTCTTATTTATCGTCAATCATTAGTTAATTGAATGATTTATTTGATATATTTTGTTGACTCTAGTGCTTGGGTTTAATAAAATGCTTATGTTCTTATTTCATTGATTAAGTAGAGATTTTTCGGAGTTTTGCGTCGTTTCATTGTTTTTAGTGCAGTGCTGAATTCTGGTGAGAAATCAACATGACCTATGTAGAGTATTTCAGTTATATCTGGAATTGTAGATGTCCAATTGGAGTCAAACCAAGTGCAAATGAAAGCTAACATCCATAGCTACAACTTTAATGATGACACCATAGCCAAATTCGGACTCAAAATAGTAGAAATATGCAGTATACGTTAGACACAAGATGATGTGCGCCTGAAGCGCATTTCTGCACTGCTGATTCTGTTTAAATGCGCTTGAAGCACAAGGCATGCGCCTGGGGCGCGTGGCACGCTGCAGATTGCATAAAATTAAGTTTTTCGGATTTTTTAGGGATCTTTTTGTCAATTGAGAAGCTCAGAGACTTGTACCCTAGCAGAGACGCTCAAAGACGACTGTTCTACACCATTGAATGAGTTTTATCAAGAATCATTCATGAATCCTTCTTGTAATTCTTCTTTAATCTTTATCTCTTTAATCTCTGTAATGAGTAACTAAGCCCTATTTGTTCGGGATGAGTGGAACAAGATGAAAGCTTTATTTGTCTGAATTGACTCTTGGTTATATGAATAAATTTATTGAATTATTTTTATCATCTTTGTGCTTAATGCTTTTTATTGCCTGATGAACTTTAAAATGTTCTATGATTCGTAATTAGAAACGAAAGTGGACTTTACGAATGCTTGAGATGATAAATTCATGAGATTGTAGTCTAGGGATAGATGCAGGTCATGAAACCAATTGAATTAGTTGCAGAGACAATAGTTTAAAAAGAGAATTTTTGTACTCTAAAGCTTAATCCTAATTTTAAACCCACTAAGGAATTAAGGGTTGTTTTGGAATTAAAGGTTTTGTCACTAAGACATTAGGGCAAGAATACTAAAGAGAATTCGGTAATAATTCAATAAAGGAATTCAGTAACTAGGATCAACTTAGAAACCAATGTTGGACTCAAAGTGAAACTCAGCCATGACATTTTTCTCATCATAAAAGTTCAATTTCATTACAATTGTTATTTTAAATATTACCTAAATCAATTCGGAAACTTTTTGTTAAATTTTAGTAATTAAAGATAATTCGATAGTAAAACGCAATCCTTGAGTTCGACACTCGGTATTACCATTTTTAATTATTACTTGCAACGATTTAGTACACTTGCTGAAACGCTATCACTGACTAATACTTAATAAGTTATGCTTAAGACCTTTAACAAACAAGACATCTTTAATAGAAGGGGAAGGACCATTACCAACTGTGCCTTGACCAATGATCTAACCTTTTTGCGTTCCTCCAAAAGTCACTGTGCCTCCTTTTCACAAGGTTAGTTGTTGGAACATAGACTTTTCTTCTGTCATATGTCGCGAGCATCCACTGTCCAAGTACCATGATTGGTGTTGTAACTTGATTGCTGAGGACATCTTCAACAAAGATAATTTTGTTCTTAGGTACCCAAATCTGGTTGGGTCCTGGTTTGTTAGTCATGAAAGGTTTCTTGTCTTTCCTTGTGTTTATCATGGGTCAAGATAATTTGGAGTGACCTTTCTTAGTGCAAACAGTACACAAAACTTCAGAGGAAATAGGTTTAGTTTCAGTTATAGGTTCTTCAAATCCTATACCTTTTTTACCATTGCTACTAACTCCATAAATCACAGGAGTATATTTGCTTCTTTCCATACCATTAGCAAGAAAGTCTTGAAATACTTGTTCATGCATATCAGAATTACATGTAGTATTTTCACTTGATGTTGAACAATGATTACTTTTTAGAGTTAGATTTTCAGCCTTAAGTTCAGCAACATTAGTTTTAAGAGCTGCATTTTCTATTTTACATTCTGCACTTTGATTCTTTAAAACATTGACTTGTTTGGTTAGAATTTTATTTTCTTTCCTAAGTGTTTTCAATTTTAAAGACAATTTATTATTAATATTTTAAAAAATCATTTATTTCAGTAATTAAATCAGATCGGGTGAATTTAGAAAATACCTATTTTTCTTCATCTTCTAATTCACTTCCAGAGCTAGAATCTGTGTTGGATCCAGAGGCAGAGTTGGTGTTAGCGATCATAGTCAAATCTGCTTCTTCATCATCAGAGGATTCATCATAATCATCCCATGTAACCATCAGAATCTTCTTCTTGGGTCTAGAATCTTTTTCTGGTGTTTCCCTTTCTCCATGTTTGTACATTCTGACTTCATATGTCCATGTTCATTTAATCTGTAGCAGATGATACTTTTCTTGTCATATTCATCATTTCCTCTGTTGGAATGCTTGGAATACCTTTGGGGAAATTTCTTCTTTCTATTGTGCCACATCTTTAGAACCTTTCTTGTTAAGAAACCAATCTCTTCTTCCTCTGGGTTCAGATTCTGATCATCTGAATCACTATCTTCTGATTCTGATGTTGCTTCTAGAACCTTCTTCTGCTTGGATTTCAAGGCTATGGTTTTGTTCTTCTTCTTGGGATTATCTTCTTCAAGCTCAATTTCATGTGATCTAAGGGAGCTGATTAATTCTTCTAGCTTTAGAGTATTCAGATCCTTTGCTTTCTGAATGGCAGTGATCTTTGGTCTCCACTTGGTTGGCAGGCTCTTAAGGATTTTCTTCACATGAGCAGCATTCATATCCTTTCTTGGAATTTCAACACCATCAGTATCCTCTGAAGCAATATAACTATCTTCCACCAGGTCCCAAAGTTTAGGATCTTGTGAAATATAGACACTTCTCAGCTTGTCTTTCCAATACTCAAAATGTTCTCCATCAAACAGAGGTGGTTTGTTGATGTTTCCTCCAGCAGCTTCTTCACTGAATCCAGACATATTGAATCCTTGGATCTTTTCACAAAAATTGTAAACTGCTCAGCCTTGAGACCGAGCTCTGATGCCAATTGAAGGTGCAAACACGAGAAGAGGGGTTGAATTTTGTTTGCCAAAGTTGAATACTTTTTGCTGATTTGATGAAAGTTAATATAAATTACATGGAGAAGAAGCAATCAGATTCAACAGCAGCGGATAATAAAAGCATAAGTATTTGGACACATAGATTTATCCTGGTTCACCATTAACTTGGCTACATCCAGTCCCCTCATTCGGAAGGCTTTAATCCTTTAATTCAAACACTTTGAATTACACAGCATCTGACCCTCCAAGTTAGTCTTCCCAAACAGCCTGACAACCCCAGACTTTTGAGGAACAACAACACCTTGACCCTAAAAGCCAAATCTTCTCCTACCAATTTGACAACCCCAGATTGAATAAGGAACTTACACCACCTTGACCCTACAAGAAAAGTCTTCTGCTAACAATCTGACAACCCCAGATTGAAGAAGGAACTTACACCACTATCGGGTTGGATACAAAGGTTTGGAACGTGAGTAGTTGCTTCTTGAAAGCTGATTATAACAATGACTCTCACACTCTAAGAAACGAACACTTAGAAAATATTTCTCTTTCGCACAAGTGTTTCTCTCTTTGAACTCTAAGATGAATTTGGATTTTAAGCTTGAGTTCTTCTACTCTTTTCAGTTTTTTCGATGATTTCTTCTTCAGCCTGGCGTATCTATTTATAGTTGAGATTTGGGCTTCTAATTGGTCCAAGTTTAATTTCGAATTGTACTTTGTTCATATTTCTTTTGTAAATTCTTCAACTTGATTATGTTCCTTTTTAAATTTGAACCAAATCTTCTTCTGATTTAAATTAAATCTTCTTCAAATTTCAATTAAGTCATCTTCGAATTTGAATCCAATCTTCCACGAATCTTGACCATGTCTTCTTTCATACTCTGATATTTGCCTCGGATGATGTCCTCTGATTCCTGCCTGTGAAGGTATCCTATGATTTTTGCCTCTGATGATATCTTCTAATTTTTTCCTCTGATGATATCCTCTAATTTTTTCCTCTGATGATATCCTCTAATTTTTGCCTCTGGTGGGATCCTCTGGTGATATCCTCTAGTGGGATCCTCTGGTGACATCCTTTGGTGGCATCCTCTGGTGACATCCTCTGGTAGTATCCTCTGGTGACATTCTCTAGTGACATCCTCTGGTGGGATCCTTTGGTAGTATCCTCTGGTGACGTCCTCTGGTGACATCCTCTGGTGGTATACTTCTTCGAAGTCAAATATATTTTTCTCATAAAATACTTTTGTTAACATCAAAACTTTAAGTGTAAAAACAACTTGGTTCCAACACTCCCTCTAGTGGGGTTCATCTGGAACTCCTCCCACGCTCCTACTACAGATACTTTAGGATATGCAGATTCTACCTCTAGAAGTCACTATGCCACTCCCTCTGTCCCCACATTTGATCCTTCCAAAGATGTCAAGAAGGAAGACTTGGATCGTTTGGAAGCTCGGACTGAGGTGTTCATGGAACAAACAACAAAGAATAAAAAAACATTCAAACTACCTTAAGTTTAATCTTAACTAGGCTAACCAACCCAAATCTTCAGTTCCATGAATTTTGTGTTTTTTTTTTTGTTTTGTTCTTTATCTATTTGTAATATGTTTTTTACTTTTTTTGTCTTATAACTAAATGAGGAGAATATGTTTTGAGAACATTTGTTTTAATGAAAATTTGAAGATTTTTTTAATGTCAATTCTATTTTCTACTTTAAAATTAAATAAATTGTTGACAAAAACATATGTTTGTCATCATCATAAAATGGGAGATTGTTAGAACCAAGTTTGTTTGAAGAGCTATGACCTTTACTTGTTTTGAAGATAAAAAAAATTATATTGTGGGAACAATTTAAATGAAAATGTTTTGTTTCAGTTTAGAGTTCCTAGATCAGGTCTATTTTGAATGACTTTGCGTTGTATTGTATGATGATTGAAGATAAAAAAAATTATATTGTGGGAACAATTTAAATGAAAATGTTTTGTTTCAGTTTACAGTTCCTAGATCAGGTCTATCGGGCAGTGAAGCTTACATTTGTTAACTACTTATGACGGTTTGCCAGGGCCTCTTTCCTCCTCCCTTTTCCGCTCACTCGTAAGGGGTCCGGACCCCCACAAAGGGGGATGGAGTCGACTGAACATCTCAGCCATTGGCGGGAATTTCACCCGCATCCGATCCCCAATTCCTGTTCACCCTGGATGATCGTGTTGGGTGAATTGTGACCTCGTACAATTGTGTCGGGTGAGCAACAGCCGCTTCATCATAGTACTTACATATGGGCTAACGGGTCACACTTTGGCCAAGTATCCTACAAAGAGACTCCCGAGAGCAAGAAGTATTAAAGGAATGGCCATAGGAATGAGCGCATAATCACATCGTAAGATGTCTCGCCTGAATGAATTTGTTGGTACTAGAAATGTTAGAAAAAGTGAACGAAAAGAGTAATAAGAAGTGAAAAGGACAGAGACACTTCCCAACCAGAAAGCAAAATTACTACTTATGGCCATAGGAAATCCAATTAGAGATAAGCTGCCCATGAGCATCATGGCATAGGTAAAAGGGAACGAGGAGTCAAGCCCCCCCATCTTCCGCATATCTTGCTCATCCGACATGGCATGAATCACCGAACCTGCACTCAAGAATAGTAATGCTTTGTAACAGACGCGATTCATTAAGTGAAAGACGTTAACCGAATAGTTAGAGATGCCGCAAGCAAAGATCATATAGCCTAATTGACTGCAAGTTGAATAAGCTATGACCCTCTTTAGATCATTCTGTAATATTCTAGTGGTTACGGCAAGAAATGACGTCGTAGCTCCAGCAGAAGTAATAACAATCAAAGCCGTAGGTGGGTATTCAAATAAAGGGGAGCACCTTGCAATCATGAAAACGCCAACTGTGACCAAAGTAGCTGCATGAATCAAAGTGGATACTGGAGTGGGACCCTCCATATCATCGGGTGACCAAGTATGCGATCCTATCTGTGCAGATTTCCCAACAGCACCAATAAGAAGTAAAATACAAATCAGAGTTATGGCATTCAATCTCATATTGCAAGAAATCTAAGAATTTCTGGGGGCACTAGCACGAGCAAAAATGGTTGAAAAGTCTGCTGTTTGAAAGAGAGTAAAACGACCCGAAATCCCAGGAGCTACTCCAAAATCACCTACTCGATTGACATGCATAGCTTTTATAGCTGCTTTATCTGCCTGAAGTCGTGTAAACCAGAAATTAATTAACAAATATGAAGTAAGACCTACTCCCTCCAATCCCAGGAATAATTGAAGAGAGTTATCTCCATTCACCAACATTGGCATAAAAAAAGTAAGAATGGATAAATAACACATAAATCGAGGGCTATGCAAATCCTCAGACATATATGAAATGGAATAAAGATGGACCAAGCTACTTATGGATGTAACCACAACTAACATCACTACGGTCGGGCTATCGCACACGGAGTCAGAAGTTAATTATGAGTCGGACCAATTTGCGAATCGAGCGAGCTCCCCTTGCATGCAATGATGTGGTGGTGAACTTCTCATTCTAATTCAGTGCTCTCCGAACCATGCGGGAAGGTTTCCCATCACACAGCTCACCAACTTGATCTTTCGCGGGAACCGTGTGTCCGAACAGGCCTGGAAAAAGAGGTACTAACACCCTCTCCTTATCAGTCGAGTTACTTCATACCTTTCCTTTGCCACTCAAGTGTACGGCATCTGCCGTGCTTAGGCCCCTTCTTCCCTTCCCTAATGAAAGAGTCCACCCTACCTTAGTAGTCTCAAATAGGGCGTGTAGGCCTGCCTCTTTTTTTAGTAGGCGATTCACTAGCGAAGCGAAGAAAAGGCTGGATCAAGAAAAGGGGGTACTACGAGCCCTATGCCCCACACATCTAACCAGCTCGCGTGGTTCACCGGTTCCACTCACTAGACTCTTAGAGTTATTCAGTCGATACAGAGGTGCGCTTGAAGTGGGGGGGTGTGTTGTCCCTATTGGGTTGGGGCCTTCCCCATAAGGCCCCACCGTCGGGGCATAAGCACCCTCTTGCTACCCATATATAAGGCGCCGTCTTAGCCTTCCCTGACCAGGATTGCTCCCACACCAGTTGCGTTGGTGATCGGCCTACTCAACTATGTATCGATCGAAAGGCAGGGCAGCACAGCCCCTAACCAAGGGAGTGGTTACGTCCAGTATGTCCCCCCTTATTCCCGACATGCTATACTTCCCCCCGGGAGGGTAGGAGCGGGTCAAGTCCGTATCGCCGCGGAGCAACAGTCGCGTCCGGATTTGATCTATCTACTCGGCAATTCATCCGGTGACTTCACGGTCGCCAAAGAAGCCCCAAGAAGCATCAAACATTTCCGATGAGATCGATGGAGTAATTCTTATATAGCAAGCACTAGCTCCTAGTGAGACTTCATAAAAAGCAATCAAAGATAAGATTAAAGAGAATGAAACGCATCTAGTGGTCATTATAGCGGTTCCTTCTGATCCTAGAAATTGTTTGAAAAAACCTGCTACGGAACTACCGAGCATGGGCAAAAAAACGATAAGTAGATACATAATTTCGAGTGTGATCAGACAACCAAAAATCAAACAATGACAGTGCGGCCTGTAATAAGTGCCAGACCCTCAACAAAAGAATGGATTAAGGTGATAGAGTGTTATCAGGAGACGCTAGGTTTCGCTTCGGAATTGAAAAAAACTGCACTTTTTTCGTAAGCAGATTTCGCTCATCAAGTTATTGTTTGATCTGCCGTTGTTAGAACACCACAATATTCGTCGTTTTGGGGTTATTGTTCTCAATGGTGAATCGATCATTCGATATCCTCCTTTTTTCCTTTTGTTGTGAGAACGAAATGGAAGAAAAGTAATGAAACCCGCGATGGCTACTGAATAACCTCCTTTGAGTTTATCAATAATAAAGCCTTTTACCTTTGTATTCGTTCGCCAAATCTTGTTTTGTTTCATCCAAGCTCAGTTTTGTCTAAATCTTTGTGGAAGAAGAAGAAGCAGTTCACCGGCCACTACATCTGTGGATCCCACCAAATCATTAAACCTAGCGGCTGCTCGCTCTTTGATCAGTGTTTTTCCAGCCACTAGATCAATGAATAATCTCTCCAAAATCTTCTTTTTGATCAGTGATTCACCGGCCACTAGATCTAGGAATCCCACCTTATTCTCAAACCCGGTGGCTCGGTTGATTGGCACTCCTGTAGGCTCATCTTGCATACAATTTTTGGGGGTCCCAGGTCTTGCATCCACCAAGAACATTTCTTCCCCTAAGCGTAAAACTTCAGATTGTAAGGCCTTTCCACTACATAAGAATAAACTTGAATTACATCTTGGAAATGATTGACTCAAATAGATGCTCATCATAAGCTTTATTTTCCTCATCTTCCTGTTCTATTGATCAGAAGCATCCAGCAGCGCCATGGAATGGACCTAATAACCACCCCAGTAGATTAAGTAGTGGAGTTCTCATCCTGGCTTTTCCACCTTTGTTTAGTAGTAGGTCTTATAACCAGGAGGAGTATTCCCTTCATAAAAAATCCCCCCGGGCTTATAGAAGCCAAAAATGGATTTGTATTGTTGGGGGTTTTCCCTTAGTGAATCCCTCCAGTATTGAAGTTCGTGTAGACTCATACTCTGATCTATGTCGAGTTCATTCCATAACAGGCGTAGCGCTTGCTCATAAAATTGACCCCGTGGCTACCCCAGGTCTTCCAATTTCTTTTCCACGAAGTCTATAATCTCGTTGATAAGACGTTTTCGCTCCCCCTCTAGCTGATGGAGGGTTATGTAAGGTTTGGCTAGCGGAGCTGGCTGCTCCACGGAACTAGTGGAAGCCGACCTATTTTGGATAGGAGCGGAGGGTCTGGGGGGGAAGGCTGATGTTGCTCTTGGTTTACGGTTGCTTTTGAGCCAACATCAGCCCCAGATGGATACATCCAAAGAGGCATTTCCTCGGCACTGAATAGTGCTCGCAAAAGACATCCTATTGTTAAGGCGGCCAGACCCCCGAACCCGAGCCGACTAAGGAGGAGATTGAGAGACTTGCTGAAAATGGACCATTTTACTTTCAGCCAAAAATGATCGGAATCAATGTCAATCAATAGAAATGAAAAGTCGGAAAAAAAAAGAAAGAATAAAACTATCGAAATGATTACCAAAGAATTACACATTCGAAGACCTTTGTTACTCATATCAGCACACCCATACATGTCCCTCATCTTTTTGCAAAAAGCCGCTCCACGGTGGTATGGAACACATTCTGATTCCCATTGAAGCTAGTACCTTATCGTTGACCACCATTAGCAAAGCTTCGAATAACCTATTTTTTTGAATGTCCACAACCATAGATGTTGTTGTTCGTTTCTTTTTTTTTTTGGCTACAATGGGTACGCTCTCTAGAAGATTTCCTCGGGACTGTTCACTTTCACTTGTTCGCTTGGTATCTTTGAAACCTCTTTGCTTGCAGAGGCAGGAGTGCTTCTGAGAGAGCGTTTCACGAAAGAATCGTGTGGCGCGGCAAAAGGTTTCCCGTTGGGGTTTCCAGCCCCCTGGTGTTCACCTAATTGTGGAAGAGGGGAGGTGCGTTGAGTATAAACTCTCTCTCGCGCCTTTCTTCAGTTTGTTCTTGTTCGTCTATTCGGGACGTGGCAGGCAGCCCACATACATACATGAAGAAAAGAACAGAGGAGAGAGGGTTCCCTGAGATTAAGGTGTCAAGATTAACGTGGCAGGCAGCCCACATACATACTCCGCCAATCCGTGCTTGCTGTCATGCTGGCAAAAGCAGAGCTTTCGGCCTTACCTACTATTGGATTTGAACCAATGACTCTTGCCGTATGAAAGCGATACTCTAACCGCTGAGTCAAGTAGGTCAAGTTGAGTCAAGTCAAAGAAAATGGACCGCTATAAGAAAGAGAAAGCATTATCACTATACTAAATATCGGCCTATTCACTCAGCTAGGGAATAAGACTAACCTAATTTCCCTATTCACTGAACCCAAGACTAAGGGCAAAGAGAACTTCCTTTGCTCCCTTCCTTCAACTTATAGGATGGAACCTGGACTCCTAACTAAACCCTTTTCCGATTGATTGTCTCAATTTCACTGCCTTGGTTGGCCACCATGCCTACTTCTCTCCAATGCCTCCTTCTTAAACCCATTCGTACTGCAATCTAATCAATCGATCAAGAGGCTAATCTCTTTTGTTTGGGCCAGTAGCTAAAAGAAAATCCTCACCTTCTCTTGAACAAGGGAATAGCTGCATAGCATTAGCTTCAATTGAACAAGCTCAACCTTGAAAAAGAAAGGTGGTAGGCCGAAGAACCGTTGAACGCTTCAACTTGACCACTGAAGAAGGTGAAGGCTGGGCAAGAGACTAGGCCAACTTACTGCTTACTGCTATGGTTTAAGCTTTAGGCTCCATAGACAGAACTTTTGTTTTAGGTATTAGGGAGGGGAGGACACCACTCAGCACCTAAGGTGGGGTTCAATGCCGGCCAAAACAAAAAAAAAAGAGATGTATGGCTGAGGGGGGAGAGAGAGAACGCATGCATGGGGATTCTGTTTGTCGGAGGTTCGATAATCTATGATAGGACATCATAGGCTAAGGAAGAATGAAAGGAAGTCCATTACTAAGAGAAGTGGTGATCTCGTCTTGCTTGCTGAGAGAGAGAAAGCTTCTGGACCACCTTTCCAGCCAGATTGCGAGCGATCACTCAGCAATGAACACTAACTGAAAGCGGCCGGGAAAGTGTAGCCATCCCTTACGGGAATCGAACCCGTGTCTTCGACATGAAAAGATGATGTCCTAACCACTGGACGAAAGGGACCAAAAAGCCATTCTTCATATACCTCAGCTCCGAGAATAGAAGTGGTTCGTTTTGTTTCTATACGAAATTCAAGATTTTGTTTGTGTTGTGGCGATTTCTGATGTGAATTCGGCGGGTCGTCCCACCTTCCTACGGGTTCCCCCACCAGAGCCCGCTTACGGCACGCATGACGCATGGTTACAACCTTTGCCTTAACGTACAACGACTTATATAGAAAGCATGAACCACCTCGAACTCACTCGATCGATGGTTCATGGTTCTACGTAATTAGTAGGATCGAGTTTCTACTCCAATCTAAGGTTTTAAGGGTTGTGAACTCAAGAGTACCGGTACGAGTTCTTTGAGTAAGGAACTGGTAGTTTTTACTTATGACAATGAGTGAGAACAGTAGTAGTTGATTGAGTTAAAGAGTTTGATCTTCCCCCCAAAAGGGATATAGAGGGGTAAGGGTCATTTCTTTTGTTGTTGCACTGAACTAAGTAAGTGTCCTCTTCTCATAAAGGAGGTGTTGCCTAAACCTAAAGGATTAGTTCCTCGAGTCTAGTTAACTCGACAGCATAACACGAATAACGTGCGAGCTTTCCTCAACTATAGCGCGAGTAGAGTCTAGCTCGACAAGAAGAACTACTTAACTTGACAATAGCTCGACTAGGTCGCTTAACTTGACAATTCCTTTTTTATAGTATTAACAGTTTTTTTTGTTACTTGTACTTCATTGAGTACTGGTAGTAGTAGTGGAGTTAAAGAGGTCGCTATCTCCCCAGTGAAGGCTCGCTTCGCAGACTTCACGAGCAAAGAATAGATATGACTTACAAAAAAAAGTGCCCATAAGTTTGATGTCCTGTCTCTGCATGTAGGCAGTATGTCCCTGCTCTTTCCGATAAGCGGATAAGTTGAGGGGCTTGCTTCCCAAAAGAAACTTCCCTTGCCTCCTCTAGACTTAATCCAGACTTCATCAAAGCAAAAGATAACTGGTCCAGAACAAGTGACATGGTCCAGACTTAGCCCAGACCAGAAGATAGCATAGTCCAGAGCATGAAACTCAGTCCAGATCAGAAGAAATGATTGTCCAGATTTAATCCAAACTTGATCCAGATCAGAAGGTAAATGTCCAGATTAAAATATAATGTCCAGATTTAATTCAATCCGGACTCAGTCCTGAATTAGTCCAGATCAGAGGGAAAACGTGTTGGAACCAAGTTGGTTCTAAGTACTTAAGATTTTGATGTTTACAAAAGCACTCCATGTAATCTTATTTTGTACCTTGAATTACTATATTAAATGCCACCAGAAGATGAAGTTATCAGAGGCAGAAGACGAGTTACCAGAGGATAAAATCATATCAGAGTATACACCTCCAAAAGTTACCAGAGGATGCATCCAGAAGGCACCAGAGGATACACCTCAAGAGGATGTCAAAACATCTTCAGAGGATATTTTTCCTGGCCCAGATTAGAAGGATG
This sequence comes from Cicer cuneatum, assembly GCA_037974295.1. NCBI lineage: Eukaryota > Viridiplantae > Streptophyta > Magnoliopsida > Fabales > Fabaceae > Cicer > Cicer cuneatum. The sequence continues at coordinate 42,002,279 of JBBPBO010001986.1, forward strand.
CAGAGTCAAGAAGGAGACCTTGTCCAGACCAGAAGGAAGTCTACCAGAGGGAGACTTGGTCCAAGGCAGAAGGAATCATAAGCCAGACATAGTCCAGAATTTATTTTGACCAGAAGATAGCTTGGAAGTGATTATAAAATTCAGTCCAGACTTAATCTAGACTTCATCAAAGCAGAAGAAAACTGGTCCAGAACAAGTGACTTGGTCCAGACTTAGCCCAGACCAGAAATAGCATAGTCTAGAGCATGAAACGCAGTCCAGATCAGAAGAAATCATTGTCCAGATTTAATCCAGACCTGATCCAGATCAGAAGGTAAATGTCCAGATTAAAATATCATGTCCAGATTTAATTCAATCTAGACTCAGTCCAGAATTGGTCCATATCAGAGGGAAAATGTGTTAGAACCAAGTTGGTTCTAAGTACTTAGGATTTTGATGTTTACAAAAGCACTCCATGTAATCCTATTTTGTACTTAGAATTATTATATTAAATGCCACCAGAAAATGAAGTCACCAGAGGCAGAAGATGAGTTACAAGAGGATAAAATCAGATCAGAGTATACACCTCCAGAAGTTACCAGAGGATGCATCCAGAAGGAGTCAGAGGATACACCTCAAGAGGATATCAAAAGATGTCAAAACATCTTCAGAGGATATCTTTCCTGGCCCAGATTAGAAGGAAGCAGAGTCAAAAAGGAGACCTGGTCCAGACCAGAAGGAAGCCTGCCAAAGGGAGACTTGGTCAAACCAGAAGGAATCATAAGTCAGACTTAGTCCAGAATTTATTTTGACCAGAAGATAGCTTGGCAGTGATTATAAAACTTAGTCCAGACTTCATCAAAGCAAAAGATAACTGGTCCAGAACAAGTGACTTGGTCCAGACTTAGCCCAGACCAGAAGATAGCATAGTCTAGAGCATGAAACTCAGTCCAGATCAGAAGAAATGATTGTCTAGATTTAATCCAAACCTGATCCAGATTAGAAAGTAAATGTCCAGATTAAAATATCATGTCCAGATTTAATTCAATCCATACTCAGTCTAGAATTGGTCCAGATCAGAGGGAAAATGTGTTGGAACCAAGTTGGTTCTAAGTACTTAGGATTTTGATGTTTACAAAAGCACTCCATGTAATCTTATTTTGTACTTCGAATTATTATATTAAATGCCACCAAAAGATAAAGGTACAAGAGGCAGAAGTTGAAATCACCAGAGGCAGAAGATGAGTTACCAGAGGATAAAATTAGACCAGAGGATACACCTCTAGAAGATACAAGATAATGCATCAAGAAGGTACCAGAGGATGCATCTTGAAGGCACCAGAGGATACACCAGGATGTCAAAACACCATCAGAGGATATCTTTCCTGGCTCAGATCAGAAGGAAGCAGAGTCCAGAAGGAGACCTGGACCAGACCAGAAGGAAGCCTGCCAGAGGGAGACTTGTTCTAGACTAGAAGGTATCATAAGTCAGACATGGTCCATAATTAATTCTAACCAGAAGATAGCCTGGTCATCAGTCCAGACTTGATCTAGACTTAATCAGAGCAAAAATTAATTGGTCCAGAACAAGAGATTTAATCCAGATTTGGCCCAGACCAGAAGATAGCATGGTCCAGAGTATGAAACTAAGTCCAAATCAAAAGAAATCATTGTCCAGATTTAATCCAGACCTGATCCAGTTCAGAAGGTAAATGTCCAGATTAAAATATCATATGTCCAGATTTAATTTCAGTTCAATGCAGACCCAGTCCAGAATTGGTCCAGATTAGAGGGAAAATGTTCAGATCAATGGTACAAATTTAAGCATCATCGCCCAGTGTTGGCCGAGATCAGAAGATCAGACCATATGGCCCAGTGTTGGCCGAGATCATAAGATCAAATCATATGGTCCAGTGATTGGTTGAAAGCAGAAGATCAGAATGTGTGGTCCAGTGTTGGCCGAGATCAGAGGATCACAGTAGATCAGTTTGTATGGTCCAGATGCGGACGAGAGTAGAAGATCATACGGTCCAGATTTAATCATGATGATAATCAGTGGAGACTTGATTAAATTCAAAACGAAATTTGATCAAAGTATTAAAAGGATTTGATTCAAAAATAAATTGAAGTCTTGTGGGAAATCAGAAGCTATTTGCGGGAAGAAAGATTTGGTCTAGAATTAATTAAAGACGGGATTGGCCAAAGTTATTTTCGAATGCATATCTGGAGCTAAAAAGATATGTTTTTTATTTAAGTAAAACCCGATTGGCCAAGTTATTTTTGCAAGAGTATCTGGCAAGATACAGCTCGAATTTAAGCATGGAAGAAACCCTAATTACTCATCTATAAAAGGAGGCTCAAGGCAGAATACTTAGCATCGATAATACTTGAGAGTTATACACTTCCAAAAGCAAAATACTTGAGTTTTTAGTGAGGTCAATTGTGAGTATCAGCTTTCCAGAAGCAAGTACTCTAAGTGTTCATTCCCTTGTGTTAGATCTATGTTGTTGAAGTAGAGTCTACAATCTGAAGGAGTCAGAAGGAGTAGCAGATTACTTAGCAGTTAGATTCAAGGTTCCTTTTGTCGGAACCAAGTTGGTTCTAAGTCTTAGGATTTTGATGTTTACAAAAGGACTCAATGTAATCTTATTTTGTACCTTGAATTATTACATTAAGTACAACCAGAAAATGAAGTTTGCAGAGGCAGAAGATGCATCCAGAATGCATCCTGGAATTACTAGAAGATACTCCAGGATCACCAGAAGATATATTTGCTTGCCCAGATCAGAAGGAATCAATGTCAGAAGAAGACCTGGACCATACCAGAGGAAAGCCTGCCAGAGGAGAGTTTGTCCAGACCTAGAGGAATCAAATATCAGATTTATTCCAGAAGTTATTCTAACCAGAAGATGGCCTGGCAGTGAGAAATTAAAACAGCCCAGACTTATTCCAGACTCAACAAGAAGATAAGTTAATGAGTCCAGAACAAGAGAATCAATCCAGATTTGACCCAGATCAAAAGATAGCATGTTTCAGGGTATGAAACTAAGTCCAGACCAGAAGAAATGATTTCCAGAATTGATCCAGACTTGATCCAAAATCAAAGGTAAAATGTCAAAACTGAAATATTACTTATCCATATTTAATTTCAATTTAATCCAGACCAAGTCCAGAATTGGTCCAGATCAGAGGGAAGATTTCCAGATCAATGGTTCAGAATTAATTATTTGGCCCAGTGTTGGTCGAGATCAGAAGATCAGACCATGGCCCAGTGTTGGCCGAAATCAGAGGGTCAGGATGTGTGGTCCAGCAATGGCTGAGATCAGAGGATTGTAGCATATCAGGTGCAAGTCCAAGATGGCCGAAATCAGAAGATCGGAAGTGTGGTCCAGGGATGGCCGAAATCATAGGATCACAGCATATCAATTAGTTTGGTCCAGATGTGGACTAGCGCAGAAGAATCCAATGGTCCAGATTTAATCAAGAGGATTAACGGTGGAGATTTTAATTTATTTTAATCAAAGTATTAAAAAGATTTGTTACAAAAATAAAAGTGAGGTATTGTGAAATTCATGAGCTGTGGCGGGAAGCAACTAAAGTTTTGATTGGCCAGTTATTTTTTGAAAGAAATCTGAAGCTTAAAAAGGATATGTTTTTTATTTAAATAAAGCCCAATTGGTCAAGTTATTTTTGCAAGAGAATCCAGCAAGATTCAGCTCGAAATTAAGCTTGGAAGAGGCTCAAATCTGCATCTATAAAAGGAGGCTCAAGGCAGAATACTTAGTATTGAAAATCACAAAAGAGTCATACACTTCCAAAGCAAACACTCAAATTTTCAGAGAGGTCAATTGTGAGTTCCAGCTTTCAAGAAGCAAGCACTCTTGTTATTTTCTTTCTCTTGTGATCTAAGTTGTTGAAGTAGAGTGTACAATCTGAGGGAGTTAGAAGGGGTAGCAGATTACTTGTCAATTAGATTCCATTGTGTCAAATCTAAGTTGTTGAAGTAGAGTCTACAATCTGAGGGAGTCAGAAGGGGTAGCAAGTTACTTGGCAATTAGATTCATAGTGTTGAAATTTCTTCTACAATTTGGGATTGTCAGATAGGCAGAAGACAGGAGCTGTATTCCTCAAGAGTCTAGGATTGTTAGACTGTTTGAGAAGACCGACTTGGAGGGTCAGTAGAACGGTTGTAATTCAAGGTTTGAATTAGTGAAATCCTTCAAGGTGAAGGGACTGGACGTAGCCTCGTTTACGGTGAACCAGTATAAAAATTCTGAGTTTTATTTTTATTTTATATCTGCTGCTAACTCTGTTTTTAATCATACATCAAGTTTTGTTTTAAAAGTGTAAAAACAAGAAAAGTATTCAAGTTAAGTCAAACACAATTCAACCCCCCTTCTCGTGTTTGCACCTTCACTTTTCCTCAAAAGTCTAGGATTGTTAGACTGTTTGAGAAGACTAACTTGAAGGGTCAGTGGTATTGTTGTAATTCAAGGTTTTTGAATTAGTGAAATCCTTCAAAGTGAAGGCACTGGACATAGCCTAGTTAACGGTGAACCAGTATAAAATTTTGTGTTTTAGATTTACTTTACATACGCAGCTAACTCTGTTTTATTCATACATCAGGTTTTGTTATAAAACTGCAGAGAAAAAGTATTCAAGTTAGTCAAACACAATTCAATCCCTCATTCTCGTATTTGCACCTTCAAAATGTTCATATCAATGGTCCAGATTTAAGCATCATGGCCCAGTGTTGGCTGAGATCAGAAGATCAGACCATATGGCCCAGTGTTGGTCGAGATCGGAAGGTCAGATCATATGATCCTGTGATTGGCCGAGATCAGATGATCAAAACGTGTGGTCCAGTGTTGACCGAGATCAGAGGATCATAGCAGATCAGATTGTATGGTCCAGATGTGGACGAGATCAGAAGATCATACGGTCCAGATTTAATCATAATGATAATCAGTGGAGACTTGATTCAATTTGATCAAAGTATTAAGAGGATTTGATACAAAAATAAATTGAAGACTTGTGGGAATTCAGAAGCTATTGGCGGGAAGAAAGATTTGGTCCAGAATTAATCAAGAACAGGATTGGCCAAAGTTATTTTTGAATGCAAATCTGGAGCTAAAAAGATATGTTTTTTATCTAAGTAAAACCCGATTGGCCAAGTTATTTTTGCAAGAGTATCTGGTAAGATACAGCTCGAATTTAAGCATGGAAGAAACCCTAATTATTCATCTATAAAAGGAGGCTCAAGGCAGAAAACTTAGCATCAAAAATACTTGAGCGTCATACACTTCCAAAAGCAAAATACTTGAGTTTTTAGTGAGGTCAATTGGGAGTATCAGCTTTCTAGAAGCAAGTACTCTAAGTTTTCTTTCCCTTGTGTTTGATCTAAGTTGTTGAAGTAGAGTCTACAATCGGAAGGAGTCAGAACCGATTACTTAGCAATTAGATTCAAGGTTCTTTTCCTCAAAAGTCTAGGATTGTTAGAGTGTTTGAGAAGACTGGCTTGGAGGATCAGTGGTATTGTTTTAATTCAAGGTTTTCTTAATTAGTTAAATGCTTCAAAGTGAAGGGACTGGACGTAGCCTATTTAACGGTGAACTTGTATAAAATTCTGTATTTTATATTTACTTTATATATGCTGCTAACTCTATTTTATTCATACATCAAGTTTTGTAATAAAACTGCAAAAATAGAAAAAGTATTCAAGTTAGTCAAACACAATTCAATCCCCCCTTCTCGTGTTTGCACCTTCATATCTTAAATAAAACTCCATATGAACTTTGGAAAGGTAAGAAATCTAACATTTCCTATTTCAAGAAATTTGGCTGTACTTGTTTTATGTTGAACACTAAAGATAATTTAGATAAGTTTGACTCTAGATCTCAAAAGTGTACCTTTATTGGTTACTCTGAGAGATCAAAACCTTATAGAGTGTTTAACAAGGAAACTAACACTGTGGAAGAATCAATCCATATTAAGTTTGATGATAAACAGCTTGACTCTGAAAAGTCAAAGCAAGATGGGGAAATTGCAGGTGAACTAGAGGCACAGGAACCAGAAGCTACACCAGCAGCAGAACCTGAGAAAGATAAAGATGATAGCAAGGAAGAAGAACATGCTGACTCTGAAGACAAGTCAGAGGGAAAGAATGGATGGAAGTACAAATCTTCACATCTAGAAACTCTCATTATTGGCAGTGCAGCAGAACCACTGAAGACCAGATCATCAAGTAGAGAAACCAGTCTGTTTGGTTTACTCTCAACAATTGAACCAAGCAATGTTGATGAAGCTTTGTCAGAGGAAGGTTGGATACATGCAATGCAAGAAGAGCTGAATGAATTTCAAAGGAATGATGTTTGGGATCTGGTATCCAGACCAAACAAAAACATTATTGGAACCAAGTGGGTGTTCAGGAATAAACTCAATGAAAAAAGGTGAAGTGGTAAGGAACAAAGCCAGACTTGAAGCTCAAGGATACAATCAACAGGAAATTATTGATTACACTGAGAATTTTGCTCCAGTGGCTAGGTTAGAAGCAATTAGAATTCTTTTATCATTTGCTGCTAATCATGATATAATTCTGTATCAAATGGATGTTAAAAGTGCATTCTTAAATGGCTATATAAGTGAGGAAGTCTATGTCAAACAGCCCCCTGGATTTGAAAATTCTGATTTTCCAAACCATGTTTTTAAACTTAAAAAATCTTTATATTGTTTAAAACAAGCACCAAGGGCATGGTATGACAGACTTAGTAACTTTCTACTTAAGAATGAATTTGATAGAGGCCTGATTGATAATACTCTATTTAGGAAATCCATTAAAAATGATATTTTGATTATTCAAGTTTATGTTGATGATATCATCTTTGGATCCACTAATGGCACTTTGTGCAAGGAGTTTTCTGACCTAATGCAGAAAGAGTTCCAAATGAGCATGATGGGAGAACTTAAGTTCTTCCTGGGAATTCAGATTCACCAAGGTAAATCAGGTATACTCATTCACCAATCTAAATACACTAAAGAACATTTCAAAAAGTTCAAGATGAGTGACTGTAAGCCTATTTTTCATCAATGGACTGATATCTTCACCAAAGCATTACCTGAAGATTGGTTCGAGTTCAACAAGAAGCATCTCAACATTATCTCCATATCTGACTAGCTCAAGTAGTCATCTTACGAGTTTTTAATTTTCTTGTAATTTTACTTTATGACTTTCATTTTCTTGTTTTTACTTTCTATACTTTGTAAAGAGAAAAACAAAAATACAAAAATAGTAGGACCTCTTTTTGGCTGATGACAAAAAAGGGGAGAGAGAGAGAGAGAAAAAGGAGAAATAAGTAGAAAAGGAGAGAAAAAAAGAAATGAGGAGTGAAAAAGAAAGAGATGAAAAGAGAAGGAGTTGAAAAGGAGAGGCAATGTGAAGAGAGAAAAGAAAGAGAGAATAAAGAAGGAGTTGAAAAGGGGAGGAGAAGAGAAGAAAAGAAATAGTGATTTAAGTTGGAGTTGAAAAGGAGAGGAAAAAGTCATTATTATTGGTCTGTGGGGGAGTATTTCAAGTACTTCGAATTTTTTCAAGCGTTTCAAAGTCTTTTTAAATAAGTTATAAGCTAACAAAATAAGTTAAGGTTTTGTCATCATCAAAAAGGGGGAGATTGTTGGAACCAAGTTGGTTCTAAGTACTTAGGATTTTGATGTTTACAAAAGAACTCCATGTCATCTTATTTTGTACTTAGAATTATTATATTAAATGCCACCAGAAGATGAAGTCACCAGAGGCAGAAGATGAGTTACTAGAGGATAAAATCAAATCAGAGTATACACCTCTAGAAGATACCAGAGGATGCATCCAGAAGGCACCAGAGGATACACCTCCAGAGGATATCAGAGGATGTCAAAACATCATCAGAGAATATCTTTCCTGGCCTAGACCATAAGAAAGCAGAGTCCAGAAGAAGACCTGGTCCAGACCAGAAGGAAGACTGCCAAAGGGAGACTTTGTCCAGACCAGAAGGAATCATAAGTCAGACTTAGTCCAAAATTTATTCTGACCAGAAGATAGCTTGGCAGTGATTATAAAATTTAGTCCAGACTTAATCAAGACTTCATCAGAGCAGAAGATAAATCTTCCAGAACAAGTGACTTGGTCCAGACTTAGCCCAGACCAGAAGATAGCATAGTCCAGAGCATGAAATTCAGTCCAGATCAAAAGCAATGATTGTCCAAATTTAATCCAGACCTGATCCATATCAAAAGGTAAATGTCCAGATTAAAATATCATGTCAAGATTTAATTCAATCCATACTCAGTCCAGAATTGGTCCAAATCAGAGGGAAAATGTTTAGATCAATAGTCCAGATTTAAGCATCATGGGCCAGTGTTGGCCGAGATCAGAAGATCAGACCATATGGCCTAGTGTTGGCTGAGATCAGAAGGTCAGATAATATGGTCCAATGATTGGCCAAGCTCAGAAGATCAGAACGTGTGGTCCAATGTTGGCCGAGATCAGAGGATCACAGCAGATCAGATTGTATGGTTCAGATGTGGACGAGATCAGAAGATCTTACAGTCCAGATTTAATCATGATGATATTCGGTGGAGACTTGATTAAATTTGATCAAAGTATTAAGAGGATTTGATACAAAAATAAATTGAAGTCTTGTGGGAATTCAGAAGCTATTGGTGGGAAGAAAGATTTGGTCTAGAATTAATCAAGAACAGGATTGGCCAAAGTTATTTTTGAATGCAAATCTGGAGCTAAAAATATATGTTTTTTATTTAAGAAAACCCGATTGGCCAAGTTATTTTTGCAAGAGTATCTGGCAAGATACAGCTCGAATTTAAGCATGGAAGAATCCCTAATTATTCATCTATAAAAGGAGTCTCAAGGCAGAAGACTTAGTATCGAAAATACTTGAGATTCATACACTTCCAAAAGCAAAATACTTGAGTTTTCAATGAGGTCAATTGTGAGTATCAGCTTTCTAGAAGCAAGTACTCTAAGTTTTCTTTCCCTTGTGTTAGATCTAAGTTGTTGAATTAGAGTCTACAATCTGAAGGAGTAAAAAGGAGTAGTAGATTACTTAGCAATTAGATTCAAGGTTCTTTTCCTCAAAAGTTTAGGATTGTTATACTGTTTGAGAAGACTGACTTGGAGGGTCAGTGGTATTGTTGTAATTCAAGGTTTTTGAATTAGTGAAATCCTTCAAAGTGAAGGGACTGGACATAGCCTATTTAACGGTAAACCAGTATAAAATTATGTGTTTTATATTTACTTTATATCCGCTGCTAACTCTATTTTATTCATACATCAGGTTTTGTTATAAAAGTGCAAAACCAGAAAAAGTATTCAAGTTAGTCAAACACAATTCAACCCCCTCTTCTCATGTTTGCACCTTCAACTTGTTCTCTCTAGAAAGATAATGTTCACTGGAAAGCACAGACCAGCTAAAAAAAGAGTGAGCTAATCAAGGTCGGGGCGGGAATACCAATTCGAAAACAAAGAGAGATCAATCACTTTGTCAAAAAGAGTGAGCGAACAAGTCTGCTTTCTTCTCCATTGATGTCGAATTCAAGTTTATTGACCTCTGACTAAAAGGAGACAGCTAAGAGCTAGGGGCGGCGAAAGCTTATTCAGGGAACGCTATTTGCCGGCCTAGGACATTTTGTTGATTGGATAAGAGGGGAGATCCGCGAAGGGAGTATAAGGCGAGATGCGCAGCCTTTGATCCAATTCAGCTTCAAGGGCTTTACCATCCCGATTAAAGAATGACAAGTCTACGTTCTGGTCTACCCGCACGTGACAGAATTGTGCATAGTTCGTATGTCATCCCGCTTCCGAAGCCCGATCTTTCTCTATCTGGGTTCGTCTAGCTTTGCATTGCTTGCCTGGCTTAGACTGGGTTAATTTCCCCCCTTTTAAAGCCCCATACCTTACTAGAGCTCCCCAACAAGACCACAACTCAATTAAGTCCGCCTTCTGTCCTTCACTACCAAAAGACGTGGAGACCTGTTTCTCTCGTCAGCTCCTTACCTAAGGTTACCTTCACGTCACTTCCTTGAACTCGCTTATGGAAATCCCGAGCTCCAGTCAGCTCAGCTCCAACACTCGAAAATAGTAGCTACAGAACAACAAGACAATGGGGCCTACAGACCCCACGACTATTAATAAAGCACTACTCTTTCCTCACATCTACCTCCGATTGAGCGCATGAAAATGCAAGATGGAGGCCTTCTGAATGAAAGGAAGATCATCCCTGGGAAAAGAGATCGGAAATTCGCTCAGGCGGTTAGTTAGTTGTAATTGTGTAGGCAGTTCTTCTCTTTGCCTTTAAGCCGGCTAGTCCGCTTATCCCTGTGTGAGTGGAGATAGTGATACAAAAAGTGTTGTGGCTTTGGTGGAAGGCTGAGAAGATCCTTGTTTGGGTTTGGTAGACTCTTAGTTTTGGATGATCTTTCCGGTTTAGGAATTAACTATGGAATTTGGTCTCTCGGGTAAGAAAATAAGGCATTGAAAGACGTGAACCAAATCATTTAAGTGTCCACGTATTGGCTTCGATTCTAGCAGCAGCGGGATGGCACTTTATTACGTAGATAGACAGAAGAGGGCCTAGTTGGCTTGACCTAGAGAAGAATGTTGAGTTGAGGAAAAGAAGCCTTCCCAATTAAAATATTTTCCTGTCGATGTATTCTTTTCTTCTCTGTCCTACTCCCCGGAAAAGGGCGAAGCAGAAATGGAATAAAAAAGAAGAAAGCTGGTAGATTCAAGCTACCCTAGTAGCGTAGATTCCATCCCTCCCAGTTCACAGATGTAGTTGCGTGTAGTTCACTTTTTTCTTCGAGATTGGCTTGGTGTTAACTATAGCCTATGCGAAGCGAACAAGCAAGGGATTGAGCTGCGCGAAATCCACGTTCGCGCATTCGTTTTCTTGTTGGCTGGGTACAAGATTGAAAAGAATGCCCGTATGTCGAGATACAGGGTTTTTCGAGAAAAGGTCTCATCCTTCAATATCATGATTGGGTCGACCAGGCAGATCATGAGTGAATAGAAAATCGAAGACGTACATAGTTGTTCCAACTGAAATACTTGGAATAATTCTACCACTTCTACTAGGAGTAGCCTTTTTAATGCTAGCTGAACGTAAAGTAATGGCTTTTGTGCAATGTCGAAAGGGTCCTGATGTAGTGGGATCGTTCGAATTGTTACAACCTCTAGCAGATAGTTTGAAATTGATTCTTAAAGAACCTATTTCACCAAGTAGTGCTAATTTCTCCCTTTTTAGAATGGCTCTAGTGGCTACATTTATGGTATTGTCAGATTCGAACATAGGGCTACTTTATTTGTTTGCCATATCTTCGTTAGGTGTTTATGGAATTATTACAGCAAGTTGGTCTAGTAATTAGGGGGCGGTCGTTCGGTCGCCTATGATACTAGGACCAATAGGTCCAAAATTGGTTTGTGCCGTAGGTGTTGAACGATCTACTCTACACAGGTGTGGGATTACGGGGCTAGGGCTCATAAAGCCTTTCTTTCATTCAAAAATAGGGCCCTGGTTGGTCTTTTTTCCGGGCTGGGATCGATAGATAAGTGGAAGTCATAAAAAAGAGATATTTCTCTTCGCACCTAAGATCAAGAGGAAAAGTAGCTTGTCAAGCTGGCCTATATAAAATATATTTTTCATTAATATAGAATCTTTTAGAAAAATATGTTTCTAAAGATTCACTGTCTTTTAACCAGCTGTTCTTCTTTATCAAAGCTACTAAGGACCTATGGGTTAGCCTACCCTACTAATGTATTGTATAGTAGTATTGTATAGTAGGGTATAGTATAGTAGGCGAGCGAGTTGGCGAAGACGCAAAGGCTAATAGATAAGAGAGCGTCAGTGTGTAGCCTTCATTCTACTACGCTACACAAAGGTTACGAAGTCACTTAGCTCGACGTTAGGAGAGTCAAGGGGGAAGGCCTACATAGAAAAACCGCTGTTTGTTGACTTTCTAAGGTCTAACCTTTCGCTCCCCTACTGAAAAGGGGCACAAAGCCGCTTTGCACCGCTGATAGACTACTTAAGATTCCATTCAAAAGGCCCTACTCAGTTTCACAAACCTTTGTCACTGTCAGTCAACTAAGTAGGGCCTGAGGCCCCCTGCTAATCCGTAAACCTGAGGAGCATGCCGCAACACAACAAAAGGATGGTCCCCTATGCATTTCATTCTTTTCGACAGGGAAAATAAAGTACCCCCATCATGGTGAACCCCTCCTTGTGATCGGGATGAGGTAGATGCCTCCCTGCTAGGGGGCGGATCGAATCAGAGCCTCCTTAGGTAGCCACTGACCTACAGTTATCCTTAAACTTCCGTGATTGGTGGAGAAGAAACGAACAAAGGTACGCTCGCTTGCTGTCTTGTTCTCTGCCGTGAACTGGGATCGCTCGCCAGCTAGGTGAGATTGAAGCAAGAATTTATGAGAACATACTACCCATATTCGGGGACAAGGGGCAGAATGAACTCTCGATCTGCTTACTGCAGCCCAGGAAGAAAAACATCGTCTAGGCGTTCCTTGTTGCTCCGATCTCCCCGACGCCTAGGATGTTGTTTGGGCCAAGAGCCATAGTTAATTGCTGGTTGTACAAAGTTTGTTTGTTCATACAGGCAGTGTGATTGGGGGAGATTTTGTTTGCTCCGCAAGGTAGCCAGAGCCAGCCAGTTTTTCATTAAACAGGCATGATAGTCTTCAAATGCAGAAAAGTAGTGCGAAGAACTAGCCAGAATTTTGCCTGCCATCAAATTCGGTGACGCATGGCAGGATTCCTCTACCACTCTATAAATGGAGGCTTAATAAATGTCTTTTTCATCAAATTCATTCAAATCAAAGAAATTTCGTAATAGCATAGCTATGGATGTTGCAACTTCTAACAGGCTTTCCGCAATTGATGCGGAAATGCGTCAAATACAACAGGCGATTCAAAACCGCCGGAGAACTCTCAATTTATTTTTAAATAATATTCGAGCGGTAGATTCAGCTACGGCAGACGAACACGTTCGCACTTCCGTAGGAAACATACTGGTATTAGTACTAGATCTGGTATTCGTACTCTTTGACTTCCTGACTTTAGGCACTGAATGACATAGAAATCTCGTTAGTTCACCCTCAGACTAGAAAACGACTAAGCTTTTTGCCTTGCGAATTGCCTCTCTGACTCAAGAAAAGGTCAGGTGATCCCTTTTTGTCTCCTTCTCAGTTAGGTTCAATAAGTCCCTTCCCTTTCTCCGATCAATAAGCCCCCTGATCCCTTTCTTTGTCTTTCATCCTCCCTGAACTGAATAAGTAAGGCCCCGTTTTTTTTCTAATAAAAAAAAAAAGAAAGAAAGGGCATTTGAAGTGGCGAAGGCCTATGATATAGTAAGAAAGAAAGTACGTTAAGGTTACGAAGTAAGGTCAGCTAGTTAAGGAAAGCTCAGGTTTTGAAATCGCTTTAATTAAGTAGTAGTGAGGCGTCGGTACGGAGCCTTCCGTTGTGGACCGATACTACGCAAAGGTAGAACACCATAGAAACTTCGCTGGCTTTATAATAAACCTTGATTTCGCTACGCTCAATAAGAACCCAGAATAGCGGAAATCGGTTCGTGTTCCGCTTCCAAACAAAGTCAGTCGTCTTTGCCCAAGTGTGAACTGCGGACGACTCTCCAAGGGTTCCATTCCTTCTTACTTGACTTCTGGGTCAACCCAATCCGAATGGGAAGAAGAGGGTCAGCCAAACAGCGGTCCACTTTGTACATTTGTTGAGGTAGACCAATCGGGCATTTTAGAAAAGGGAAGGGAACATTTATCACCGAAAGAGGCAGTAGAAATGAAGGAGGCGAGAAGCTACCGCTTCTAGAATGCAAGCTTATCCTTTACTTTTTTTAGAGCGTACCGCTATTGAAAAAAAGGTTTATGGATGAAGTAATCGGAGTGACAAATGATTACAGTTGCGGAAACCGGAGAAAGTTGGGAACCGTCGGTTATCTTTTGAATCAAAGTAGCGCCAAGTACTTCAACTACAAGGGGGAGGGAAGCTTCGTAGATAGCTTCGTGTCCTCGCCGCTTCTTTCTGGCGACTAGCTTATCAAGTGGGTGGCTAGGTAAGCAAGCTACCTTCAGCATCGGTAAAATCCCTATCAATAATAGGCAAGAATGGTGGGGAAGGAGCCCCCCTACTTCAATGGAAAGGGGGGAATCGCCGTTTCACAGCCGCTCCTCTACAACTAACTACCTTTCGCCCAACATGATCACGAACAAAGACAGAAAATTGCGTAGATAGAAGGACGAAACCAACCAACCCACTTGTCCTGATTGGAACGATTGAAGAAAGAAAGAGAATGGTGGCCCCTTTAGACCAGGGGGCATCGTCGGAGGACTATGTCGGGGACAAGGGGTGAGAACCTTCCGTTGGTTACACCCTTTAAGTGTTGGTTCTTTCTTAAATATAGAGATAGATCCAAATAGAGATCTATATTTGTCTATCGATATATAGATATATTGAGAAATGGATATTATTGATATGGTTTCAAGATCTATGAACAAGAGAGATCCCTAAAGATCCATTTGATAAAAGAGATTAATAGATAGAGCGGAGCCGAATGAAGGAAGGGCGCTTACGCGCCCCTGCAATCTTTCTAAAGCAAGAAGCGAGAAAGTTGACTTTGAGAAAGAAGCTCCTTAGCATAAGCACTAAGTAAGAAACCTACCTTTTGACAACCTTTCTAATAGAAAGAGGAAAGCTCAAGCATGCGAATCATATCGTAGATAGAGACTAAAACCTGTGTGAGGGTAGGGGCGGATGTAGCCAAGTGGATCAAGGCAGTGGATTGTAAAACCACCACGCGTAGGTTCAATCCCCGTCGTTCGCCCATCAATTTGGAGCGGGTGGCAACATGTAAAATACCCGAGACTAGATTCGGGCTTTGGACGACCTCTAGAGGGCTCTGCTCCTCGAGCGGCAAGAATCCTACCAGGAATTCAATTCCTCTTTCGTGTCATGCCGGAGTTCCAGGTCAGTTTCTCTCCTCCAACAATGACAACGACAGTGACGCCATCGTTCAGCGCGTTCCATATTTGCCAGCCGTCGGGAAGGTTTCACTGCGTCATGAACATTGGTGCCATGGTGTTAGAGGGTTCAACACCGCTCGTACATACAAAATTATTAATAGCCTGATGCTTGTGTGTGATATCAAAAAGTGTTGCACGCCCATATAAATATTATAAAAAAAATCGGCAAATCGACCGTTTTACTTAGTGTACTGAAATCTCTCGCGAATTCTAAATCGGCGTTATCTTGCTGCTGGATATTTTTTATCAATAGAACAGGAAGAGGAGGATTTCTATGAAAAGCATAGACTCGATCTACTTCAACAGCAGTAACTTCACCAGCTGAAGGGAGATGAGTACTTTTTTCGGGAAATAAGTTTAACTCAACTCATCCCTTAGTTTGGAGGCTTAGCTTAAGTTAAGCTCTTTGATTGAGGATTGGGTAAGAGATGGACTTGAAGACTTCAAGCACTTCCAGGTTCCCCTAGGTCTATTAGACCACCATCAACTCATAGACCAATAGAAGACTTACACATTTATTCTTTCTTATTTTACGAGGTACAAAGCAAGAACCAAAAAGCATTGAAGCGAATCAAGCAAGAGAAAACCGGAAATGGTTCTAGATCTCCTGGAAAAATAGGAAAACATAGCCTACTTACTTTGCATACTCAAAAGCCAGACACAGAAGAAAAAGCAAAAGGTTAGAGTGAGACAGCAAGCACGCCAGCTCACCCAAGGAAGGACAAAGGAAGAGCTTTGAAATCCTCATCAAGTGAGACAGAAAGGGCAGCTACTTAAATAAGAAAAGGAATTGAACCTATGAGTTCGATCCATTAGGTTCTTCGATTTACTCGGTTAATTTAATTAGTTGGGGAGAAAATAAACTTCCCGCCATAGCTTGCCTCAGGTGGAATGGAATTCTTAAGTCCTAGACCATCCTTCAAGAAGCACGTAGCATCACCACTTCCTACGCATTTCGTTGGTAAAAAGACCAAGTCCCAGGTCCCATTTCCACATCTCCGGTACATATCTTATGGTCTAATTCACCTCGCAACGAAGGGCGCACTTTTCTTATCATAATTACAAGATCACCTCGTATTTAGTACTTCTATGATATCGAAATCCGGGTTAAACTACGGTTCACCCACTTCTGGCTCATCAACTGGGGCAGATCACTCATCTTCAGTTTTGATTCTTCCACCCTAAAGCATAGGAAAATACGTCAATTAGAGGTTGTTAGCCCCTGTTCATGAAAGGTTGGTTGATGGCGGTTCTTCGCCAGATACCCAAGGAGGGCACCTTCGAACCGCAAGGGCAGAAAAGTAGTTTACTTGTTAAAACTTCACTATAGACTGCTTTCTTAGCCAATAACTCTATCTCTAAGAAGTAGTGTTATGAGGAGGCTCTTTGCTTCTTTCGTCCCATCGAGGAAATACTCTTTTCGCTCCTCTCCCGTTGGTCGAGTGGCTTTCGCTCCTCAAACTCTGATAAAGAAGAGTTTTTAAAGTCAATTGCTACTTGATTACCGCCTCGTCTATGAAATCGCATTTTTTCTCTGTGTGGCTACAAGAAGAAAGAATTCCTATGCGTCCGTAGCTAATGAATCTGATGGATGCCATTTATTCTGTTATGTTGTAATGTTAGCGAAATCAGTTCTGGCATAAGACAATGATTCAATGGGATGGATGCCATTTATTCTGTTATGTTGGTGGGAATAAACAACTGGCTTTCTTCTCCTCTCCTAGTGCAATAAGTTCTGGCATAAGACAATCCTGATTCAATTCCCGAAAACCTGACTCCAGCTGTTTCTTCTGGCCATGTCCCTGAGATGAATGCCAGACTTCCTTCCTGAACTAGATTAAAGACGTGTTCTAGTGGCCTAAGCTCTAACCAAGTTAGGGACCCCTACCACCGGCTGAAAAAGCCTCGGGCTAGGTGTGTATGATAAATAAGTAATGTCGAGTTTCAAGTGGATACTGCTCTTTGCCATTAAAGCACTCTTGTGGAAGATATTGTTGGAAGAATGTCAAGTCGTAGAAGATACAACTGATCTTATATCGATATTGATCTTTTACGAATGGATCCCGGTATTTCTAGTAGGTGCGTACTTTTTGTTTTTTTTTTATTGTTCTTGTTCCTTTCATATTTATTATCGGGTGTCTTGAATAGCTCATACTCCTTCAACGGAAGAAGAAGGCGATCCAGCGCGCTTAGCTACTGCCTATAAGCAACCATAAGCTTTGACTTAGATAAATCATTTGAAGCTCGAAGTAATCTCTTTTCGGGAAGGGCATCGAGTAGCTTCTAGAAACTATACAAGAAAGCAAAGTTAAATCCCTACTATTACTTGGAAACCGATCTCTATATAGAAGATCGCCTCTAGATCCCATCCCATTAGACTTATTTTGTGTGGTTAAGTTGTGTCTTTGAAAAGTCAATAAGTTTAGGGCTTTCTCTCTCTCCTGTTTAGAAAGATAGCTACCAGAAAGACGAAGACAGAAGCAATAGCCTTCGATTAGTCGGTGGGATGGGAGGAACTCTGATTGTTCTCCTAACCGGTGCTAGTGAAAGCAAATGACATCGTAAAAAAAAATAATGTCCTGAGAGAAGAAAGGAAGTCAGGGATTGAGCTGGTGCTATAGCCAGAATCGCTTGTTACGGAATAGGTTGCATATAGTATACTACCAGTGGAGTCATAAGTTGTAGATCTTCAATGGCTTAATTCGTTATTCAAATAGCAGCTACTTGGGCTTACCTTATTACCTTAGTTCGTTATCTTTAGCTTGAAAGATGAGAATATAATTACAGTTAAAAGAATAGGCTGCTAATTAGTTATGCCTTGGGGGAATACCCCCAAAGCCCCTATTACTACTCCTTTCAAACTTCTAGCAATAGCAAACTCGCCCCGCAAAATGGTCCAATTCTTTTGTTTAATGTGAAGCTTGGCTTAGGCAAAGCAAAGAAGAAAGAAAAAGGATCGAGACAGGAACCTTACTCTCTTAGCATAGGCTTGAAGCCCTCATGTCCTATAGGAAGTGGAAGTCGGAAATCCTATCCATCTTTTTCTGTTAAAATATCAAAATATATAATGAAGAAATCATATCCTGCTTATATTTTAGGATCCTCTAAATCCTCAGACACCGAGACTATGGGGAATCCATATTTGTTAACGAAAAGATTCCCAAAATTACAATAAACCACCTTACCATCTTCGGGCTTCAGAATTAAAAATGGAACTCCTTCATCCATACTGGAATTCTCTATAAATAAGAGAACCTTATTTTTTTACTTTGCATGCAGTTCCGATTGGAACGAGCATTTTATGATAGAATCGTGCGAAGGGCAAGTCCGGAAACTTAGAAACGAAATATCTATGAAAAAAAGTTAACAAAAACTAGACGAAGAAATCGGACAGACGGTATTATTTCTTCGGCCCAGTTTCTCCCTTTCTTGTCTAGTGTATTAGACTCAATTATAGGTCATTCGGAAGTGCTCTGTTTCTATTTTTAGGGCATAACGTTGTGTTTGTTCCCTCTTCTTTCAGTCGAGTGACTTCATACCTCTCCTGACCGAGAAAAAGAAGTTCCAGAGGCATCCTCCATTCATATCGATTTTGGTTTTTCTGCACCATATTTTGATCTGCCTCTTCTTCGATCCAGAATTCCCAACAAATCCTTGACTCCTCGAATACAATGGGATTTCACACCTGGCAAATCTTTAACTCTACCTCCTCTTATTAAGACCATAGAATGTTCCTGTGAATTATGACCTTCGCCTGGAATGTGAGCAAATATATCATGTCGATTGTTCAATCGTACTTTGGCTATCTTACGTGGAGCTAAATTTGGTATTTTCGGTGTTCTCGTTGAAACACGCGGGCGTACTCCTTGCTTCTAGGGACATTGATCCAAAGCTTGAGTACGGTCTGTGCGCCGTTTTTCTTCTCTACCATGACAAATCAATTGATTTAACGTAGGCATCGCTCTTTCCTTTGTCCTTCCTTCCTTTTTTTGCCCTATCACTAGTGATTACTCCCGATCCAAAGCACCCCTTTTCCATTCATAGAGAGATCCTATCATCAAAATCAATAAAAAGGCCATCATAGACCAAGATCCAAACAGATCAATCTTATTGGGAGGTACTGCCCAAGGAAAGGAAAATGTTACTTCCGGATCAGGAATAATAAATAAAATGGAAACAAGATAAAATCGTATATCGAAACGACTTCTGGCATCACCGAAAGGATCGAAACCACATTCGTAGGCCGACAATTTTTCTGGATAGGTCGAACTATTGGAAGCAAAGGGAAAAGGAAGACCGAGTAAGATCAAAGAAACTAGCATACTGGTCACTAAATAGATACAAATAGGTGCAAATTCTGACATTACAACAAACCACTTGGTTCTTTCGCTCCATTCTCGCGGAGCGGCATACTGGAAAAAAATAAAAAAGATCTGGGCCTAGTCTGGTCGACCCAATCAAGATATTTCGACACATTGGGGCTATGGGACTCGAACCCAATTCTTCCTCAACCCCCATTTCCTTCTCTTATGAGATTTCATTTTTAAGATCACATCACCTTTCATACCAAAAAGAAAGCTCCTCATATACGATAGCACCAATGATAGAAGTAGATAATGCTATCCTTCTTCTTTATCCCCGAATCCCTTTATCCCCTCTCCCTTAGGTTAGGGTGCATTCCTGGTGAGTAAGCTGAGTCCTTGTGGTAAATTAGCCATCCCACTTCCACCAGTTCTGACTTCCTAAGGAAGTGTAAGCCATACTTTCTTGGCGCTGTCAGCCACGCTTTGTTTGAGATCCATTGGAGGGCATGTGAACTTCTTAGTAAATCGGCTTCTTCCTAGGTCATTCGCTTGCGACCACTTACTGGAAAGACTTGCCTTATCCCTATCCCTTGTTTGTTGGATTTTCCTTTCTAGATTTCCTTTCAAAACTACTGCTTGTCCTGTTAGTCTGTTAGATCGCATGGACAGAACTCCAAATTCCTAATTAATGGCTGGCAGGTAACGGGAAATGAATGGAATGGCATTGGCTTATGGGGCACTCCCTCTGGATGGATTAAGATAACAGACCTCGTCCCAAAGCAAAGGAAGAAAGAGACTTGCTCACATAAAATATCCCAGCTAGCAAGGGAAAGATCAGCCCCATAGCGTATTCAAGTATATCTGCAATCACATATTCTGGGCCATCTGCAACCTATATTTATGTATTTCCTGCAATGTCCGGGCCATTTCCTTTCGATGGCACATCCCATGGAAGGTCAAGAACTACGTACCTCTAACATGGAAATAAAGAAAACTCAAAGTCTGACCTAAGGGACTGCTACCTACTAAGTCGAGCCTACAGTTGCACAAACTTCTACCATACTTCTGCAACTGAAATTAATTACAAATGTTGTGGAACCTGTCGAGGCTGGTCAAGATCAATAGGCTAATATTCCTTCTGTTTGTGTAAATTGACTCAATCTATGGAGTTCTTTTTCCCTCCGGCCAGCGGGTTAGAGTCCACCTGATCTCAACTAGCACTAGCCTTCGTGTTAATAAGTGTTACTGAACTAGAGCTAAAGGCACGTAGTTACTTGAGCTAATTTATAGGGTCTATGTTAATAGAGCTCGACTGTAAGTAAAGGAGAGGAAGAAACTTTATCTCCAACTCAATCACCAGCACGTAAATAGAAGATATTCCACTTCTATGCTCTATTTCTAATTCTTGTTTACTCCGTTCCACTCGCTTGTGAGCTCGTTTGGGAAGCTAGATCATTCAACATGCTTTCTTAGTTGGAAATAGAATGATACTGATTCTCTTCTTATTAAAGCTTAAGTGCAAAACAAATATAACATAGAATCTCATGCATGCTTGGAAGTTAGGTTACTCTAAAGGATATTCTTATGTGCTAGAAGCTGTTTGAGGACTCACTAACCTTACTCTTCCTTATCCAGTGAAAGATTCATTTTTTGAGTTAGATCGAGTGGAATCTTTCCGAGAAGAGGTGCCAATCCAGGCTAACTAGTATGAGTTCATACCCGCCTTTCCCTGCTTTGAGCTTGAACGTGGCACTAAAGTTGAGCTCATGAAAGAGACTTGAGGTTATAAAAATATTTCCTTTAAGGCTAGCTCATTTCCCGATTCGAGGACTTATTACTACTTCATTCTTGCAAGCCCACACCTTAGAAGAGAAGCAAGAAGAGAAGAGACAGTCTGATTATCTCTTGTGCCAGAATTAAGGCTCAAGGCCACTTAACGAGACGAAAAGAAAGAGATTCATCTCACTCCCTCGCCTTAGATGCAAGCTCTATTAAGCCCCCACTTTTCTCTCTAGATTTTGGATAATACTAGCCAAAAGGGGTCATTTAGAGGTGGTTAATGAAGGTGCAAACACGAGAAGGGGGAGCTGAATTGTGTTTGACTAACTTGAATACTTTTTTGGTTTTTGCAGTTTTAAAACAAAACTTGATGTATGAATAAAACAGAGTTAGCAGCGGATATAAAGTAAAAATAAAAACACAGAATTTTATACTGGTTCACCGTTAATGAGGCTACGTCTAGTCCCTTCACCTTGAAGGATTTCACTGACTCAAACCTTGAATTACAACAATACCACTGACCCTCCAAATTAGTTTTCTCAAACAGTCTAACAATCCTAGACTTTTGAGGAATGCAGCACCTTGACTTCTTAAGTCAAGTCTTCTCCTACCAATCTGACAACCCCAGATTGTATAAGGAATTACAACGCCTTGAATCTAATTGCCAAGGAATCTGCTACCCCTTCTGACTCCCTCAAATTGTAGACTCTACTTCAACAGCTTAGATCTAACACAAGGGAAAGAAAATAACCCAAGTGCTTGCTTCTGGAAAGCTGGAACTCACAATTAACCTCACTGAAAACTTGAGTGTTTGCTTTGGAAGTGTATGACTCTTGTGTGATTTTTGATGCTAAGTATTCTGCCTTGAGCCTCCTTTTATATATGTGAATTAGGGTCTCTTCCAAGCTGAATTTCGAGTTGTATCTTGCTAGATTCTCTTGCAAAAATACTATGACCAATCGGGTTTCATATAAATAAAAAACATATCTTTTTATCTCCATATTTGTTTTCATAAATAACTTGGGCCAATCCTGTCTTTAATTAATTCTGGAACAAATCTTTCTTCCCGCCAATAACTTCTGAACTCCCATACGACTTGACTTTATTTTTGTAACAAATCCTTTTAATACTTTAATCAAATTTAATTAAATCTCCACCGTTAATCCTCGTGATTAAATCTGGACCGTTTGATCTTCTGCGCTAGTCCACATCTGGACCACTGATGACTCTTCATCATATGCATATTTTTCATTGTTTTTAGTCTTATTTATCTTCAATCATTAGTTAATTTAATGATTTATTTGATATATTTTGTTGATTCTAGTTATTGGGTTTAATAAAATGCTTATGTTCTTATTTCGTTGATTAAGTAGAGATTTTTCGGAGTTTTGCGTCGTTTCTTTGTTTTTAGTGCAGTGCTGAATTCTGGTGAGAAATCAACATGACATATGTGGATTATTTCAGTGATATATGGAGTTGTATATGTCCAATTAGAGTCAAACCAAGTGAAAAAGAAAGCTAACATCCATATCTACAACTTTCATGAAGACACCGGAGCCAAATTCGGAATCAAAATAGTAGAAATATGCAGTATACGTCAGATAGAAGATGTTGTGCGCCTGAAGCGCAAAGCATGCGCCCGAAGCGCATTTCTGCACTGCTGATTCTGTTTAAATGCGCTTGAAGCGCAAGGCATGCGCCTAGGGCGCGTGGCACGCTGCAGATTACATAAAATCGAGTTTTTCTGATTTTTTAGGGATCTTTTGGTCAATTGGGAAGTTTAGAGACTTGTGCCCTAGCAGAGAAGCTCAGAGACGGCTGTTCTACACCATTGAAGGAGTTTTATCAAGAATCATTCATGAATCTTTCTTGTAATTCCTCTTTAATCTTTGTAATGAGTAACTAAACCCTATTTGTTGGGGATGAGTGAAACAAGATGAATCCGTTAATTGTCTGATTTGATTCTTTGTTATATGAATAAGTTTATTGAATTGTTTTTCTCATCTCTGTGCTTAATGCTTTTTATTTCCTGATCAACTTTAAAATGTTTTACGATTCGTATTTTGAAACGGAAGTGGACTTTACGAATGCTTGAGATGCGAAATTAATGAGATTGTAGTCTAGGGATAGATGTAGGTCATGAAACCAATTGAATTAGTTGCCGAGGCAGCAGTTTAAAAAGAGAATTTCTGTACTGTAAAGCTTAATCCTAATTTTAAATCCACTAAGGAAATATGGGTTATTTTGGGATTAAAGGTTCTGTCACTAAGACATTAGGGCAAGAATACTAAAGAAAATTCGGTAATAATTCAATAAAGGAATTCAGTAACTAGGATCAAATTAGAGACCAAGGTTGGACTCGTAGTGAAACTCATCCCTGACATTTTTCTCATTTTAAAAGTTCAATTTCATTACTATTGTTATTTTAAATATTACTTAAATCAATTCGGAAACTTTT
Organism: Cicer cuneatum; assembly: GCA_037974295.1. Taxonomy (NCBI): domain Eukaryota; kingdom Viridiplantae; phylum Streptophyta; class Magnoliopsida; order Fabales; family Fabaceae; genus Cicer; species Cicer cuneatum. The sequence goes on from JBBPBO010001986.1 coordinate 42,025,899, forward strand.
TGTTCAATTTCAGTAATTAAATATAATTCGATAGTAAAACGCAATCCTTGAGTTCGACACTCGGTACTACCGTTTTAATTATTACTTGCAACGATTCAGTAGACTTGCTGAAACGCTATCAAGTTTTTGGCGCCGTTGCCGGGGATTGCCATATCACTATTGAGTTATAATTTATTTACTTAATTGAAATTTTTTGCTCTGCAATAAATTTTTTTTTTCTTTTATTTTTAATTTTGAAAAAAATATAGTTTTTCTTTTATTTTCTATTGTTATTTGTTAAGCTTGCTAATGTCGTGTGTTAGTGGTTTGTCTTTTCTTTGTTTGAGATAACTATTCGCTGTAGAGTATGGAAGATTGTATTGATGATATTCTACTACAATTATATAAAGAGTGTGATACTTGTCTTATATCTGCTATATTACGCATAATTGAGGGACAAATCTTGAGAGATACATTTGTAAAATATCACCCTCAAACGCGCCCTATTAGGTGTGACTTTTGCGGAGAAGGACATAGGAATGGAACTTGTTTTGATGACTATGTCGCACAACTAGAATATGAAGATTTTTTGGTTATAGAAGCAGAAGACGACGAGTATTATATTAAAAAGATCAATTGGGAACAAACTCTACCTCGTAAAATTCTATCCAAAGAATCAGATGACAAAGACTTTCACATTAAGGATGTTTTAATTGAATTCATGAAGAATAACATGGTTTCAATTGAAAGATTTGAAAGTCAATGTGAGAGGTTATTTGAGCAAGTGGTTGAATTTGATAAGATGGAGAAGAAGTTGAAGATTGAAGATGACTTCATTGTTGTGGTAGAAGAAGATAAGCAAGAGGAAAATATGAACAAGGAAAAGAAAAAAGAAGAGATTGATCAAGTTCGAGATTCAATCTATGCCTTGTTCATCAATGTCAAATTGAAAAGGACATGGAAGCAACATCATTTATTTCTCAAGTTCATGGAATTTCTACCAAACAAAAAGAAGAAGAAGGATGATGTGTTCTTTTTGTCTTATATGCCACCTTGACAATAGTTGGGCGTCAAGCTAATGACTTTCAAAAAGCGCTTTGTGGGAGGCAACCCATAGGTAGAGGTAACTTTTATTTTTGCAATCTTATTTTTGTTATTTGAATTTGTTTCTTTTTAATTGTGTGTAAATGTGCACTATGATGAAGAATTGTTAACAACTTGAAGTTGGTCTTAAGCTATCTGTTTTAGATTTTGAAATTTAAACTTTATTTTTGTGCTCATATCATTGATCAATTCGACGAGTTTCACTAATGCATACATTGTTGATTACTAAGTGGTTGTAGAGGGCTAACTTGCCATCAATTTTTCAAAATAAAATAAAATTTAGTAACACACTTGGCATAGTTTTGAAAGTACACATTTTCTCTTGTTTATCCTAGCTGTGAGCTTTTGAGCCTAAACACTTCAATTTCTTATTGTGTGATTATCTAGACATGTGTTAACCCTTCAGAACTTGCACTAATTCTGACTTGGATCACTTGTGATTTATGCATACACGGAGGCAATTTTCTTTGGTCGTTTGAGCCTTTCTAACTACCCTATGGAAATTTTATCCTTTGCTAGACCCTTTGAGCCTTGCCCTTTTCTTTTGGTTACTAACCACATTACAAGCCAAAGGCCTGACTTTAATTAAATCATCTTACTTGGAGTTAGGTAGAAAAACAAATTTCTCGTGTTGGTAAAGTTCTAAGTTTGAGGTTGCTCATGGGATAACAACCTTTTAAATTTGGGGTGGTTCTCACGAAAAAACAAAAAAAAACAAAAAAAAATTAGTTTGAGTACATTGATAAATAACATCTTCTTAGCTCTTTTGTCAATGGTTGAGAATTTCCACCATAAAATGTGAAAAAAATAAAATAAAATAGAATAAAAGAGGGAGAATAATTTGAAAATGTATGCCTAACTCCAAGTAGTAAAGCCTACTATCCCAAAATGTCCTACCCTTACTTAAGCCCCATTACAACCTGAAAGTCCTCCAAAAGTGTATGTGTTTGTTGCATTGTGATTGCTAACTAGAATTTTTTTCAAGCATATGGTAGCGTGATGCATGTTCTAGGATTTGAGTGATAAATTCACAACCCTTGCTAAACACTTGAGAGAAATTTTGGTGAGATTGTGTGAAGAGAGTGTTGAACTTGATAAATGAATGCTAAAGTGTACAAATTTTGTTTTTTTTTTAAGCAACCATGGAGCATGATGAATGTTTTGTAGTAGTTGGAACTTTGAGAATTGAGTTTGATTTCATTTGAGAAATTGAATTTAAGTTTGCTTTTAACTATATCAAATCTGAAATTAATTGTTGCTTGGGATAAGCAATAGATTAAGTTTGGGGTTGAGATATCAAGATCAATGGTTCAGATTAAATCTGGACCGTTTGATCTTCTACGCTAGTCCACATCAGGACCACACTAAGTGATCTGCTGTGATCTTCTGATTTCGGCCAACCCTGGACCACACTTTCTGATCTTTTTATCTCGGCTAACCTGGTCTAGCAAACTGATCTGTTGTGATCCTCTTATCTCGGCCAATGCTGGACCACACATTCTGACCTTCTGATTTCAGCCAACATTGGGCCATAGTCTGATCTTCTGATCTCGGCCAACCTGGTCTAGCAAACTGATCTATTGTGATCCTCTTATCTCGGCCAATGCTGGACCACACATTCTGACCTTCTGATTTCAGCCAACATTGGGCCATGGTCTGATCTTCTGATCTCGGCCAACACTGGGCCATATACTTAAATCTGAACCATTGATCTTGATATCTTCCCTCTGATCTGGACCAATTCTGAACTGGGTCTGGATTGAACTGAAATTAAATCTGGACAAATAATATTTCAGTCTGGACATTTTACCTTCTGATTTGGATCAGTTCTGGATCATATCTGGACATCATTTCTTCTGGTCTAGACTTAGTTTCATACCCTGAACCATGATATCTTCTGGTCTGGGTCAAATCTGGATTGAATCTCTTGTTTTGGACCCATTAATTTATCCTCTGATTAAGTTTGGATTAAGTCTAGTTTGTTTATCATTTCACTGCCAGGCCATCTTCTGGTCAGAATAATTTCTGGACTAAGTCTGACTTATGATTCCTTCTGGTCTGGATCAAGTCTCCCTCTGGCAGGCTTCCTTCTGGTCTGGTCCAGGTCTCCTTCTGACTTTGCTTGCTTCTGATATGGGCCAACAAACAAATCCTCTGGTAATTTCAGGATGCATCCTCTGGTACCTTCTGGATGCATTATCTAGTGTCTTCATCTTCTACATCTGGAACCTTTATCTTATGGTGGAATTTAATGGAATCTTTCTAAGTACAAAATAAGGTTACATGGAGTGCTTTTGTAAACATCAAAATCCTAAGTACTTAGAACCAACTTGGTTCCAACAGTTAATTAGTACTAAGGCCTGTGATAAGCTACACATTAAGTAAATCATGCTAGTCTGTGATGCGATTACACCATGGTAATTAGTACTAAGGCCTGTGATAGGAAGTACAATTATGATTTTCGCCATTTGAGGAGGGTTTGGTTTTGTACTGGAAATTCAAAAATCATGTGCATGGGCATATAAGCATTCCATTAGAGTGCTTGGCATGCGAGTCATGTTTGTTACGATCTGATGTGTGAAAATGATATGTGCAAGTATCTTAAATTCCAAGTTCCTAATAAGTTGTTGTGAGTGATTGATTGTAATTTGGGGCTTGCAACATGATCTGTATTCTCAATCTTTTGTTTCATCGAAAACTTAGATGTTATACATTTTCAATAAGTGGGTATACTTATGTTGTCACTGTTGTTATCTTACTGGAACTGCTAAGTGGTTATTGTTGTCTTTTGACATAATTGTTAATTGTTAACTGTTATTTTCAGTTGGTGACCCTTTATATTATTGTGGAAAATTGGGCTTTTCCCTCAGATGATACCCGAGTTCGTCCCACCAACGGTTACCCTGACGACGGAGACGTCGTTAAACTTCCCTGATCGACATACGCCGACTGCTTGGGTATACGACCCCATCTCAAGCAGGGCTACTTACAGGGGGAGGGTGGTGAGAACCAGCAAGAGTGCTGGGGCAGTGTCTTATGTGGAATACACTCACGGGCGAATCGACTTTCCTGTACCTTCAGGATTGGTACTTAAGGCGAATGGGGTATATGCACATGCAGAGGGTCCTTTAGTTGGAGGTGACACGGAGGCCACCGTAGGTGTGGTGATTCCTACTGTAATAGCAGGGGATGCGGTGCCTGAACCAAGAACGGGTTAGAAGGGCAAGGGGCCGATGTCAGTAGGGGTTGACAATCCAGGTCCGTCTAGGCCGGTATAGGACTGTTTTGAGATTCCAGCGCCGCCGAAGCGACCAATATCGTGGGTGGATCTGACTTCTGAGGAGACTGATCTTTCTATGGCTGATAAGGAGGAGAACATCACTTTGAGGAGAGATACTGCATCGGACCAGACTTGTGCATATTGTGGAGGTCACCTTTGTTACTGTAGTTGTTAGTGGATGATCATATTAGTTTTTGTTGTATAGGGCCCTAATGTTTTTGGTGGTTGTACTTATTTTGTTTTGGGATGAATGTACATATGACGTACCTGAAGTAGCAAAATTGATTTACAAGGAAGGGGGGTTTGAATTGTAAATCTACCTTTTTAAAATTTCCAGAAAAACTTTAGTTTTAAGCTCAAGAAAGTTCTTGGTTAAGGAAGCAGAAAAATAGAGAACGTTCTTGGTTTTATCAGAAAACGGAGAACGTTCAGTTTAGTATGTAAAACAGAAAAACGATTTTGTATTTCAAACTTAAAAACAATCAAACTTGATAAGGAGGTTAGGGATAAGAAATACCACACGCAAATATATCCTGGTTCCCCCAAACTTGAACTACGTCCAGTCCTCACGAAGTGAGATTTTCCACTAAGTGTTTAAAACAAGAACCTTCTTGGTTTTACAGCACCTAGTCTAGATCAACCTTGATCTTTTGTTTTCAGAACTTAAACTAATTCCTACCCAGAAAAAGTTTAACCAAATCACCTATCAATCTTGATAGGATTTCTTACAATCTACCCAAACTATCTTTTACTCTTATAGTTTGAGCTTACAATGGTGATGAGATTGATTTTGTTTAGAATCTGTGAATTCTCAACTCTTGTTTGAGATTTGATTCTTTACAGATAAATCATAATATATATCAGAGTAAAACAATTTAACTAAAAATTGATTCTGTAAGAGATTTTCAGAACTTCAAGTATGAATGTGAATGATTTTGATCGCTGTGTTAGGACTTGAACTTCTGATTTTTCCTTGAGCTGTGGCCTTCCTTTTATAGGCTTGAGAGCATTGAATAAAGGCCAATATAGCCGTTGTAAAGGCCTTGTGTCAGACTGGTCCAGTGGCTTTATTTCTAATTAAAAATAATCCTTTTATTTTCCTGATCAGTCTTGAGCTGTAGTGTTTTGGATCAATCTTTCCTGAGTTGTTAATGATCTTCTGAAGCTTCTGATAAGTGGCAATTTTGCTGGCTAGTTCTGAAGCTTTGGATCAGTAAAAACAGATTGAAAACAATCACGAAAGCTTGAAGTAAGAAGCTTGTACTAAAGCTTCTAAAACTGCTTGGAGATTGATTATCATTCTGGACCTTTGTACTTTAAGTATCCTGGAGACTGATGATCAATCTGGATGTTTTTTGACCATACTGGAAACTGTCTTGACTTCAAGACTGTTTTAACATTCTTGACAGCCAGTTCCAGAACTTTCTGGACAGGCATCTTTGAGAGCCTTATTCTTTCTCAATTTGAACGACTTCTTGAATTGAATAGATCCTATGTGTTCTCTGCCATGTAGTGATCATATCCATGTAACTTCCAGAGCCAACAACTTCAATTAAGTGTTGGAGAAACTTTGGTCTTTATGGTGTCGTGGTCTGGCAAACATTCTCCGTTTTCCAGAATGTGGAGAATGTTCTTCTGCTGCTGTTTTCTTTGATTCTTTTGAAACCTGTCTTTGATTTAGAACACTCAAAAGCACAGATTAAATTAATAATACATTTAGAATCATAATTAAACAATATTTAATTAACCTTTGTTTGTTTTTATCAAAACATTAATTTTGAGAGTTTGTCTTAACAGTACCTTGACAGTGACTTTTGTTGGTGGGTCCATGTTACATTTTTTGACGTGACCATGGGGGATAGCATTCTTGGGGTAGTACTTCGGCGCAGGTGTTTTCCAAGAATACCCCAGGGGTATGAGCGATGTCTGTTAGGTCTCATAGGCTCGGTGTATTTTCTATTTGTATATTTTGGATTATTGTCCCAAAACTATTTTTAACTGGTTTATATATATGATGTAATTATTTAATTACTCTTGTTGTTTTGTGTTATGACGTATTATTTTGATTAAGTGGTTTTTAAAATAAAATAAAAATACACTCGCTCTGTTAAAAATCGGGGTGTTACAACCTACAATATTATCAAAGATTTAGCTTTAGAAGATTATATCTCCAAATCTATATTTAGAGAAAGTCCCACCAGACAAGTCAAAATAGTTAGAGAAAAAGGAATACTACATCATCTCATTTTCTCTATTTACGTCTGACAAGTTAGAAGGTGGGATCCTGAAAATGAAAACTTCGTCATCACTATATGAGATAAAAGTTCAAAGAAGGAAAACTGCTACTGAAGAAGATGTTAAATAAAAAAACATAGTTTATTTACGTATTAAGAATTGATGATTCAAGACTAATATGTATATAAATTAATGGATTTGGTTTAGATAGCTTTAGAAAGACCTTAAGACTTTTGTTTTTCCTTTTAAGCCCTTCTGTAACAAGTATTGCAGTTGTAATGTAATATGTATGTGTCACATGTGTAATGTGAGTTATGAATTTAATAAATGTTTTCATCTTTCTAATCGTCCGGTTTCTATCCTCTATTGTATTATGTCTTCTGCTGACTTTTGTTTTCTCTTCCCCTCCTTTGTTTTTCAAAATTCCATTACTCTCATTTACTTTTCTTTAAAAAAAAAACATTCTTCCTCTCTTTATTTTCTTCTTTAAATATTTTTTTTCTCTTCCTCAATCACAACTCTTCATCTTCTTCCTTTCTTCCTTGTGCCTTTAAACTGTCTCGCGTGTCATAAAGTGTCTGTCTTACTCTATCTCACTCTTTGTTTTCCTCCACGCCTTCATCATTACATATCCACTTTCCAAAACATTTTTGATTCCTTTAACGGATACTTATTCTCTATATCTAAGAAGAACTCGCTCAAGTTAATAGAATGAGAGAGGCATAATGAAAAAGGCAATGTGTTAAGAAGAAATTCTGAAAAAGCCAAGAACACATCAAAAGAAAAGTATGAATGAAAAATCCTCTCAATAGTTGTTAGAATTGATATAAATCAATCAAAGTGTTCTCACACGCTTGTACTGATATAGGACTTGATATGTAACATCCTTTCAATGAGAATTAGAATCCTCCTAGAAACAAACTTTATGTCAATTCAGACACAAACTAGAATTGATGAAAATTGGTAACAACTCTCTCACCCTAAGAGGTACCTGAAAAGGTACAACACACTCATAAACCTTAACGACAGGTTGCTAGAAAGTTGAAGATGGTTCTGACAATGACAACCTAGAGAGTCTAGAGAAAAATAATCAAAGCGTGAAGAGACAGAGTCAAGAATACTTGCAAGCTATTAATTGAAATAGTTGATTAAGTCCTCAATTGTACTGAAGCAAAATCTCTCTATAAAAGGAAGACTGGATACAACAACAGTTTGTTGTGAACTAGTATAAAAATATATGTCTCTCATTCATCTCTTTCTATTTCCCTCATCTTAGTTCTTTATGATTCAACTTTATTATGTCTAAACCTGTTTTATAAGTAAGTTGAATGTTTTAATACAGAACAGTTTTATGTAAACCAATCGAAGAATCTTTTAGAAACGGAAAAACACAATTCAAACTCCTCATTTCTTGTGTTTTCCAACACCTTCAAAAGAAGCAACATATAGTGAAAAATATTAAAATATTTTTGTTGCTAGAAGTATGGTTGTTGTTGGAAGTTTGGATACTGTTGTTGTTGGGAATATTGTTCCTTCTGCTGGAACGTTGGCAGTTGCTGCAGCTACAAGTACTAAGACAATGGACATTGTTGCTGGTTGAGGCGAGAATTGCTGGTAAAAAGCAGGAGAAATTGTTGAGATGGAAGCATTGTTGTTGAAACTACTGCTTTTGCGCCGCTTCCAACTTTTTTTGCCATTCTACATTTTAATTTTCTACTGTTTTCTGTACCATATGTTGTGTTTTTTGTTCTTGCTCAGACATCCATTGTTTCCATAATTGCTCAATGTCAACAAGTGTCGACAGATGATGAGATCGACCTATACTAGCATAAGAAAAAGATTGATCAGTCTAAATATATCCTGATAGGCCCTTTACAAATGTTGACGATAAATTGTCAGTGTCCATCACACGTCATTTATACTTACCACCACTGATTTTCATAAACATTTGAGTCTCATATTCTTTCCACTTCAATGGACCAATCTATTAAGAAGGAGAAAGAATTGCTTGTTGATCATCTTATTCTTTCATGGCTTCTTGAAGTTTTTCCTATATAAAAAATAAATTATTAAGTTAATAAAGTTAAAAATAATTAGTGTATAATAATTTAGATAATGTAATTAATGAAATATTAAATATACGAACTAATTATATACTTGAATTATCTTATTAATCAATATACTCATTTGTTTCATGATTAACATGAAGATAATGATGTATCTCACCTTAAGTGATCTCTCGTCGATATAACTTTTCCTAAAATATTACTTGTCAAGTTAAAATTCATGTTTCTGGTTTGTTAGTTAATTGGTTAAATTTAATTAACATATATGTAGATATATTATAATTACCAGATTGTATTTGATCTTTCCAACAGACACAAAACCTCCTCTGTGAGTATTAGTACCCCTTTCAAATGCTCTATTAATATTTGATTTTTCTCTTTCGTATTTGTAAGCATCCATGTTCCATTTCCTTCACAATGTGCTCCAAAGATTTTCACCAATCCAATATTGTTATTTGTCCTAGCTCTTGTTACGCATGTATGCCAACATAGAAGATAGGCATTTGGAAAACCAGTGGTCAAAGCCAGCCAAAATTGCAGCATCATGTTCTCTTTTCCAAGTACATTTTGTTTGTATATCGTATAAATTAAATGGATATGTATTAATTAAGAGTGAATATTACAAAATCATTAAGTAATTAATTTTACTACTTTAATAGGAACTAATATATATATATATATACACTTTGCTCTCTACAATTCTTGAAAGAATTTACTTTGAACTTATCAAGGCTGTTAATCCTTGTGGCATTCTTTTCGGCTTATCAATCCCTAGATTGTGGCGTCATTATGTTCTTGGTTTGTTTACTGAATTATGATTGCCTGTTACCTTTATACCAAACTCTAATACACAAATTTTACCAATTTATGTGTTCAATATATTGCGCTCAAATCATGCATTTTACATTGTCTTTTTCGCTGATTCAATAACCTAACTTGCATTTCATAATGTCATCTTTCACCTCGTTTTAGAATCGCCTGATTCTGAGTTTTGTTGCTTCGGTTATCGCGTTCTCCAGCAAAACGTGATTTTAGCTCCAATCTGTAAATTTCCAACCTAGAACAATCCTTAAAGTGATTCATGCAAAAGAGGGTCATATATATACCCATCTTTTTTTGGAACAATGATGGTTATAGCAGTCAATACACCTAGGTTCCATTATATTGTCAATGTCAATGGTATAAGGCTCTATAGGGACCTCAGCTTGTCAATGTCAATGGTTTAAGAACCTTTCTCGATATACATAACATTGATAATATCCTCAAAAGGTTATCTTTCCAAAATGTAGATCCCAAAAAATGTAAGAACAGAGTTGCACCTAAGAGGGGGGGTGAATTAGGTGTTGGACAATTTTTCTGTTTTTAGAATTTTGGAGATTGTTTAAGTGACTATTTTAAGTTTGTTTATTCTTGATGTGTTAGTAAATGAAAACTGTAAATGACATAAGGTAAAAACACACAGAGATTTATCCTGGTTCCCCTTACAACCAAGGGTACATCCAGTCCTCTTACACCCGACAAGAGATTTTCCAATAACTGTTAGAATAAGTACAAGTCTAACCCTAAGACTTCAATTACAAATTCCTAACACTCTGCCTAAGATAGCACACCACTATCTTAGTTTACAACACTTGAAGAAAATACACCACTTTCTTCAAACAATAACTTTAATGATTTTTACAACAATTTTCTTAATTAAGAACAACAGAATATAATAGTTTGTGCAAGGATATCAATCCAATATACTTTCAAGTACAATAGAGAACCTTTCTCAATGATATGAAAATGTAGAGCATGTACGTGAAGTATGAAAATATAACTTTGAAAAGTTCACAAAATATTTCATAAAGTTGTTCAAAGTTCGTGGTAGGATTGATTAAGTTTAAAACAGAAGTTTTGAAGTATTTATATTCCAAGATAATACTTCAGATCAATGGCAATGATTCCCAAACATTTTGATGAACTTGTGCAATGTTTCAAAACTGAAAAGTTGCATTGTTTCAAAGTTGTATTCGAATACAGTCTCAGTGTATTCGAATACACTTCTATAACGTTCTGTTTGTATTTGAAATTTGAACCTTGTAGTTGAATACAACATCTTGTAGTTGAATACAAATACGGGATTTTTGCCACGGACTTGAGTTGTATTCGAATAAACAAAGTTGTGGTCGAATACACATGTTTCAAAATAGCTACTGACTTGCAATCTGTATTCGACTACGACACTTCGTATTCGAATACAGATCTTCAGTTTTAGCTTCTGATTTATAGTCTGTATTCGACTACGATACCTTGTATTCGAATACAGATTTCCAGTTTTGTAAAACTTTATTTTCAAACAAGTGTATGTTATTAAATATTTTCATAAATATTTTAATGCATATGCTATCAGAAGGTTCTCATAATATTGTACTTAAACTGTATTTTGATTTAATATCAAATGCTTTTACCTAAATATAAGGATCCTTTTTCTTAAAATTAAGGCGAGCACATCCATGAAGGATCCTTTTTCTTAATCGAAATAGAAGGATCCTGTATTGTACTTAAACTCTATGCTTTTACCTTAATATTGAAAGATAAGTTGCTTAAAATCCTTTTTCCTTTTTGATCAAGGATCTTTTTGTCTTCATCAAAAATGTAGATCTTTAATTTTCATTCTCCCCCTTTTTGATGATGACAAAAATCTTGTTGCATGGATTTCAAATGTCTTGATTTCTCCCCCTAGATGTGTGCTTTCTCCCCCTTGATATATGTTTTTCTCCTTTGGAGGATCTGTTCAACATTATTAGCAACAACAATATATATACACTTTTTCTCTCCCTTTTGACATTATCAAAAAGGAAGAGGATATCACATAGCAAACAAGATATGCACAAATGTATCAAATAAACAGAGGCAACACTTGATATCTGGAAGAAAACAACTTAAGTAACGATGTTCAAAATTACAATTAAAATAAACTTAAGAGTTTTTAAAACAGGGAAAGTCAAACAGTAGCAGAAACAAATAACAAAGACTGCAAATAACCAATTTCTAATCATCTGAGTTTGGTGAAATATGTAGATGGTCAATTTTTCTAATAGGTCACTAAGTTCTTGATGAAAAAATGAATGTTGTGTATTGATGGTGTTTTCAAGATCTTGGAATTTGTGGTTGAAGGAAGCAGTCATATTTTGCATTTGATTATTGAAAGACTCATTCAAATGTTGGAATTGATCTGTGACAAAAGATTGAAGGAAGTTAAGTTTGTCCATGATCATTTTGTTTGTGATGATGTCTTCAGCATGTGCTAAGTTATCTAGTTCTGGTGCTACTGCTGTTGCTGCTTCTGGTGCATTTTCTGGTGCCGCTTCTGGTGCATCTGTTGGGCCTGTTGTTGGTTTTGCTTCTTCTGCATTCTCATCTTGGGCAGTTGATGAACTTTGTTCAAGATCACCCTTATGAACGTAAACTTGAAGTGATTCACTCCAAACTATTTTCATACTAGGCAAAACACTTAAGTCCAGCAGATTGTCTTTGGTGGTCTGGTACAATACCTCACCTGAGAAATCAACCTTTAAAATGATCCAGAATTCTTGTGACTTATCTAGCATAGGGTAAAGCTATAGAATCTTTTGAAGCATATATAACTGAACGAACAAAGTATGCCCAATTTAAATCAGCACCTTCAATCATAAAAGTCATAACTTGAAGTTCAAATTCAGAGATCTGTGAGTAGTTCCCTGCTTTTGGTATCAAAATGTAACTTAAGAAATAATGTAGTAATCTGTTGTCAACATTCAGATTACCAACACCATATCTTTGTCTAGCATACTCCGATCCAAATTGTGTGCGTTTTCTTTCCATAGTGTCTTTGTCAAAACGGCACAACGAAATATAGGCATCATACTTAGTAGTGTTTACCCATTCACATAGATGTCCTGGACACATCTTCTGACCTTCACTAGGTATGTGCAGAATTTCCCCAATAAGTTTAGTGTCTAAATTGATAACCTTTCCTTTAACTTTAGACACTAATCTATTCCCATCCTTTTCTAGGTTACAGAAGAAAACCCTAACTAGGTCAGGATAAATGGGACCATTGTATCCAATAAATTCTTCCAATTTTTGAGCCTTCAGCAACTCAGGAAATTTAAACTTAGAAAAGGAATCAAGCGTACCAATTTTGGGAGTTACCAGTTTTTTGTCAGAGAAGTGGGTTCTGAATCTGTCCAATTCTTCTAGGGAATGAAGTAATCTGGATAGGTCAGCCATGTTGTCGTTTCTTCGTTTCTTTGAAGGACCCATAAAAGCAACCTTGGTTCTTGGTCCTCTTTTGCGTGCATCCATTTTTGAGAAGATGAAGTTTACGGTGTTTTGGGAAATTTAGGGTTTTGATTTTGATTTCACAATAATCTCAGACGCAATGGATGATGAAGGGAAGGTTTACATATGACTGTATGAAGGTTTAGGGATAGGTTTGGATGAAGATTTTGAAGAGAAGAAATCAGAGACTTTGATTGTAATCGGCTACCAGTTTTTGTATTTGTAACCTAAAACTGTTAGCAATCCCTTTTATATAGAAAAAATTTTGAAACTGTAGTCGACTACAGACTTGGCGTATTCGAATACAGATTTTTCTGGGAACGTGTATTCGACTACAACCTGTCTGTATTCGAATATGACAGTAATAATTTCGTTTCCAAAGTGAAATTTTTAACAATAAACAGACCAAAAAAATATTTTAAACATGTAGCAAAACATACATAGATGTTAAAGAATCAAATATCAAGTAAAAGAAGATAAAAAATTTAAAATTAAAACTGCTATGACTTACAAAGCTTTCAAACCTTTTTGAGATCATTCTCATTTAGAATGCTTAGTTCCTTCTGGATATTGTAGAATGAATCTCTAGGTAATGGCTTTGTAAACATATCCGTTATCTGAGTACCACATTTTTTAGGTTCTTTGTGTGTATTCCTACAAAACAAGTTTATGGTTTTATTTGGTACCCAGAGTGCTTTGGGTCCTTGAATGTTAGTACCTTTCTTGACCCACACATAATGCCCTTGTGGAACACCAATGTTCCTAAAGTAACAAGCATTAGGTGTGTGACCATTAAGACCACAATAAAAACATTTTGGACTCTTTTTAGGAAAGCATGGTTTCTTTTGAATAATACTTTTCTTAGAACAAAAATGATTCTTTTGAACAACCATTTCTTTCTCATCTTTAGATTGGTTTCTTGGTTTTACAAAGGTAGTTTTACCAATACTTGGTTTATCAAATTTTGAGTAACCAAGTCCACTTTTGTCATTTGAATATCTTTGCATGCTAAGTATATTTTCCAATCCGAATTGTCCCTTTTCGTACCTTTCTATAACTCTATTCATTTGGACAATTTTAAAAGAAAGTGAATCACATTTAATGCATGTAGAAATCTGTTTTTGTTTTTCAGAATTTTGTTCCATAGTGTCAATCTTTTCATTTAGGGATAAAATCTGTTTCTTTTGATTTGACACTACTTTGTACAGATTTTTACATTCATTAAGTAGTTCTTTAATGGCTTGTTGTGCATCATTATCTTCAACACAAGAATCATTATTATCATAACAAATAGTATTACTACTAACCTCTTCTTCATTATCAGAATGATGAGATGCCATCAAAGCAACATTAGCGCATTCGTCATTATCTGAATTTGATGAAGAACTTACTTCATTATCTTCCCACGCTATGTATGTCTTTTTGAGTTCCTTCCTTCTGTTAGCATTTTTCTTGATAAGGTTAGGACATTCTGCTTTCATATGTCCTTCTTTCCCACATTCAAAGCAAGTGACATTCTGATTTGTAGTGAAGACATCTTTCTTCCTGAAGGTTTTTTTCTTCTTAAATGTTTTATCGTTTTGAAGAAACTTACCGAACTTTTTAACCAGGGAAGTGATGTTTTCATCTTCATATGAAACTTCTTCATTTATTATTTCTTTTGATTCTATTTTCAATGCTATATTCTTTGTTTTCTTCTCCAAATTCTCATTCTTTTCCAGTCTTTCTAATTCTATTTCGTGTTCTTGTAACTTTCCAAAGAGTGTTGAGAGTGACATTTTTGACAAACTTTTCTTTTCAGAAATTGCTGTCACTTTTGGCTGCCATGCTCTGGTTAATGATCTTAGAACCTTTAGGTTCAATTCATCATTAGTAAAGTTCTTTCCAAGTGCTATTAAGTGGTTTGTTAAGTGGGAAAAACGTTTCTGCATATCCAGGATTGCTTCTCTTGGTTGCATTCTAAACATTTCGTATTCTTGAGATAAAGTGTTCAGTTTTGAACGTTTTACCTCAATTGTTCCTTCATGGGTTACTTCCAGAGTATCCCATATCTCTTTTGCTGTTTTGCAGTGGGATATGCGAAAGAATTCATCCATACCCAATGCTGATTGTAACATATTTTTTGTTTTCTTATCAAATAGTACTTTTCTCTTTTCATCATCTGTCCATGAGGCTTTTATTGTTATTTCCTCTTTATTGTTGATAACTGTTGTTGGAACATATGGACCGTTTTCTACTGCCTCCCATATGTCATCTCCTTGAGCCTCAAGGTATACTTGCATACGTATTTTCCAGAAATCATAATGTTCACCGACAAAGCAGGGTAGTTTGTTACTGCTACCACCATCTCTAAAAACAGGTTGTGTGGAAGCCAAGAATCTAGGAGCAAATTACCAAAAACCTGCTCTTATGCCAATTGTAAGAACAGAGTTGCACCTAAGAGGGGGGTGAATTAGGTGTTGGACAATTTTTCTGTTTTTAGAATTTTGGAGATTGTTTAAGTGACTGTTTTAAGTTTGTTTATTCTTGCTGTGTTAGTAAATGAAAACTGTAAATGACAGAAGGTAAAAACACACAGAGAGTTATCCTGGTTCCCCTTACAACCAAGGGTACATCCAGTCCTCTTGCACCCCACAAGAGATTTTCCAATATCTGTTAGAATAAGTACAAGTCTAACCCTAAAACTTCAATTACAAATTTCTAACACTCTGCCTAAGATAGCACACCACTATCTTAGTTTACAACACTTGAAGAAAATACACCACTTTCTTCAAACAATAACTTTAATGATTTTTACAACAATGTTCTTAATTAAGAACAACATAATATAATAGTTTGTGCAAGGATATCAATCCAATATACTTTCAAGTACAATAGAGAACCTTTCTCAATGATATGAAAATGTAGAGCATGTACTTGAAGTATGAAAATATAACTTTGAAAAGTTCACAAAATATTTCAGAAAGATGTTCAAAATTCGTGGTAGGATTAATTAAGTTTAAAACTGAAGTTTTGAAGTATTTATATTCCAAGATAATACTTCAGATCAATGGCAATGATTGCCAAACGTTTTGATGAACTTGTGCAATGTTTCAAAACTGAAAAGTTGCATTGTTTTGAAGTTGTATTCGAATACAGTCTCAGTGTATTCGAATACACTTCTATAATGTTCTGTTTGTATTTGAAATTTGAACCTTGTAGTTGAATACAACATCTTGTAGTCGAATACAAATACAGGATTTTTGCCACTGACTTGAGTTGTATTCGAATACACAAAGCTGTAGTCGAATACAAATGTTTCAAAATAGCTACTACCTTGCAATCTGTATTCGACTACGACACTTCGTATTCGAATACAGATCTTCAGTTTTAGCTTCTAATTTATAGTCTGTATTCGACTACGATACCTTGTATTCGAATACAGATTTCCAGTTTTGTAAAACTTTATTTTCAAACAAGTTTATGTTATTACATATTTTCATAAAATATTTTAATGCATATGCTATCAGAAGGTTCTCATAATATTGTACTTAAACTGTATTTTGATTTAATATCAAATGCTTTTACCTAAATATAAATTTGAAAGATAAGTTGCTTAAAATCCTTTTTCCTTTTTGATCAAGGATCTTTTTGTCTTCATCAAAAATGTAGATCTTTAATTTTCAAAAAATACATATTTTTTTCCAATTGTGCCATTCTACGTAACCTTGTGGTTTAGAAGCCACACCATCTACAACTTGTACCTTTGGCATATCTTTTCCTATATTCCAAACTTGTTCTGATGTCAATTTAAGCAGTGGTCCTAGAGTTTCTGCATAGCCCTTGATAACTGCAACTTTGTTCTTTCTAAGTGCATGATCAAGAGGTAAGAACCTACCATGCGAGTCAAACCATGATGTTTTCCCACCGAATTTTAATGTAAATGCTTTGGTGTTTTCCATACAAACAGGACAAGCCAATTTACCGTGTGTCCCCCATCCTAACAACATCCCATAATCGAAAAAATCATTAATGGTCTACATAAAAGCAACTTTCATCATAAGTTTTTTTTCGAGCAATATCATATGTTAATACACCACTACGCAACCTCTTCAAATCGTCAATCAAATATTGTAAATAAATATCAATACCAGTTGTATGATTAGAAGAACCTGATATTACAAAAGCCAAAAATATGTAAGGGGTAGACATACACATATTAGGAGGAAGATTGTATGGAGTATTAATAACAGGCCAACAAGAATAAGGAGTAGATGATGCTTGTATATATGGTGTAAATCCATCTAAGGATAATTCAAATCTTACATTGCGTGGATCTAATGCATAATCAGGATTTATTTGATTAAAGTGCTTTTATGCTTGACCATTAGACACATGTGGCAATTCACCTGAATATCTTCTATTCTTATAATGCCACGTCATCTTCCTACAATTTGCATCAATGCAAACATTCTTTGCAATCTTGATACAATAGGTAGATAAAACACTATCCTCCATGGAATTAGTTTTCCCCTACATGTTCTAGAGTTATTCCTATGGCAATATCTTGGTTGTTGACAAAATTCACATTCAACTAATTTAGAGACCAAATTTGTTGTCGCAATACAACATGGGACCTTTAACACAACAATCAATCCTCTTGACATTTAATCTTAACTTCGATACTAATTGTTTAGCATTGTAACAACTTTGAGGCAAACTATCACTAACATTTGTCGCACCTAGCATCATTTTAGTCATCGGATCTAAAGCTACATTAGGAACATGAAACTGAGACTTTAGACCTAAAATTCTAACACACATCAATAACTGAGTTTGGAGATCCTTAGAACAACAATTTATTTGTCTCTTTCAAAAAACCATAAAATCTCTTATCTTCTTCATTTGGAAGTTCATTAGTGTCGCCGAATTGATTTTCATTGAATGACAAATTAATCCCAACATCATCTAAAATCATATCGTTCATTACCTCAAAGTGTTGATAAATATAATATTCTACACCTAACATGTTAGTACTACTTGAAGGACCTATGTTATTCTCCACATGTGTACTAGTGTTAGGCGCTATTGGGGCCTCTTCTCCATGATTAGGCATAAGTCTATTCAAATAAATGCACTCTTATTTGGTCTTCACTCTTAAAACATATACATCGACGTAAACAACATGGACATCTAATCCCCCTTCATCTGTGACACTTTTCTACACTCTTGCAAAATTTAGAAACTCTTCAACCTTGTTAGCAAAATGTTGTTTAAGACCTTTCATTCCAAGGAAATTCCTATCATCGATCTAACTATGTGTTAGTGGATGTCCTTCTTGGTCTTCCATTGACCCACC
The DNA here is from genome assembly GCA_037974295.1 of Cicer cuneatum. Taxonomy (NCBI): domain Eukaryota; kingdom Viridiplantae; phylum Streptophyta; class Magnoliopsida; order Fabales; family Fabaceae; genus Cicer; species Cicer cuneatum. The sequence goes on from JBBPBO010001986.1 coordinate 42,044,206, forward strand.
TCAAACATTTTAGAGGCTCTGTTCTAATTTTAAAAATTGGGTCCCTAATAAAAAAAAACTAAAAACTCAAAAAGAATAATTCTTTATTTAAATTGTAAATAACATCAATAACATAAAAACTAAAAACAAAGAACTTGTAAATAACATCAATAACATTGAAGGTTTGATTCTATTTTTTTTTGTCAAAAATTTGGACGCCTTTTTTTTGTTCTTAAAATCTGATTATGTGTTATGAATTCTGGGTCTTTTCGTTTTTGGGCCCCATAGTACAAGGTGAAGTTTTACCTCTCAGTAGTATTTTTTGCGACTCTATAGTACTCTTAAAAAGAAACACCGGTGTACACCCTTTTCTTTGCAACTTGTATCTTCTTGTTTTGCTGCTGCACCAGTTTAATTATGTGAGTTTAAGCATGTTAGCATTACAGTTTACAATGTTTGCCGTAATAGTGGAATGAAAATGGACTTTATTTGCTACAATTTTTTTTTATCACGAAGGTAAGGTCTACTGGACAACTATGCTTGTTTTAAATTGTGGCAATTGAACATGTATGCACATGGGTTACTTGTTTTTTCTTTTATTCAAGGTGGAAATGAAATAAAATATAAAAGATAATTTTTTAAATAAATCTAAAAATATAATAAAAAGTTATAATCCAAAGAAAGAAATGAAATAAATCTCTATTACATTGCACTCTATTCCTCCTTGGTTATCTCATCAGAACCTTAATTTCTTTAATCTCATCTTCTCCTCTCTACCCTTTAGCGCTGCTCCGCCGGCGGTAGCATCCCAGCACCATCACCGTACACTGCTCCGTCCTTCTCTCTTCTCTCTCCCTATCGCGCTACCCTCGGCCCTACTCTCTCGTGCGCCTGTTGGCCGTTAAACTCAGCCTCGACGGCCCTACTCACGGCCACCCCACTGTCGAGATCTGCCTCCACCGCCCTCCAACAGTGAAGTATCATTGACACAGCACGGTATTAATCTCAGATTTAGAGCTTTGTGATTTTAGGGTTTTCTGAACTAGGATTTTTTTATATGACTATAATTATATTAAATTAGTCGATTGATTATGTGATTAGGACTATTACATATATGTTGTGAATCATTGTTACGGTTTTTGATTTGGTTTAAAATAAGGGTTTTATATTGCTGTTGCTCTGTTATAGAGCCTCCGTTTTTTTTCGGTCATCTAGAGAAGATAATTGTTTTCTGTGACATTCCTCAACAGCAAGTGAGGTTTTGGATGTTATAAATTGGGTGGTTATACTTAGTGGATGGAAACCTGTTGATTGCTCCATCGTTTTTAGCTGCTAGTTTTAGCCTGAGTGCTTAAAAAAAATCAGTTTAGTAGTTTGGATTTATTACAGACAATTGATTGTAAGAACTTTGTTATAGTTGGCTAATCTTTGCACTACCTGTGCCTGGATTAGTGTATTAATTCATTTTGCTTTTTCAAAAAAATATTTGCTAACTTGTGGTTCTTGTTGTGATTGTGGTGATTATGTGTTGGTTGCTGCTGAATGCTTTGAGGCAGTTGTTTTTCTTGTTATAGTGTTTTGTGTGTTTTAAGAAGCGCTTAATATCTGTTTTTTTCAGGTTTTGATTCTTGGAGAAACTTGTTGATTTCAATTTTGCTTCTTATCAGATCTTAGCTTTCATTCTATCCAACTCAACTTTTTTTGGTGGAATCTCAAATTTTTTTGTTGCTGTTGCTGATTTATAGAATTTATATTATATTTGAGTTGGTGAATATTTTGCTGCTGATCTGAATGAGAAACATGCTGTTGTTGCTGAATTTGAGTTGGTAATCTGTTAGTTGTTGCTGATTTATTGGATCTGTCTGTCTTCATTAATGCCCATATTGCAATGCCAAATTCCCAATTGTTAATATACTTAAAAAATAGGCAAAAATACACCTTTAGTCATTTAATTTTAACTCAATTTTTCCTTAAGTTCTTTAAGTTTATTTTTTCCCGATTCGGTCATTTAAGTTACATTTATTTCCGCCATAAGACTTTAAGATATATTAAATTTTGCATGCAGTCCTTTAAGTTTTAAATTTTTTTTCGAATTATTGTCATAAAATGTTAAGATTTAATTGAAACATCGCAACAAGATGAGTGTCCAAGCTACTTTGCATGTGAAAAAAGTTAAATACATTGATTATGTGGATAGACCTTTATTATCTTGTTTTTATGGTTGTACGTAGGTTTAAACTGTTGTAGAAAAATCAAGAAATATATACCATTTATAAGATTTGGTAAATGTTTTTTTGAAGGATTAGTATGAAAGACATATTGTTGCAACTTTTGGTAGAGTTTCAAATGATCAAAAGCTTTCAATTGAACTAATTGTTGTCGAAATTGAGATAAATGACTAGCAGTACAAAAAGAATGTAACTTAAAGGACCGAATTGGGATAAAATAAACTTAAAGAACCTAAGCAGGAATTGAGTTAAATTTAAAGGACTATAGGTGTATTTTTGCCTAAAAAAATATGAACATATCAACATATTTTGTAAAACAAACATATATCTGACTTAACTTAAGCAACCAGAATTAGTAGTTGCTGGCTTGCAGTATACCAATTTAACATCTGGCAATAAATATTAGTTAGTATAAGGATAAATTCTTGACGAGAGGAACCAGAAGGAAAGACTTGATGAGATTTCAAAATTTCAGGTGCAACATAATCTATGAACAATTTATCATGGTATAAAATTCTATCTAGTTATGGCCCTGAATAAAATTAGATATGATCATTACATGTAAATAAAAATCTGATAATGATTCAGTATAGTATACTATGTGGTGTAGCCTAGGAACTGCCAAATCTAGAATGAACTGTTGAGCTGAACAAACTTGTGTCTTGCGTTCCATCCAAATGAAAGATAATAATTGTAAACCAAACAAAAAGTTATATATATGCTTAAAAGTAATAAATTGGTGATGAATCAGAGGCTAGAATAGAAGTTCATTCCAAATGATGTCGATATTTAAGGATGGCATTCTACTTAACTGAACAGTTTCCACATCAGGTATCTCATGCTATGTACTTTTGCTTCTCTCAGTTGTGTCAGCGCCAAACTTGCTCTCTATATCGAACTTCTACTATTTTACGGGTTAATTCTTGTCATTTTTATTGTCCAATTTGCCATTCTCAATCTCATTAGTGTGCTTATTGTTAGACATTGCCGGTGAATAAGCTAGCTTTCTATGAGAAGAACACTTTGTGATATTGCTTGTAGTTTTCCCTCCAAATTGAACCAATTGTTCCATTCAATGAATTGGCCTAAAATCACATGCTTTAGATTTGGAAAGTTTAACTAAGCACATTCTCATCTAGAATACCGTACAGACGGTCAAACCTGCCATAAATCTGCTTACAATTATATGAAGGTTCACTAATTTATTTATTTAACAGTAGCAGTAGCAGATTCAGTAATTTATTTTCATTTTGACAATTTGATCAAAATTGATATTCATTGGGAAGATCTTCTATTCTCAATTTCACCAGCTCTTGCAGTTCAGAACTTACTGCACTGCCACTGAAACACCGTATACTATAACAATATACTTAGAAAGTAATTGTTAAACTGCCAGCATAATAATTAGAAAATGATTAGTGTTTAAAAAAGTTTAAAAATCCAATCTGATGATTCAATGTATGTATGACAACAACTTATAATGCTGCAATGTAAAACAATACACTCAGTATATTTTAGGATGGTAAGTATGTATGACTGGAATGCCAAGTGGGTTGGAGGATTAAATTTTGTTCTAATTTAAATTATACTTTGGAGTTTGTACCACTGTCAACTAGTTTGGGAATTCAATGACCCAAGATTCAAAATGAGCAACAGAGTTACAAAACAAACATTCATTTATTTTAATATTAATATATTTTTAGATATTAATACGTTTTTACATCAATATATAATATTTAGGAACTTTAATTCTAATTTTTATTCATTACAATTAATATCTTTATATATCAGATTAGATATAATTGTAGCATACTATAAGAAAGCTGGAGAACATGAATAAAGCTTGTCTTATATATGAAAGTTTGTTGGAACCTGAGAGAGGTGACAATAGATCTCTTTGTTGTGAAGTCTGAGGAGGTAAATCTGATAAGGGAGGCACTGGAATGGATACAGTCATAGCCAAGCAAACTAACTCTAGCCTTGAGGAAAATTTGGTCAAGCTTTGACCTAATCTTGATAAGTTAGCAATTTGGGCAGTTTATAATGTGCAGTGTTGGTGCTTGGAATATGAATGAGATTGATCCAGCAATGTGCATATTAGAGTTAGGCTTTATATATTCCTAATGACTTGATTGATGCGAAAGTTGTTGATTTAATGGATGGAGACGGGAGAGGGTAGACGGAATAATGTAGGCTTAGTTCTTAGCTTCCTGTTGTATTATGTAGACATTAAGAGTCATTATGCCTCTTGCTGTTGATACTAGTGGAGAAGGTAAATGTTTGTGGCCTGCAAAAACAAGTGGGGGAATTTTCTTTCTGAATTGTGACTTTATGTGGATAGTTTCTTATTATAGGTTGATGACCAATTACAGGAAGCAATAAGATCCACTTAGGTGAGCTTTATTGTAGATACAAGATTGCTAGCAATACACTCTTTAACACACTATCTTTGATTTGTTAAAATTCACATAGGTCCCACCAAATCATGTGGGTCCCATATGAATTTGGTGGGACCCATGTGGATTTTAACCAATCAAAGAGAGTGTGTTGAAAAATGTGTGTTAAAGAGTGTGTTGCTAGTATTATTCATTGTAGATATTGTGGAAAATATTTATGAAACTGTTCTGCATATGATCTTATTGGTGAAAGTTTTGAATGTTGATGTTGGAAGTCATTTCTTTATGAGCAATTAAGTGAGTAGGTTGATATGAATTTTAGGAGTAACATTGGTTGAGATACTGCTACAGGCTACATAACTTTGTCGGCTATCTCCTTTTGTGCTTTGTGGAAGTGGAGTAATAAAGAGGAGCGTATTGAGATCGTCATTAGGCCACGTTATCCTTAAGTTGAAGTCAAGAAGTATGTGTTGCAATTTAAGCAAGCTAACACTGCATACGGTGTGATAGATTAGGTGCATAAGATTGAGTTTCAATAACTTGGAGGTGTCTGCCTTTGACGTGGGTCAGGCTGAATATTGATGGAGCGTGCAAAGCTGGACTTTTCCCAAGTTCTTGTTGGTTGTGGTGGTTTGATTAAAAGTTTAGATGAGAATTGGATTTGCGGCTTTGACATTTTTTTGGTAGTTGTAATATTGCATAATTATGCGATGTTCTTGAAAGTTTGCAATTGATGAGAGCTAGAGGTTTCAAAAAATGTTGAGCTTCATTTGGATTCAGTTGTAATGCATACATAATGCATTTGGATTTGATTTATTTATGAGCATGATTTTGCGCAAATTTGTTTATTATCTGGTTGAATTTGATACTCCCCATATGATTGTTCCTTAATTATGATTCCTTTGGGCTTCCGTCCTGTTTTTGTCCAAAAAAATGTAGATAAATTTTAATCTACTTATATATTATAATGTTCAAAATATTATAAATGTAAATCTTGTAAAATATATATAAATAAATAAATGCTTTAGAATACAAAAGGTATCTTCATAACCTGTATAGGTGAGAATTTCACTACAACTTACAACATACAAATTTACAATAGAATCAATCAATCAGGGATCAAGTGAGTTGGAAGAGAATGAAGCAATCTAAGGATCCATTTGAAGCAGCATTTGAGGAATCACCACCGGAATCTCCAATTGAAGTGGAGCCAGATCCAGATGCAGAGAACACAAGATCCAATTCAGTGGTTGCACAACCCACTCACACTCATGAAGAAGACGGTTACATGAAAAACACGAGTGCTAATAACACCACCACAATTGCCAAGAATAAAGATGAAGAAGAAGATGAAGAAGAAGACAACATGGATGTTGAACTCGCCAAGTTCCCTGCTGCTGGTGACCCTCACAAAATGGCTAAGATGCAGTCAGTAACTTCATTCTTTTCTGTCATTTCATTTTTATATCATATCATAAACTCTAATTTTTTCTATTGCTCTTTGTCAATTCTCAGGGCTATTTTATCACAATTCACTGAAGAACAAATGAGTAGATATGAGTCCTTTCGTAGGGCTGGATTCCAGAAAGCTAATATGAAACGGGTATTTCTTTCACTTCTACTCTTTTTTTCTTATAATTTTTTTGCCATTGTTTCTTCCTGATCATGTAGCAAGGTTCTTCATTTTAATCTTGCATACATGTTAATGGTATATTAACTTCTACGTAGCTTGACACTTAAGATTGAAGGTGTGTCCAGTGTTCCGACATGTGTCAGTGCTGGACACCAACACGACATGACACTGACACACAGTTGCATTCTGTATGATAGAAATAGAAAGAAATTACTAGTAGAACAATAACAGAAAACAAGATATAACGTTATCAATGGAGTAAATGGATATCTGTATTAATGGTAAATGAGAATATTGCAGCTAGGTCTACCTCTGTTTCAGGTCCATTATTCAGGTTCCTATCACAGTACCTACATTTTCTTTAACTGGATATAGGGCTGTGAAAGAATTGGGGTTAATAGTTCAGGATTAGTTAGAGTTTGTTGGGTGGATTGACGGTTCATTGTGTATATTTGAATTTTTGAGAATAAAGGGGATGAATTGTAAATAAACATGATTTGACGGTTCTTAGAGGAAACTAAAGGAATTAGCAACTGTCTTGAAGGGTTATTTTGAATTTGGCTCCTCCAAAGTGTGTTGATACCAGATAGTAAATTGATAAAATAAAGGGCTGTTATTGTTATAATGGGTTTCTAATATCAACTATTGATGTATTTATCAATGGTTGATAGCACGTACTTTAAACTCTAAAGTGAGCTGGTCACTATGGAAGAGTCGGATCCGTTTATCTTTCGTTCTGTTTTGGGTAATTGGACAATGAGTCAGTGACAGACTTCCCATAATATCAAACAAACACAGCAATAGGTAATTTCTTGTTTAAGCTTTTAATTTCTTGATGCCAGGCTAGTCTGATACTGTGTCCTTCATTATCAATCAACCTTCAGCAGTCCTTTTTTTTCTCCTAACCTGATCGGGGAAAAACTAATTCTAACTTCAAGACTCATGAATGATCTTACTATATAACGATGGACACATGCCATTGTTGAATTCAGATTATTTATAATAGCTAGAATTGGTTTAGGTCCTCTCTGGTTTTGGAATAACAGGATGCAGTCTTCTAAGAGAGAGAGAATAATACAGCTATTTGTACACATGATTGGCTGTCTGTAGGGTAAGATCCCGGAGTTTTTGTCCTATGCTTATAGTCACTTGAGCTAACCTTACCCACGTTTTCTCCTTGTATATTATTCAATAACGGTTTCTGTCATGTTAGGTTGTGCATCAATGCTGCTTTTTAACTCATGTACTTCTACAGGAAATAGCAGATTGCAATTTTTGTATTCCAATTTGCACTTTTAATTTATATTATAGTAAGATAAGATTGCTCATAAGCTTCCTCTTCTCTCTTGGTTGTCTGTAAGCAGTTATTAGCGAGCATCACTGGGACCCAGAAAATCTCTATCCCAATTACGATTGTAGTATCAGGGATTGCAAAAATGTTTGTGGGTGAAGTTGTTGAAACAGGTAGATCAGTTTTCCTTTACAAACATGATGACACGGTTCCTTTCAATATAATTAGAAATAGCAAAATGCAAAAGAATAGCATAATGAAGGTACTCTTGTGCATATCGCGTTTCCCAGATAAAAATGCTGCAGTGTACTATTTGTCATTAATCAAAGGTGTGCTATGTTTGCAGCTAGAATAATTATGAAGGAGAGGAAAGAATCTGGACCAATCCGGCCATGTCATCTGAGAGAAGCACACAGACGACTAAAGCTCGAAGGAAAGGTCTTTAAGAGAACAGTCTCAAGGCTCTTTCGGTAATGGACCAAATATGATTTTTGGGACCATACTAGCTAAATACCCGTGCAGGCATAAAAAGTTTTTGATTTTCCAGATTATCCAATCAGTTGGAATGAGTGAATCAATGTTGGTAGGTAAAATGGGAAAGTTTTCCTATTCCTACGGATATAGAATTTGTTATGGATTTGAGCTACATCTTTTCTTTCTTGTTGTGTCAAATATCAATATTCAATGCTTTTACTGTATTATAATCCTCCCTTTCCTCCATCAACAAGTAACCGTAGCAAGTTCTTACAAGCAACAGATTCGAGCATATGCATTCACGTATTTTAAAAAATTTAGACAAAATTACATTGTCTTTTACCTTGTTTAATTGCAGCAGTTTGATCCGTTATTTATTTTTGTTTCAAAAGGTCTTTTATCTCTTAAAATTTATACTAATAATTTTTTTCTTTCAATTTTAATTAAAAAATACTGAGGTGGTAAGTCACATCAACATTTTTTAGAATTTTTATTTTAAAAAAAAATATTACGAAACCAAGAACAATCTTCATGATCTTCATCATCATATTAAACATCTTTGAAAACTGAGGAAAATTAAAATATCAAAATCAAAATTTCCAAATTCAAAAATAAATCATAAATCTACCTAACTCATCAAAATCTCTAAAATCAAACATAACCTTAAATCTGCTCCAAAATCATCAAATTCTTTGCCATTAAACGATTAGCATTATATAGTGAATTAAACTTCACTTATAGATATTATGATTTATATGCTACTTGTAAGAGCTCCATTACAAACATCATACATATGTGGCAAAGCCCCCCAAAACAAAAGTAAATGACTCAATGGTGCACACTAATTGTGACACTACGGAACTACGACACAGGCAATTAACAATACAAAATGGTCAGGCATGAGCTTCTCCATGGAACAAACATTAAAGGAAGTTCCTCTTGATTATGAGTTTCTAAAATGCCCAATCATTTCATTAATGGGTTATATTATAGCATATCAGAATATCATCTTCTTTACTTCTTCAAAGTGAGCGTGAAGAATTTGAGAATTTTTAAGTAGATTTAGGGTTATGTTTGATTTTAGAGATTTTGATAGGTTGGGTAGATCTAAGATTTATTTTTGAAATTGAGCATTTTGATTTTTAATTTTTCTAGGTTTTAGAAGTAACATGATGAAGATGATAAAGAAAGTGATGAAGATAACGAAGGTTGTTCTTCATTTCTTAATTTTTTTTATAAAAAAAAGATCTTGAGAAATGTTGTTTGCCACCTCAACATTTTTCAATAAAAAAATGAAAAAAATGAGTTATCATGTACAGATTAAGAGATAAAGGACCTATATGAGACAAAAAAAAAGAAGATAAATGATCAACTTAATAGAACTAAACAAATAAAAGACTAAATATAATTTTGCCTAGATTTTATGTTGAATTTTGCTATTTGTTGTATTAGAATTGAAGATCATTATGCAAGGTTTCTGTTGAATTATGGTACTATGGACATTTGGGCCCAACTCATGCATTGCACAACAAACTATTTTCTACTTCAGGCCCAAACTCAAGCTGACTCGACCTGGTGAATAACTAACTGAGCCGATTGGTTATTTGAGTTGAAAGCTTATAACAACTTCGGTTAGTGGTTCTTAGAGTTAGTTATTCTCTTAGGAACATATATACTTCTTTAGTTCCTCTTGTTCAAAAAAAATCATTCTTTCTTGAGTGAAAAAAAAAAAACACAAACAAAAAAAAAGAGAAGAGAGCTTCAAACTGTGTAATTGTACAATTTCATAGTGGAATATTCACAAGTCGGAATATGTCCTCCAGATGTAGGAGAAATCTGAAGTGGGTTATCAAACTTGTGTGTGTATTTATCTATCTTCCTTTTTTAAATCCTTGCATTACTTTGTTCAAATTCATAAAGAAGAATTGGTCTAAGTTGTTTCAGAATTTGTGCAAGGTCATTAGTTTCTTTTAGAAGAAATACATATCAACAATTGGTATAAGAGCTCCGGTTATGATTCTGGGGTCATGACTACAATGAAATTCGACATAGAAAAGTTCATTGGCAAGAATGACTTCAGCATATGGAGACTCAAGATGAAAGTGTTATTGGTCCATCAAGGATTAGCAAATGTAGTGATTGGGGTACCAGCCACGGTGATAGAAGAAAAGAAGAAGGAAATCTTGGAGAAAGCTCAAAGTGCATTAATTTTGAGTTTGGGGGACAAGCCATTGAGAGAAGTTGCAAAAGAAAAAACTGCTGCGACAATTTGGGTAAAACTGGAAAATTTGTAGACGATCAAATCTCTTGTAAATAGGATATATTTGAGCAAAAGCTCAACACCTTCAAGATGCAAGCCGGAAAGTCAATTGAAGAACATATTGACGAATTCAACAAACTCATCATTGATCTTGAGAACATTGAAGTTAGCATTGAAGACGAAGATCAAGCACTACTCCTTGTAAGTTTTTTTGCCAGGTTCTTATGAAAACCTAAGTGATACATTGATTTATGGTAAATATTCTTTATCTCTAAAGGATGTTCAATCATCACTTATTTCAAAAGAATTGAAACAAAAATTTGAGGGAAAAGATGAAGGAAATAGTGAAGGTCTATTTGTGAAAACAAAGTATAAAAGGAAAAGATCGTAACAAAAATTGAAGACTGATAAAAAGGAAAATGATAAACCAAGTAAAAGGTGTTTTTAGTGTAACAAGGAAGGAGATTTCGAGAAGGATTGTCCAGATAGGAAATTTAAGAAGAAGAATGAATTTGAAGATGATACTGGAAAAGTATCAATTGGTTTTAAAGGATACCTAAATGATGATGTGCTAATGGAAACCACAGATTATTCTGATGAAGAATGGGTTTCGGAATCTTGATTACAAAGAAATTGATGGAGGGAGGGTCATTATGGGAAAAAATTGAGAATGCAGAGTTGAAGGCATATGATCAGTGGGTTCTGGGTTTTAAGATGGTACAAAGAGACTACTAACTGGGGTGATATATGTTCCTCAACTTAAGAGGAATTTAATATCTATAGGTATGTTGGAGGAGCTTAGATGCTCATACAAAGCTGAATTTCATAAATAAAGTTTGGAAAATCAGGATGTTACATAAATATATGTTCCTTTTTCATATTTAGAATTTCATAAATAAAGTTTGGAAAATCAGGATGTTACATTAACTAAAGCTTTGTTTGGGATAGGTTTGGAAGGCATTTATAAATCTTATTATCCTTAATCCTTACTTATCTAAGATATTGAAATGCTCTAGGGTTATTTTGAATTTTATTAAAATGCATATTCGATCCTTTGGCCAATTATCGATTGTCGCGTCCAGTTTGTCTACGAAAAAGAAGTCACCACCAATTTTATTTTTTTAAAAGAGAAAATTAGATAAAACCTAAAATAAATTTCTTGAACCAAAAAAATGGATTCGGGAGTCGATTACGAATAGGGAAGTAATAATACCCTAATCGTATGTGAAAATGGTTACCCTATAATTAATTGTATACAAATTATTTGTTTATTCAATTATTTATTTTATCCCCTAAAAGATTAAAAAAAGGGAAAATAAATTATTTACATTAATAAAAGAAGGAAAAATATATTTTTATTAATTTGGTTTGACAAGAGGAAGACCTTACTCCTACGTATCCCCAGGTGCAATAGGGAAATCAAAACACACGTAGTTATTTGGTAGGAACTATTTATGTGTTATCCGATTTTATTATTGTTCAATTTTTTATTATTTTTTTATTATAATTATTATTATATGCGTATAAAAAAAAGTAATAATAATAGTAATGATGAAAAAAAAAAGTGAGATTTCTGTTCACGGATTGTATCTTTTTATTTTGTATTTGGTTTTAAAGTTAAGAAAAATTAGTTTTTGTTAGAAAACAACAGTAATGCGACGATATGTGAACAAAACAGATGGACACAACGACAAAACAAAATATACAGCATATTAAAAGAATTTGCTTATGTTAAAGAATTTGCTGGGGGTGAGTGATGCGGCGTGGCGAGCGAGGATGAATTTCACCCGGCGGCAACGATTATTAATTCTAATCTTAAGAAAAAAGCTGTTTATTGATCTAGTTCGTTGTTATGGTTTTCTGAGTTATTTGATAAACCATGATGTGAGTTTTGTGTTATGTTACAATGGGGTGAAGTTTGTTTTACTTGGTGATTGGTTTATAAGCATCAATTATTTATAATGTTTTTAGTATGTATTGCAAAATAATTTTAAGAACAAACAACTTAAGGAAAATAAAAGCTTAACATATGAGTTTATTTTTGCAGAAACGACAAAAACAAAACTAAGTTACATTTTTAAAGAATGCAATACAAAGAAACTAAAAAGAAGAAAATTAGATAAGGATAAGAAAATCAATACCTTACTGTTGAATAGCTTTTGCTAGACTGGTTTTACCAAATTCAGATTCTTTACTCCTCCCTATTTTTTTGCCTATTATTCTTTCTCTTTTTTTTACTCAATCGTGCCCCATTCCTCTACTCTCAGTGTCGATTATTTATAGACTTTTTGGGTGTAGGTTACATAAGACAAGGAAATAATTGTGGATTGATTATTATTTTTATTACTATTCATCAATTTCTTTTCGGTTTCTTTTCATTCAATTGATCACCATTATACTGATTTTTATTACCATCAATCCATTTATTTTTATTTATTATATTTTTCTCATTTTTTATATATTTATTATTATTATTCTTTTATAAAATGTCTAAAAAAGAGCTGACAAAATTTGGTGTCAACATCGATAATTATGATATAACTAGGATTGTCATTGAAGTGAGGTTGTGAGGAGCTTGGTTGTGGCAAGCAACCCATCAACACTTGGAGCTACTTAGAGGATATACTTCAACAATCTTAAAGCTTGTCATCCTCAACTACAGGGGGGTAGATTGTGCACATGTCGGAATGGTTAGTATAAATCAACTTAATATATATGAGTAGGGTGACCCAAGTTCTACTAGAGACAAACACCAAAGTAGAGCTAATTCTCATTAGTAACTCATAGGATCTCATATATAAGTAGGGTGACCCAAGTACGGCGAGGCTATGCCAACCTTAAATAGCTTGTCATAGGATCTATATAATGGATATTGTTGGGAGATGTTTGTTTACCTGTTTGTATTCTATGTGTTATTTGTGATTACTTGTAGTATATGCTATATGTAACAATTGATCTTATGACCGTTATTGTTTAGTTAGAAAGGCCGATATTCCAAATTTATTTATTATGGATTATTGAGTGAGGTTAGGATATGTAAGGAATGTGAGAAAATATTGATTACGAATATTGAGGATTACATTAGTCTTTAAGGGATTGATAAACAGTTATGATGGATGGTACTCGACCCAAGATGTTAATATTATAACAATGATACTTAAATGGAAAGTTAGGACTTGTGGGATCGAGATACCAAGGTATAACCTGAGAGATCATATATACTCGCATCAAGTAGGTTAAGTCCAATGTCATGTGCTTGAGCGGACGAGGTTGATCTCCTGTTCGACTCCCAACGAGGATTATTATTATCATTTCAAGCAAGGTGAGATTACTTTATAGGTATGTTTTGGGGATCAATCAGCTTATAACACTTAGAATCCATGAGAATTAAAGTGGGGTTTGACCTTTATTTAGAGAACGTTGGTGGCATGTTATACTTGAACTTTATTTAAGGGGCACCCTTGAAAGAGTTTAATGGCCATAGTTAGATGGTTTTGTGTGCCTTTGTTGATTATTCAATTCTCAATATCCTTAAATGCACTTGCATCAGAAAAAGTAATTTGAAAACCTCATTGTCATGCATGATCTTAGTTACAAGATAGGGACATGTTGGTACACTTTGAAATGCATTAAAAACTTTTCAAAATGATATTTAAATATGTAAATCAACTCACAGGTTTGTAAGTCGATTTATAGAGGTTCTGAACACATTCTAGGTTCTCCATTTTTTGTAAACCGATTCACACAATTCCAAGATGTTTTACGAGTTGACTCACACTCTTTTGAATTGATTCACATTTTTTAAGATGTGTCGCGTCCGGTTTGTCCGCGAAAAATAAGTCGCCACTAATTTTATTTTATTTTTTTTAAAAAAAAGGAAAAATTAGATAGTAATATTACCCTACATCGTCCGTTACGAGTAAAGAAAGTAATATTACCCTACATCGTCTGTTAAAACGGTTACCCTATAATTAATTGTATACAAATTATTTATTTACTTAATTATTTATTTTACCCCCTAAAAGAATAATAAAAAGGAAAATAAATTATTTACATTAATAAAAGAAAGAAAAATATTTTTTTTATAATTTGGTTTGACAAGGAAAAAAACCTTGCTCCTACGTATCCCTAGGTGCAATAGGCAAATCAAAACACACGTAGTTCTTAGGTAGAAAATATTTATGTGTTATCCGATTTTATTATTACTCTATTTCACTATTGTTTTATTATAGTTATTATTATATATGTATCCAGAAGTAAAAATGTAATAATGATAATAGTGATAATAATAATAACAATAATAATAATAATAATAATAATAACAAAAAAATGTGAGATGTCTGTTCATAAATTGTATATTTTAATTTTTGTATTTTTTTGGTTTTTTAAATAAAGAACGATTGATTTTTTTATGGAAAAACGGTAATGCGGTGGTTTATGCACAAAACAGATGGACACGACAATGAAGCAACCTATTAAAGGATTTGCTTATGCGTTGTCGGATCTGTCACGACATAAAGGCCACTAAGTGATGTGGCGCGGCGAGCAAGGATGAATTTCATCCGGCGGCAGCGACTGTTAATTCTAAAAATAAATTAAATAAAAACTATTTATTCGTTGTTATGATTGTTTTTTATTTTTTTATTTTGATAAACCGTTATGTGAATTTTGTGTTATGTTACAATGGGTTGAAGTTTGTTTTACTTGGTGATTGCTTTATAAGCAAAAATTATTTATAGTGTTTTAGTATGTATGAAAAAAAAACAATTTTTTAGAACAAAACACTTAAGGAAAATAAAAGTTTAACGTATGAGTTTATTTTTGACAAAAATGACAACAAAAAAAACAAAAAACTAAATTACATTTTTAAAGAATGCAATACAAATAAACTAAAAGAAAAATTAAGGAATGCAATACAAATAAACGAAAAAAGAAAACGTTAGATAAGGATGAGAAAATTGATACCTTACTGCTGAATATGTTTTGCTGGACTGATTTTACCAAATTCAGATTCTCCGCTCCTCTTTTGCCTATGATTCTTTTTTTTTTTTGTTACTCTCAATCTGTGCTCCTCCCTCTTCTACTCATGGTGTAGACTATTTATAGACTTTCAGGTAGAAGGTTACAAAAGACAAAGAAATAATTGTGGATTGATTACCAATTACTAATCATCAATTTGTTTTCGGTTTCTTTCCATTCAAATGGTCACCATTATGCTAATTTTTATTACTACTCATCAATTTGTTTTCGATTTCTTTTCATTCAAATGGTCACCATTATGCTGATTTTTATTACTATTCACCAATTTTTTTTCGTTTTTTTTTTCATTCAAATGGTCACCATTATACTAATTTTTATTGTCATCAATCCATTTCCTTTCAGTTTCTTTTTATTCGATTATGTACCTTTTTTTTTGTTTTAGAAAAAAGTGAACGCCTGAACAGGAATTAGAGACAAATAAGAACCAAAAACACACATGATTGTATAAAGTTTTTAGTCTAATTATTTATTTTTATTTGTATTTATTATATTTTCCTCATTTTTTTTATATATAATATTATATTTTTTTATATAAAAATGTCTAAATAAAGCGGAAAAAATTAGGTGTCAACAGCTGCCCCTATTTACTTAGAATTTACTTGAGAATCAAAGTAAAGATAAGTAAAGATGACGAATCTAATTTTTTCCGGAAAGAACTTTTATAGAAAGGTGCAAGTCGTTTTCCCGGCTTCAACATGTGGGTCATTTTCTCGGCTTTGGGTGCGAGTCGTTTTCCCGGCTTCAACATGCGGGTCGTTTTCTCAGCTTTGGGTGCGAGACGTTTTCCCGGCTTCAACATGCGGATCATTTTCTCGGCTTTAGGTGCGAGTCGTTTTCCAGGCTTCAACATGCGGGTCGTTTTCTCGACTTTAGGTGCAAGTCGTTTTCCCGGCTTCAACATGCGGGTCGTTTTCTCGGCTTTAGGTGCGAGTCGTTTTCCCGGCTTTAACATGCGGGTCGTTTTCTTGGCTTTGGATGCGAGTCGTTTTCCCGGCTTTAACATGCGAGCCGTTTTCTCGGCTTTGGATGCGAGTCGTTTTCCCGGGTTTAACATGCGGGTCGTTTTCTCGGCTTTGGGTGCGAGTCGTTTTCCCGGCTTTAACACGCGGGTTGTTTTCTCGGCTTTAAATTTATGAAATGTCATAAATGAATGAATAACTAAATGAATATGTTTATTTTATTTTTTGTTTTGGACACGATCATTCAAATCATGGATGAGAATGGCACTTATACATTTTTCTTGAACTTGATATCTTTGATTTCTCTTTTGTCTTTTTTGTTTTTGAAGAAGAATTTTTGTTTTGATCTTGAACTATATCTCATGTTGTCGTATGTCTTGTATCCTAAAAAAAAAACTCTACTATGACTTTATCGCAATTCATTATATCGAGGTATGGTATATGTTTTACTTTCTAGTACATGATAACCATAAGATGCATTTGGGATAGAGGGTTAAATTACAAAGATAATAAAAGTATATATCTATATATTGAGGTTCAATATTCGTCATAAAAAGAATATACATAAGATAAAACAAAAGAATGGGTGGAAGACCCGACTTGGTTACTAGTAATTCAAAGGTAGACTGTACTAAGTTCTCGTGCCATAGTTCGATCCATATTGTTGATCTTGTATTCTTTGTTTTTGTTGTTGTTGTTTTTCTTCTTCTCCTAGATTGCCTTTTCAGATTTTCAAATCATCAGGTGTATATTCTATTTTTGTACCCTAATTTTTGCCTAGGTTGTCCTTTCAGATTTTCAACCTAGCGGGTATTTGATTATTATTTTTTTTGTACCCTAATTTTTGCCTAGGTTGCCCTTTCAGGTTTTCAACCTAGCGGGTATTTTATTATTATTATTTTTTGAACCCTAATTTTTGCCTAGGTTGCTCTTTCAGGTTTTCAACCTAACGGGTATTTTATTATTATTTTTTTGTACCCTAATTTTTGCCTAGGTTGCCCTTTCAGGTTTTCAACCTAGCGGGTATTTTATTATTATTTTTTTTGTACCCTAATTTTTGCCTAGGTTGCCCTTTCAGGTTTTCAACCTAGCGGGTATTTTATTATTATTTTTTTGTACTCTAATTTTTGACTAGGTTGCCCTTTCAGGTTTTCAACCTAGCGGGTATTTTATTATTATTTTTTTGTACCCTAATTTTTGCCTAGGTTGCCCTTTCAGGTTTTCAACCTAGCGGGTATTTTATTATTATTTTTTTGTACCCTAATTTTTGCCTAGGTTGCCTTTTCAGGTTTTCAACCTAGCGGGTATTTTATTCAACTACAATACTTTTTTACAGTGTCTGAGTTTACAGGGAGGACTAAATATTTTCCGTCCATATTCGTGAGGATCAAAGCTCCACCTGAGAAAGCTTTCTTTATGACATATGGGCCCTCATAGTTAGGGGTCCATTTCTCACGATAATCCTTTTGAATGGGTAAGATCTTTTTTAGCACAAAGTCTCCTTCCCAGAATTCTTGAGGACGCACTTTTTTCTCGTATGCTCTTTTTAGTCTTTTCTAGTATAATTGACCATGGCATAAGACCGCCAACCTTTTTTCTTCAATTAAATTCAATTGATCGAAACGGGTTCGCACCCATTATGACTTCTCTAGTTTGGCTTCCATTAATACTCTTAGCGAAGGGATTTCTACTTAAATGGGTAGCACACTCTCCATCCCATATACTAGGGAAAAAGGGGTTGCCCCAGTTGAAGTGCGTATCGAAGTACGATACCCGTGTAGTGCAAACGGCAACATCTCATGCCAATCTTTATATGTTACAACTATTTTCTAAATAATTTTTGTGATGTTTTTATTTGCTGCTTCAACTGCGCCATTCATTTTCTGTCTGTACGGGGATGAATTGTGGTGTTGAATTTTAAAGGTCGCATACAATTCATCTATCATTTGGTTATTCAAATTTTTGGCATTGTCAATAATGTTCTTGCTTGGTAGGCCGTAACGGCGTATTAACTCCCTTTTTATGAATTTGACCACCACATTTTTGGTTACGTTGGCGTACGAAGCGGCCTCTACCCATTTGGTAAAGTAATCGATTGCCACCAAGATGAAACGATGTCCATTTGAGCCTTTCGGTTCAATCATTCTGGTGACGTATATGCCCCACATTGAGAATGGCCAGGGCGCTGTAAGGGTGTTCAGAGGCATTGGTGGGGCGTGGATATTGTCAGCATATATTTGACAATTATGACATTTATTAACATAATCAAAGCAATTTTTTTCAAGGTGAGATTTTATTTTTCCTCATTCCAAATCAACACATTTGGGAGTACCATATCATGATTCCTTTTACACAAAATGTTTTTGTTCAAGAAAAGCTTGCGGCTAACCATCTCAGAGTCCTTTTATCATTCTCTGATATTTAGGGAGGATACTCTTTATTTATAAAATATTGTTTGATGTCGTGATACTAAGGTTTCCCATCAGTTTCTTCTGCCATTACGTGACAGTAGGCAAGATGATCCCGACTCTCCATTTTAATGGACGGGATTTCATCATTTCAACTTATTGGGAACATCGAGGATAAAGTATCCAAAGTACCAGCCAGTTGATTGTTTCTCGAGGGATACGGTGAAAGGTTATTTTGTCAATTGTAAAGACAATTCCTTTATGTATGTAAAGTAAGGTATTAGCTTCTTATCTCGAGTTTCCCATTCTTGGTTAAGCTGATTAATGCCTAAGGTTGAATCTCCATATACTTCTATTACGTTTGCTTTTGATTCCAAAGAAGCCAAAATTCCCAAGGCACAAGCTTTATATTCAGTCATGTTATTGGTACAATCAAAACATTGGCACATTGTGATAGGTATAAACTGCTTTTTTTTAGGAGATATTAACACAACCTCAATCCTATGTCCCATTACGTTTGAGGCCCCGTCGAACAATAGGGTCCATTTTCCATTATCGCATTCTCCAGACAAAACCATGATGTTTTCATCTAGGAATTCACGTTGCATTGACTAATAATCATCCACCATTTGATGTCTTTCTTAGTGACATAGGTATTATCATATTTTGATAACATCACCTGCCAGCTAGCAAATCGCTCTGTGAGAGCATATTTTTTCAAAAATGTACTTGATCGGATTCATCTTGGATATCAAGCAAGTCGTATGGAAAAACATGTATTGCCTCAAGCGATGGGTCGCCCAAGAAAACCGTGAACTTCTCTTTCTGTACTTGGAGGAAGCATTTCTGAAATGGCCCGAACCTTATCGGGGGGTGACCTCTATTCTTTTTTAACTAACTACAAGTCCCAATGATTTTTCCGACCTCACACCGAAAGTGCTCTTGGAGGGATTAAGTTTTAGCTTAAAACTTCTAAGTCTTTCGAAGAGTTTCTTTAGATCAATAACATGTTTTTCTTCTATTTGTGACTTAGCAATCATGTCATCTACATAAACTTCTACTGCTTTATGTATTATGTCATGGAACAAGGTTACTATAGAACTTTGGTAGGTCGACCCGGCATTCTTCAGACCAAAAATGAAAGTCGTTCTTTCCATATCTTTGGTTGCCATCTTAATTTGATCATACCCAGAGAAATCATCCATAAAAGAGAAGACCGAATGGTCGGCCGCATTGTCAACCAGAATATCAATGTGAGATAATGGGAAATCATCTTGGCTTTTAAATTAGAGGGTGCAGGTCAATCATCCCGACTTTAAATTAGAGTGTACGGGTCAATCATCCCGTTTTTTAAATTAGAGGGTGCGGGTCAGTAGTTCCGATTTTAAATTTATACACTATTGAAAATATGAAATGTCATGATAATAATAATAATAACAATAATAATAATAATAATAATAATAACAAAAAAATGTGAGACGTCTGTTCATAAATTGTATATTTTAATTTTTGTATTTTTTTGGTTTTTTAAATAAAGAACAATTGATTTTTTTTATGGAAAACAACGGTAATGCGGTGGTTTATGCACGAAACAGATGGACACGACAGTGAAGCAACCTATTAAAGGATTTTCTTATGTGTTGTCGGATCTGTCACGACATAAAGGCCACTAAGTGATGTGGCGCGGCGAGCGAGGATGAATTTCATCCGGCGGCAGTGACTGTTAATTCTAAAAATAATATAAATAAAAACTGTTTATCAGTTGTTATGATTGTTTTTTTTTTATTTTGATAAACCGTTATGTGAATTTTGTGTTATGTTACAATGGGTTGAAGTTTGTTTTACTTGGTGATTGCTTTATAAGCATAAATTATTTATAGTGTTTTAGTATGTATGAAAAAAAAACAATTTTTTAGAACAAAACACTTGAGGAAAATAAAAGTTTAACGTATGAGTTTATTTTTGACAAAAATGACAACAAAAAAAGCAAAAAACTAAATTACATTTTTAAAGAATGCAATACAAATAAACTAAAAGAAAAAATAAGGAATGCAATACAAATAAACGAAAAAAGAAAACGTTAGATAAGGATGAGAAAATTGATACCTTACTGCTGAATATGTTTTGCTGGACTGATTTTACCAAATTCAGATTCTCCACTCCTCTTTTGCCTATGATTCTCTTTTTTTTTTTTACTCTCAATCTGTGCTCCTCCCTCTTCTACTCATGGTGTAGACTATTTATAGACTTTCAGGTAGAATGTTACAAAAGACAAAGAAATAATTGTGGATTGATTACCAATTACTAATCATCAATTTGTTTTCGGTTTCTTTTCATTCAAATGGTCACCATTATGCTGATTTTTATTACTACTCATCAATTTGTTTTCGATTTCTTTTCATTCAAATGGTCACCATTATGCTGATTTTTATTACTATTCACCAATTTTTTTTTGTTTTTTTTTTCATTCAAATGGTCACCATTATACTAATTTTTATTGTCACTAATCCATTTCCTTTGAATTTCTTTTTATTCGATTATGTACCTTTTTTTTGTTTTAGAAAAAAGTGAACGCCTGAACAGGAATCAGAGACAAATAAGAACCAAAAACACTCATGATTGTATAAAGTTTATAGTCTAATTATTTATTTTTATTTGTATTTATTATATTTTACTCATTTTTTTATATATAATATTATATTTTTTTATATAAAAATGTCTAAATAAAGCGGACAAAATTAGGTGTCAACAAGATGAAATATTAGGTTTTCAATAAATTTAAGAATTGTATCACAACCTTGTATGTCGATTCACACGACTTATATAATCAGTTGTTGGAACCAAGTTGGTTCTTTCAATTAAAGTTTTGATGTTAACAAAAGTATTTTATGAAAATCATATTTTGACTTAGAAGAAGTATGAAAAATAAAGGATATGAAAAATCAAAGGATGACGTCACCAGAGGATGACGTCAACAGAAGATACCTCCAGAAGATAGAAATCAGAAGCAGAATGTAACACCCCGAGTATTTAAACAGCGCGAGTGTATTTTTTTAACCAAAATAAATAAATAAAAGAATTTTCGAATTAATTCAAGATAATTAAAATAAAATTAAAAATTAAGTCATTTCATAAAATAATACGTCATAATTCAAATGACGAACGTAATTAAATAATTACTTCAGAATTATAACTAAGTAATTAAAATTTTGAGAATCAATACTTATAATGTAATAAAAGATAATACATCATAAAAGTCGGTGTCATAACATCTCAAAAAACATCCGGCCTGCGGCCCACTAAACCGTATCAGAGTGCGGAAAAAATCAGCAGAAAAGATATTCAATAATCCCCAAAATAAATAATTACATCCACCGGACTCAAAACCCTATACAACAAGTCTAAACTGATCATGCACTAAAGCTACAGTAGCAAGGATTCCCTCCGCATCCCATACAAGTCTCGTCTGACTCTGCAGCTCGCCTCGATGTGACGTCCTCCTCCTCATCATACAGGGAAGGATCAGTCTCCTCCGAAGTCAGATCTATCCACGATCTGGGTCTCTTCGGCGGTGCCGGAATCTCAAAACAATAATCTGATGTCCTGGATGGACCCGAAATATCAACTGCTGCTACCGTCTGTCCTTTATTCTTCTCTCCCGCCTCGGGTTCACGCACAGCCCCTCCAGCTACCGGGTTAGGAGTCACCACACCCACCGTGGCATCCGTCTCAACCTCTTCAGTCGGATCCTTCGCATCCGCAAAAACTCCGTACTCCTCCAATATCAATTTGGAAGGTACCGGAATGTCAATCCTCGCGTGGGTGTGTTCTACATAATCCACTACCCCGTCGGTCCTACAAGTCCTCGCGAATCTCCCTGTGTAAGTCGCCGTGCTTGAGACGGGGTCGTATACCCAAGCAGTAGGCAAATGACGGTCAAGGAAATCTAGCGACGTTTCCGTCGTCTGGGTACCCAC
This sequence comes from Cicer cuneatum, assembly GCA_037974295.1. Taxonomy (NCBI): domain Eukaryota; kingdom Viridiplantae; phylum Streptophyta; class Magnoliopsida; order Fabales; family Fabaceae; genus Cicer; species Cicer cuneatum. Next base: position 42,066,851 of record JBBPBO010001986.1, read on the forward strand.
CGGTGGTACGGGTTTGGGGGGCATCTGAGGGCAAAGCCCAAATTTCCACGATAACAATTACCACAAAGCACTTATTTTTGATAAAACAGATACCCTCATGGCATATTTTATAACAATGATTATAAATAAGGATGCTCATTTTTTTTAAAAAAAAATACATGACATTTGTACCTTTGCAAAACAGCAACCAAATTAATATAAAAATCATGTTGTAAGTACAAATATCAAATCAACAATCACAAAAATTCATTAGAAATTCATATCTCATAAGGTATTTACACACATGGATTCCCACTAATCAACTCAGATAAAAATATGACTCACAGTCAACCACCCCATGCAATATGTATATGCCAATGTACACAACTTCTTGGAATAACCAAGGTGCAGTCACTCACAGACCAGCACACGTGTAGTCTCTCACAGACCAGCACGATTTATATATGTTAGGCTCTAACAAGCCAACATAACCATGGTGCAGTCGCTCACAGACCAGCACATGTGCAGTCGTTCACAGACCAGCACGTTTTACGTATACCAAGGTGCAGTCGCTCACAGACCAGCACCAGTGTAGTCGCTCACAGACCAACACACGTGCAGTCGCTCAAACACCAGCACGTTTTACGTATGTTAGCCTCTCACAGGCCAAAACATACAGAAGTCAAATCCTCGCACGGATAGAATGGACCACCACGAACACGCGGCCATTCCGTAGCCCGTCACGGTGGTTACTACTTTACTTCGCGGACCATCACGGTTACCGCATTAACTCTGTGGCCCATCGCGGTCACCACCTAACTATGCAATACATGGACATGCTATGTTTTCTCTTCACTGAAAACAGTATACAGATACCAGCTGACAATCCAGCCACTCCATCACCTCCTCAAACCATCTTAACCCATCTCAACAATTTCATTTTAATCACATCAACAAAGAATTCAAGAACCTCATCATTACCACCTCAACCCATCTCAAAAACTCCATTTTAATTCATCACAAGTCTTCCCAATGTTTCCCCAACTCTTTAAGTTCACAAACAAATGTTTAAAACTGGAATTTTTGAAAAAAACCAATATGTATTCGAATACAGCTTCCTTGTATTCGAATAAGAAGCTAAAACAGTGAAGAATCAGCATTCTGTATTCGAATACAAGGTTGTCGTAGCCGAATACAGATGCGAATACAGTGACAAAAATTGCAATTCTGTATTCGAATACGACAGGGTCGTAGCCAAATACAGATGCTAAGTCAGAAGCAAAAATCATTCATCTGTATTCGAATACAGAGGGTCATATTCGAATACAAGTCCAAAATTTGAATAAAAGCAGCAACTTTGCAGGCATGTATTCGAATACACCAATGTTGTATTCGAATACACCTTCGAATGCAGTAATATTTTCTAGAAACTTCAACACGTTTTCAAACTCATTCTTTGAAAAATCAACGCAACATCAAAACATAATCACCATTTCTTTGAAACCACAAACTTAGAACATTTTTCATCAATAAAAGATTTTCCAGAAAACACCTCCACCCATTTTAAATCCTTTTCTTTTGAAAACCACCATCAACACAACTACAACAGATTTTCATAACAGAATCACAGTTTTTCTTTAACCACCAAAACAGAAAGTCAACGATACAATAAACACGATTTCATTCCCCCACAATGAAACCATAAAAACATCCTCCACTCAGAAACGAGTCAACAACACCAGTAAAAACCTTCCCCTAAAAAATAACCACAAAACAGTGCAGCACAATCCAACTCATGCATTTTGATCATCCCCAAAACAACATGCAAAGCATTTTCCAGCATTCCCACACAAACAAAACAACATTGATGTATCAACCAAAATAGCAAACATCACATATCATCAAAACATCAACATCATGCATTTTCATCCTTTCAAACGACATGCTAAACGGTTTCATTTCAAAAAAAACAACGAAAACATCATCAATGCCACAACAACATGCATTTACAGCCCTAAATGCAATCTAGAAAGTGGAAGGTGCCCCTTACCTCTTTTACGTTCTCTGGGCGCTCGTTTACGCTACTGCGACAAAAGTCGGTGAAACTTCTGTTTGCGCCGCCGCTACAAAAGTTGGTTCTCTAGCTCCGTAACGATGAGAGGAACAACTTTTGTACTGGACACTTTCTGGTTCGGCGCTTGGATTTCCAAGTAATTTGACTTTTGAGGATGCTATTTTTTTTGTTAAAACAGAATGGGAAAGAAACAGAATGGCGTATGTAGTGAGGGAAAGAGGAAATGTTGTTCTGCCTTTCTGTTTTGGCCTCTCACATATATATAGGCACATATATGCCACCTCACCCAACACATTAATATTATAATATTGCTTGATCATCAGGTACTTAACCACTCTCGTCGTAATTAACAGATAACATCTTAATTAACTGCCGGATAGTTAATTACTCGTAATTAAATTTAATTTATCCTTCATCCAAAAATTTTAATTCAACCTCCAAAATAAATATTTATATATATATATTTTTACATAAAATATACATATATTAAATATTTTACAAATATTCCCAAAATACACTTAATATTAAATCCATAATTTAATTTTAAATTTAAGGGTCTTACACAGAAGATGTCATCAGAGGATGACGTCACCAGAAGATAAAAATGCCACCAGAAGATATTACCAGAGGATACATCCAGAGGATGCATCTAGAGGATACCCTTAGAAGATACCTCCTGAGGATACCAGAAGATACCTCTAGAGGATATCACCAGAGGATCCCATCAGAAGCAATAATTAGAGGATGTCATCAAAGGAAGCATGTCCAAAAGGATACTTGGTCCAGACCAGAAGGAAACATTGTCCAGAAGAAAACTTGGTCCATACCAGAAGGAAACATAAGTCAGACTTGGTCCAGATCAGAAGATCACACAGTCCAGATCATAAGACAAAATGGTATAGATCGGATCACATGGTCTAGACTTGGTCCAGATCAGCAGATCATACAGTCCAAAATTTAAATCATGATGCAGATATGTGAAGACTTGATTAAAATTCGAAGAAGACTTCATTGAATTTTGATAGAAATTTGATCAAAGTATTAAGGAGATTTGACTCAAAAATCAATGAAGACTTGAAGGAAATTCGAAGCTAAAAGATATGGTTTGAAATTAAGAGAAACTGGATTGGTCAACATAATTTTTGAATGAAATTTGAAGCTAAAAGATACGTTTTGAAATTAAGAGAAACAGGATTGGCCAACAGAATTTTCAATGGAAATCTGAGCAAGATTTATTTCAAATTTAAGCTTGGACAAAGGAGGCTTCAGGCAGCAGCATTAGGCATCGAAAAAACAAGAACTCAAGCTTCATATTCAACATAATCCGAGAGTTCAAAAGAGACAATCACTTGAGTGCAAAAGCAATATTTTCTAAGTGTTTTCGAGAGAGAAAAATAGTGCAGCAATCAACTTTCCAGAAGCAACTTTGCAGAGTTCCAAACCCTTGTTATCAAACCCGTTATAGGTGTAGATTCCTTCTTCAATCTGGGGTTGTCAGATTGTTAGGAGAAGACTTGACTTGTAGGGTCAAGGTGTTGTTATCGTTCCTCAAAAGTCTGGGGTTGTCATAATATTGGGAAGACTGACTTGGAGGGACAGGTGTTGTAATTCAAAGTGTTTTGAATTATTGGATTAAAGCTTTCGGAGTGAAGGGACTGGATGTAGCCAAGTTAATGATGAACCAGGATAAATCGTTGTGTTCTTATGTTGTTATTATCCGCTGCTAAGTCTGATTATTGATTCATCAAATAATTCCCATCAACATTCAACAAAACAACAAAAGAATTTAAGTTTGACAAACACAATTCAACCCCCCTTCTCGTGTTTGCACCTTCATCAGTTTTTGATAGTTACAAATTAGTTATTGCAATTAGGATACATTATACTGGTTGACAACAAAATGACCAACAAAGAATTTTAGTGGAGGATTGAATAGAGTTCAATACTTTTGAAAATCGTTTAAAAAAATGTTTGAGTCGCACAACAAAAAACAAATGTTTTTATTGCATTGGACTCAAGTGTTAAGAGTCTTGGATATTCATATCGAATTGTTGATGGAATTAAAATCAAACAACACAAAACATTTGATTGATGTTGTTTTCGAAAAGATTTTTGATACTTCAACCAAATTCACAAAAATCACAAAACAAAGACTCTATGAGTCAAAATTTATAGAAACACTAAGATATCAGATTTTTCAATTTGAATGAAAACCTAAATTGTTGAATTCAATGTTATAGATAGAAATTCTTCCAACACACAAAATCAAGACAAGATTCTAAATTAGAAAATTTTGAAAACAATCTTGCTATCAATTTTGCACTAAAACAAAAAACGCCACCAAACTCCAAATAAAATGAAAATAAAATAACAATGTAAAATTACAGATATTAGAAATTAAGGTAAAGATAGAATCACACAACGATTTATATAGGTTCTTCTACTTCGTCCCTTATAGAGTACGTTGTGTCCCCATTCTATTGAATGAGAGTTTCTTCTTTTATTATTATTTGCAAACGTTTACAAGATCCTTCGGCAGATGTTACAAAAACCTTGAATACAAACCCTTCATCCTAAACGCTCTTCAACACAAAATCTTGGAACGACCCTCCACATTTTGAACACACACCTATTTTCAAGATGAAGATCACACTTTACTCTTAGCAAGATAGACACCTAGAGAGCCATCTATTGGAAACCTATGAATATCACCTTCTTCAGTTCTTCGAGACACAATCCACTGATGTCCAATTTATGGTATGTATCTAGAATAGACACCCCAACAATCAATATACCACCGTTGTTATTTCTCTCTTCAAAACTTGATTGCACCCGATTTGATCAAGATAGAGTTTTCAATCTATGATATGATCTTGAATTCTTAAGTATAAGGAATGACTAAAAGTATTTTTGTGTTTAGAAATGTTTAAAAAATCTTTTATATTATGAAGAAAAAAGCTAGGCTTCTGTGAGAAATAACAACTTTGTTACAGTCATAACTACCTCAAAATTGTTAAATTTCATGACTACAGACTTGGTAAGAATATCCACCCTCCATGTGAATCAAATTGCACATGATTGAAGAAGAAATTTTGACGCCTGAAGTTGTGTGAGTCAACTCACAAAACTCCTTGCCTTGTTGGTAAGTTGATTCACATGACAATGAGTCGATTTAAAGCCACATGGCTGCAAATATTGAGTTCTTGATCTGCATAAATTGAATTATAAGTTGGTAAGTCGATTCACAAAGTCAAAAGTCACTTTGAAAAGGTTTCTGAAGTGTTTTAAACTATGCCAATGCAATGTGATCATGCTAGATAGTGTATGCATGCTAAAACAAAACCGAACAACATTTGTGCATGATAAAACTATATTTTGCATAACTTATTTCTTGAACAAGTAATCTATGGAAGAGCTAAAAGCACACACATATATCATCTAGACTAAACATCATCAAAATATTAAGTCTAAAAACTAACTTTGGAGACACCTTACAATTACATTACTTTGGCCAACCATCCCATGTCTCTTTATATACTAATTGGAACCATCTTTCATTTTACTAAGAACATTTTCATCTATTCATTATTTTTCATTTAGAAAAGATCATAATGAAGATTAAACACTTTTACTGATTCAACTCTTAGGCGTGATCAAATCTTTGAGTGAGAAACAATAAAGGATGTGGGATCTCTTGTTAGGGTGGTTGTTCTAAATACAAGAGATCAAGAGTATATTTATTAACATCACATCAAAGGTGTTATAAGGGGTGCTTTTAAGGGTTTAAAGTAGGATATTGGTTCAGATTTTGTCTTAAAAGTTGTTTCAAGAAATCTGGTTTTCAGCGTACAATTTCTAACATATCTTGTAAATGTTTAATATTATTAAGGAAGAAAATCTTATTCATTTAAATAGGGACTAGATGTACTCTACATGCGCGAACGAGATAGAGGAACCAATATAAAAATCATTATATGATTTTCCTTTTCTCTTATCTCTGACCATTTTGTGTTTTAATGTTCATTGTTATTTTTTCGTATCTTGGTTATTGGTGGCACAAATCTTATTTTCTATTTTAAATGATACAAACACAAATGATATTGAAAAATCTATTTTTAAGACTCTTCATGAATTAAATTGTTGAATGTTAAAAATGTTTTTGGAACCATATCAACAATTGTGAATTGTGACTAATATTGAATTTTCTGTTTACATTATTTCCGTATCATTTGTGGATTCAATTAAGAAATTATATTTTACTTTAATTTGATTGAATCATTTTAATTTTTTCGTGATTCAATCGAAGTGTTATTTTAGTGTAAAATTGTCTTTTCAATTTGGTGCGATTTATTGTAATATAAATCAAACTTTAAGCCACATTTCTATACGAATTAGTACTCTACCATCACATGTTCTGAATAAATTTTATCTGCATAATAAAAAATGTAAGACTCTTTGTTAAGGGTGGTCATTGGGTCGGGTTATGTTGAATTCAATTGAAAATGGCAAGTCCAAAGAAAACCGCAGGTGAGGATTCCAAGACCATCTTCGACTGTTTGAGGTGGAGGTTAGGGCAGGTGATGAATCTAATGATCGACAGTTCCAAGCAGACGAGTCTAATGGTTACATTTCAAGGTTGATGATGGAGTTCTTTAAATTTAAAATATGAGATTAAAGAAAACATGTTAATAAGAGAACATAGAAAGCGAAGAAGGCAAATGCTAGCAAGAAAATATTATTATATTGATAAAAGTTAAAAGAATGAGAGAGAAGGTAATAGTAATTGATAAAAATTGATTAAAATAAAATATTCAAGAATGATATTGTCTGTTGGTTGAAACATTTGTTTACTAGTACACGTCTTGAAAATTGACCTAAAGCCTGCAAAATACTTTAAATGCCCACCTGCCTTAGCCTATACTACCTTCTAATTTCTGAGAAATGTAATTATGATGGGACATAGTAGGCAGGGACGATACCTTCTCAAGCTTCTTACGGTTCTCGACGAATTCAATTTTTCTATCCAAACCTGTGCATTAAAAGACCACTCACAAAAGAACAAAACATCACTAAAAATTACATAGAAAAAACGTTATATCTAAAGTAGAAGAAATTTTGCTTTGTTGGTTTTCATAACATAATTTTCTTTCTCATATTAAAGAAAGTTTCGTCATCTTAAATGATTTTAAGTCAACTCAAAAATAAACAAGGATCAACTTTGTAGTGGAAGTAATTTCATGAATAATGCATTTAAGACATATTGCACAAACAAGCTTAAATGAGGAATAGTGAAAGAACATTATTTTTGGTAGCAAAGAAATAAATATGTCATACAGGTTTTGATTGATCCATCATCAGTTCCAACATTGTTTTTATATTTCATTTAGATCAATATGAGCAAACCAACTCACACTGGCCCACATTTTTGGAAAAGGACAATTTCTCTGTTCTACCACTTGCAAGCATAAAAAGACAAAAACCAAGTACATACAACTACAAGTGACAGTTGCTTTTTCACTTCCTCATATTTCATCAAAAAAGAAACTTGTAGTGTCCTCTTGCTCATATTTCGAAGTTGCCTTATAGTCACAAAAAGAAGAATGTTCTTCTTTGGAAGAGAACGTGCCATTTGAACTGCACTAAAACACGAAGACACCTCATCAAGAAGATTGTTTTATGGATTCTCGTGTACAACATCTTTTTTTTTTCTTCCAAAAAATTGAAGTTATCCTCATCTATAAATAGGAATGGATGCTGAACATGAAGAGCAAAAGTCTAAACTACAAACTTTGAATCACTTGTTTTATTCTCAAGTTAATCTCAACACTTTTTTCTCATACACATTTTAGTTTCAGATATGCAAATCTGAGCTACATATTTCTAAGTGTGTTGATACATTTCTTTTACTTCTCAAATTTGTTTCAGTTTTCATATGCAAATAACCCATCCACTTATTCCTATTCTTGTAAAAAACTCTCAAAGTATTTCCTTTGTGATTGTTGAGAGCGAAGTTGTATTAAATTTGTTTAGACTGAGTTTTTAAGCATGCTGAGATAGTGATAATACAGGTTGTAAGCATGATGAGGCAAAATAGTGGAAATCTCACAAGGTGTGAGGACTGGATGTAGCCCAAGGTTAAGAGTGAACCATGATGATTTTTTGAGTGATTCTATTTACCTTAATCTTTTACTCTTGCATATTAATCACACCACATCATTAACATTTACATTTTTCATTATACACATCTGATAAAGAATGTTCTTTTCGTTTTAAACTAACACTCTTATCCAAGTAACAACTTGAGATATTTGTTTTGATTTAAATTTTTAAAGGTCACAATTCAGATCTCCATTTCTTGTGACATATTGTTTTACTTCAATTGATATAACAGCATTGCCTATAAGGGTTTGAGCACATAACAAGTGTTAGAGGAAAATGATTCAGGAACAAATCATGTCAAAAACAAAGTTTATCCCAAAAGAAGGATCATCAAACAGACCTTGTAACACCTCAAATTTTATAATAAATTATTTCATTTATCGAATAGGATTTTAAAGAATTAATTTAGTATTGCATATGTTTATAATTTGTGTTGATAAATAATTATGATTAATTTTTCTTACATGTGTATTTACTATAGTGTGATAATTTTACATGTGTTTGACTTAATAATTTATTTAAATTATTGATATGAATATTAAGTATATTCATTTTTTATTAAATATTAATTTTAAGTTATTATTTTTAAGTGAAATATGTCACTTAATTAGATATTTATTAATTTAACTTATTTATTTTTATGTTAATAATAGTAAAGTTAATAGAAAAGTTTTGAATAATAATAATAAAAAAAGGAAAAAAAAGAGAAAAGAAAGACTAAGACAAAATGTTCCATCTCTTTCTTCTCTCGTCGACCATGACCATTATAGTGAGTGTCGTGCAAAATCGAGACCACATTTGTGATCGTTGTGATCTCCTCTTTCATTCCCAAGTTGAATCGCAAATTGAAACGCCCTATTCCTCTTTGTCAAAAATCACACCTCTGCCTTTTGATCAAGATTTCGGCCACCACGACTATCCCCAACGAAAACCGAGTCCATATTTGGACTCCACAAAACACCCTCTTCCATTATCTATGCTTGGAATCACAAACCTTCATACATTAAAAAAAATGGGTTTTCATCATCGTCGCAGCTGTGTTGTCGAGTTCTGGCCAACACATTCATCGTCCTGAAAAACTGATAATTTTTGGATTCCTCTTGTCGAAACCCTCAAGAAGCACTACTCATTTGCGTGTTTCGGTGAAGTTGACGTTGGATCCTATCGGCGCTCCAACACATTGGTGATACCTTTCTTAATAACTTGTTTCACTTCGTTGTCAATATGTTTCTTCTCCTAACATTTTTATTAGTTATGTAACGTTGATTTTTAATGTTACGTGTAAATTATCAGCCATGTTTCATTGAATCTTCAAATTCGTTGATGCTTTTGAACTCGTTCGTTGCACGTTGTCGACATTTCATGGTTTCTGAAAATTGTTCCGATCCTTGTATCGTTCAAAAGCGTCAAATAAGGTATGAGGTGAGAGTGAGTTGGAATTCATGAATGTAAATTAAGTGTGATGAACGGGAAAACTGTATTTCCCACAATTCATTCGGGACTTGCTACGTACGGCTGAAGCCCTTTGAGTAATAATTGACTACTGAGAAAACTTGAATTTGGTGAGGTTAAAATATGAGTTAGAAATTTTTATAGGGTTTTGTTTGATTTGATTTTGAATATTGTGTGGTAGTTGAATTATTGTGTATTTGATGTATTTTGTACCTTGTTTATACCCACCCTTGATATTGTTATATGATATAAAATTTGATGAATTGTAGTTATTTGCATTGCAATTGATGTGGTGTGTATGAGTGATCTAATATTATTATATATGAGTAAAAACCCCTTATTGTTGGAGCTTGTGTATTATGATGATAAATTTTGAATGTAATGTATGACTATGGAAATATCCAATGACGATGTGTACTTGTCGACTTATGATGTTACCCCCTTGATGAATATCATGAAATGCATATTGTATTTAATTGAATAGTGATTAATCCGACCTGTGCCAATGATGGTTCTCTTAATGGAGTGAGTAGCCTAGGCCAACGAGGGAAGGATATGGATGTTATTTGTTTGAAGTGGGGATTATCTTGTCATCATATAGGTAGGGCCTGACAAGCCTAGTGATTTCGGGGAAGTACAACTGAATGAGCCTGATCATGACGGTGTACTGTTGAGCCCTTAGGCAAGATTGTTAGACCTTGGAGGTATTCGGGTGGGGAATTCGTAGGTGACTTGGAGGTAGCACTCCAAATGTCGGGAGCTACCATGCAACACATGTTTACCTCGACTGTCACGTACATGTGTCTCAGGTTGAGTTGAGGGGATCTATGAGGACATGGCCAATTTGAATTGTCCGTCCACTCGCGTGGTGGCATATTATCAAGCCTCCTAACCATGTACTTCAGAGTTACGATGGTACCAAAGAAAGAGGAGGAGTCTAGTGTATAAGAGCATGGATAGCATTACTTGATTTGTGTGTTGACTTTCTTGACGTTGTTGCTTGTATCAATGTGTTACCTGGATTATTCTTGTTAATTGTAATTTGATATGATACGGTGTTTGATTAATTTTTTACGTGTTCTTCTCAATTATTTTATACTATTACATGTTTTCGAAGCTCACCCCTCGTTGCTTGTGTTTGGCGCTTGTGAGAGCGCAGTTATTTCAGGTTATCGGTTGGTGATCCATACTCTGATAGGTGATACTTGGTGGGAGTAATTATTTTGTTATTTTGAGTTATGAACTAATTTATGTTTGTGTAATATCTATCGATCAATGATGTTATATTCAATCTTTTATTCAAATATAAAAATTATTTGTCTCTAAGTTTTGAGCATGTTTTTATGTCAGAAATATTTGTTTAATAAAACTTAGCTACATTTGATGTTAAAGGATTTTTAATTAAGATATTTTATGCAACGTCTTGTGTAAGTGTGAGTGTGACGTCCTAAGCATTATATGTTAAAAGGAATCTTTTTATATACTCTACTTTGGGATTGCTGCGAATCTCTTTCAAAACTAGTGCATTTCACTTTTTATTTCAATTTGGGTTTAGGGTGTCACAGACCTCCTTACTTTGATGGCATAGACTATTATTTTTGGAAAGGAAAAATGAAACTATTACTTAAATCTCAAGATAATGACATGTGGCTTATTGTAGAAAAAGGAAACTTTGCACCTAGAGTTGATCAAAATGATCCAACGTCAGCTGCAAAAGAAGAAAACCTTTGGACAACGGATGAAAAGGAAAAGTTACTTTTAAATTCTAAAGCTCAATTATTTCTAACATGTGCTTTGAGCAAGAGTGAATATGATAGAATAAAATAAAAGGAAACTCCTAAAGAAATCTGGGAAGCCTTACAAACTCATCATGAAGGAACCATTCATGTAAAAGAAACAAGAATAGATATGTGTGTTAGAAAATTTGAAATGAATGAAAGTGAAAACATAGATGAAATGTTTTCAAGATTCACAAATTTAACTAATGAACTAGGATCTCTTGGAAAAACAAATCCAACTCATGATAGAGTCAATTTTTTTTAAAAGAAATCTTCCTAAAACATGGAGGCCTATGGTTACTGCTATGACTGAGGCAAGATACCTCACAATTCTGACATTAGAAAATCCGATTGGGTCCTTGAGAGCTCACGAAACAATACTTCATGAAGATAACCCTGTAAAGAAAGAAAACACGATTGATCTGAAAAGATCTCAAAGTGAACATGGAATCAAAAGGATGAAAATGAGGAAATTGAGATGTGTCTAGAGGAAGCTGAAAATGAGTTTACTCTCATCTTAAGGAAAATACAGAGAATGATGAAAAGAAATAGATGAAATCAAAAAGCCATTCTCAAATAAGAAAAATGGTTTCAAAGCTGACGTGGACACAAGTTAAGTCACATGCTATGGTTGCAACAAGATAAGACATTACAAAACATAATATCCAAGGATCAAAAGAAAGCCAAAAAGGCTTCCCTTCAAATAGAAATCCTTGATGGCAACTTGAGATGATTCTGATGAATGTGAACAAGAAGAAGTCAAGATAAGCTTGATGACTAACTTAGAAACAGAAGAGCTAACCATTTCTAATATTTTTCTGTTATGTGAAAATATGGAAAATAAATTTGATAATCTACTTTATGATTCAAACCTATTAGTTCAGAAATGCGGCTCATATAAACAACGGCTACAAGAAGTTAAAGAAGAAAATGAGAAGTTGCAAAAGTTTCATAAACAACTTTATAAAACTATTCAAGAATTGCAAAATTCTCACTTCAAAATGTCTGAACAACAAAAGGTCTTGAATGAGAAATTCATCTTCCGAAGATTCAAGAAGAAAACATTTTGTTTAAGAAGTAAGTTGATTTATTGAAAAGTGACATAAACAACATTGTCAAATCTACTAACACTTTTAAAAAAACCATGGGTTCTCAAGTAGATGTTTTTGACAAAGCAAGATTAGGAATTAAACAATCTCAAAATCAGAAAATGCATGCAAATTTTTTTGTTCCTAATAAAGAAGAAAAGAAGATTGAAAAATACAAATGCTCGTACTGTAACAAAAGTGGTCATCTTCAATCATTCTTCTTTCGAAAGAAAGTTGACAAAGGAAAAATAGAACATTTTGTTCACAGTAGATAACATTCTTTCAAAAAAGAAGAACAGTCTCTTAACAAAGAAACTTTTAAAAAGAAATGTTCTTTTTGCAAAAGTAATGCTTATTTAGAATCTAAATGTTTTCATAAGACGATATCTTATGAAAAAGTCACTAACCAAAAGGGAACCAAGTCATTATGGGTACCTAAGATGTTACTAACTTCACTTGCAGGAGTGTCTGCTAACCAAGAACAAAAAGCCTAAGTACTTGGCAAGTGGATGCTCAAGACATATGACTAGAGATAGACATTGTTTTCTCTCATTTGAGAAAGAGAATAGAGGGTTAGTCGCATTTGGAAACAATGACAAAGCTCAAATAAAAGGTAAAGGTATCGTAAGTAAAAATAACTACAAAAATTGAAGATTTCAATATATGGAATAATTGAAGCATAAATTACTTAGTATTAGTCAATTATTCAGAAATGGTCTTGAAGTTCTTTTTAAATCTAATGTTGTTTTCAAATATAATGTCTTAATGTTTTGGAAAAACTCTTTTCTACGGGTCATGTAAAAAGAACTTGTATGTTTTATACTAAAATGAATTATCAATTGAATAATGTTTTATATCTATTGAAAAAGACAAATGGATTTGGCATAAAAATGCTAGTCATGTAAGTATGAAAACCATTTCAAGGTTATTCAAACTTGACTTAGTTAAAGACTTGCAAAGATCAATTTTGAGAAAGACAAAAGTTGTAAAGCTTGTGTTAGAGGTAAACAAGTGAAGAATAGCTTGCTCTCTATGAACACAATTTCAACTAAAAGACCTCTTGAATTACTTCACATTGATTTATTTGGACCTGTCTAACTTCATGTCTTGGAGGAAAGAAATATGGCTTTGTCATAGTAGATGTCAATTCAAGGTTCATATGGGTTTTATTTTTATAACAAAAAGATAATTCTTTTGAAGCTTTAAAAAACTTTTGTTAGAAGGATCAAAATGAGAAAGGTACAAACATTCTCTTAGTTAGAAGGGATCATGGAGGAGAGTTTGAAAATTCCTTCTTCAAAACATTTTTGGAGGACAACAACATTTCTCATATTTTTTCTTGTCCAAGACTCCACCAAATAATGGAGTAGTTAAACGAAAATTTAGAACTCTTCAAGAAATGGCAAGCACAATTTTAAATGAATCAAATGTTGAAAAGTATTTTATGGTTGAAGTTGTCAACACCTCTAAAGGTACAAACACGAGAAGGGGGGTTGAATTGTGTTTGCCAAACTTGAATTCATTTGTTGTTTTGTTGAATGTTGATGTGAGTTATTTGATGAATAATTAATCAGACTCAGCAGCGGATTATAACAACATAAGAACACAACGATTTATCCTGGTTCACCATTAACTTGGCTACATCCAGTTCCTTCATTCCGAAGGCTTTAATCCACTAATTCAAAACCTTTGAATTACAACACCTAACCCTCCAAGTCAGTCTGACAACCCCATACTTTTGAGGAACGATAACAGCACCTTGACTCTACAAGTCAAGTCTTCTCCTACCAAGCTGACAACCCCAGATTGAAGAAGGAATCTACACCTCTAACGGGTTTGATTACAAGGGTTTGGAACTCTGCAAAGTTGCTTCTGGAAAGCTGATTACTACATTGATTCTTGCACTCTTTTGTTGCTTCAAGAAAGCTGTTGTTGCACTGAATTTCTCTCTCGAAAACACTTAAAAAATATTGCTTTTGCACTCAAGTATTTCTCTCTATTGAACTCTCGGAGAACTTTGAATTTGAACCTTGAGTTCTGTGCTTTTCGATGCATATTACTGCTGCCTGGAGCCTTCTTTTATAGCTGAAATTTGGGCTGTGTCCAAGCTTATTTTCGAGATGAATCTTGCTCAGATTTCCTTTGAAAAATCTATTGGCCAATCCTGTTTCTCTTAATTTCAAAACATATCTTTATAGCTTTAGATTGCATTTGAAAATTCTGTTGACCAATCCTGTTTCTCTAAATTTCAAAACGTATCTTTTTTAGCTTCAGATTTCGTTCGAATTTCCTTCAAGTCTTCAATGATTTTTGAATCAAATCCCTTTAATACTTTTATCAAATTTCTATCAAAATTCAATCAAGTCTTCTTCGAATTTTTATCAAGTCTTCACTGATCTGCATCATGATTTAAATTCTAGACCGTATGATCTACTGATCTCGACCAAGTCTAGACCATGTGACCTTATCTGTACCATTATTTGATCTTCTGATGTGGACCAAGTCTGGACTAAGTCATATGTTCTGGACCATGCTATCTTCTGGTCTGGACCAAGTCTTATGTTTTGAACCATGCTATCTTCTGGTCTGAACAAGTCTGGACCAAGTCTAACTTATGTTTCCTTCTGGTCTGGACTAAGTCTGGCTTATGCTTCCTTTTGGTCTGGACCAAGTATAATATCCTCTGATGATGTCATTTTTTCTTCCCTCTAATGATATCCTCTGATTTTTTATATCCTCTGGTGATATCCTCTGGAGGTATCTTCTGGTATCCTCTGGTGATATCTTCTTGTCGAATCTTCTGGTGGCATTTTTATCTTCTGGTGACATCATCCTCTGATGACATCTTCTGATTCTAATTTGTATCTTTTGGAGGTATCTTCTGGTTGTATCTTCTGGAGGTATCTTCTGATGACATCCTCTGGTGACGTCATCCTCTAATTTTTGACATCCTCTGATTTTCATTCTTCTAAGTCAAAATCTGATTTTCATAAAATACTTTTGTTAACATCAAAACTTTAATTGAAAGAACCAACTTGGTTCCAACAACCTCTTCCTTACATTTTAAATCATTTCAATTGGAAAAATCCTTAAAAAAACTCCATATAAACTTTGGAACGACAAAAGCCAAATATTTCTTATTTCCACATCTTTCGTTTTTATTGCTATATTTTAAACAATAGAGATAACTTGGAAAAATTTCACTCTAAGTCAGACAAAGGAATTTTATTAGGATATTCTACATCCTCCAAAGGATTTAGAGTATACAATTCGAAAACTCAAGCTATAGAAGAAACTGTGTATGTGTTTTTCATGAATTTGATGAGGTACTTGATGAAAGTAAGAATGATGATGAGGAAGTTGAAGCTAGACACAAACAACAACAAACTAAAAATACAAAAGATGAGAATGATCAAACTGCCACCACACAAACTCCACCAAGAAGTTGGATATTGATTGATCATCATCCTCAAAATCAAATTATTCGAAGCACCACTGATGGAATTAGAACCAAAGCATCCTTAGAGATAATGATTCTAATATGGTAATGATATTTCAAATTGAACTCAAACCCATAAATGATGCAATCATAGATGATCATTGGGTTAAAGCCAAAACCTTAGTTCCAAGAAAGAAGAATTATCTTAATTTGAGAAGAATGAAGTTTGGACCTTAGTTCCAAAACCTCGAAATCATTGTGGCATTGGTACAAGATGGGTATCTAGAAACAACTTGATGAAGAAGGTAAAGTCATTAGAAATAAAGCTAGACTTGTAGCTCAAGACTACAATCAATAAGATGGGTATTGACTATAGTAAGACTTTTCCACCAATTGTGAAGTTAGAAGCAATAAGAATTCTTCTTGTATATGCATCTCATAAAGATATTAAACTTTTGCAAATGGATGTCAAAATTCTTTTTGAAGGTGCAAAAACACGAGAAGGGGGATTTAATTGTGTTTTGCCTTATTAAAAACTTCTTTTCAAAATTTTGATTCTGGATACTAGTACAAATATAACATAATAGAGGTAGCAATAAAACAGAGTATCAAGGCAAAGGCAAAAACACCATGATTATATTGGTTCACTACCAACGTGGCAACCACGTCTAGTCCCCTCACACATAAGGATTTATTCATTAATTCAGAACCTGAATTACAACACCTGACCCTACAAGTCAGTCTTATCAACTTCTAGCATGAAACCTACAGACCGTTGAGGCACTACAAAACTTTGACCCTACAAATCAAGTCTTCTCAACTTCAAACTTGAAAACCTACACGTCGTGGATGTAGAATAGCCACTACTGGGTTAGGTTACAAATGGGTGAAACTGGGTTCTACTTTGCTTCTTCCAAGAAGATTGATTACAATGAACTTCTCAGTAAAGCAGAACAATAAGCACTAAGTAATATAAAGTTGAACGAATGTCTTTGCTAAAACTGAAATCTTGATCTCTGAATACTTAGAGAATTTTGAGTTCGTAAGGTTTTATGAGTTGTTGTGTTATGTTGTCTTCTTCAAAATTGATCACTTTATATAGCATGAATTAATGTTTCAATATTGTCCCAAATAAAATAAAGCATGTTCATTCCTCACTAGAAAAACAAGAAACACACAAGCTATAAGCACATCTGCACTCTTGCTCATAATCATTCTTTTTTCATTTTAGTGTTGAGAAAAAGTTTCCGAAGGAACATATTTATAAACACTTTATGCAAGAGCTAATTTAGAGAAACCCAAACCTTTTCTTTTGTAACCTAGCCCAGTAGTGACTATCTTCCCCAACAACTTGACTCTACTGAGCTAGAAGGTTGAGAAGATTGAACACAACCAATGTGACTAGTAAGTGTTCAAGTGTAAGTTTGATTTTGTGGTGAATTAGCGGATTATATCTTTCAGGTTGAAGGAACTACACGTAGCTACTGTGTTGGTGGTGAACTAGGATAAATCGGTTGTGTCTTTTTGCTCTGTTTTTTTACCTGCTCTACTTTCTTTACTTTAGTGTAGCCACGTGAAAAATATTTTAAACAGGAAACACAATTGAAACTCCCTCTTTCTTGTGTTTCTCGTTCTACAAAAGCAAGTTTCGTCATCCTAAATGGTTTTAAGTCAACTCAAAAATAGACAAGGATCAAATTTGTAGTTGAAGTCATTTTAAGAATAATGCATTTAAGACATATTGCACAAACAAGCTTATACGAGGAATAGTGAAAGAACATTCTTTATGGTATCAAACAAAGGAATATATCATAAAGGCTTTGATTGATCCATCTTCAGTTCCAGAACTATTTTCATATTTCATTTAGACCAATATGAGCAAGTTAACTCACACTTTGGCATACACATGTTGGTCCACGTTTTTAGAAATGAGCATTCTTTTTATTCTTCCACTTGTAAGCACAAACAGACAAAAACCAAGTACATGCAAGTACAAGTGACAATTGTTGTTTTTTCCCTCCCCCATATTTCCACAAAAAAGAAACTTGTAGTGTCCCCTTACTCAAATTTTGAAGCATCCTTATGGTCACAAAAAGTAGAAGAACAATCTTATCTAGAAGAGAATGTTCTCTTTGAAACGCACTAAAACATGAAGACACATCATCAAAAATATTGCTTTATAGATTCTGGTGTCCAACAACTCTTTTTTACTTTGGCAAACTAAAGTTCTCGTGATCTATAAATAGAAATGGATGTTGAACATGAAGAGCAAGAGTATAATCTACATATCATCAATTACTTGTTTTATTCTCAAGTTAATCTTAAGGCTCTTTTTATCATATACACTTCAATTTTAGATCTACAAATTCGAGCTAGATATTTCTAAGTGTGTTGATACATGTCATTTGCTTCTCAAATTTTTCTTTGAGTTTTCATAACCAAAGAACACATACACTTATTCCTATACTTGTAAAAAAACTCTCAAAGTCTTTTCTTTGTGATTATTGATAGTGAAGTTATATTAAGTTTGTTTAGATTGAGTATGTAAGCCTGCTGAGGCTTTGATAATACAAACTTTTAAGCTTGCTGAGGCTTTGATAATACAAACTTTTAAGCTTGTCGAGGCTTTGATAATACAAGGTGTATTAGATCAAGTTGTGTTATAAAGAAAATATTGTAAACTGAAAGAACATTCTCTTCAGCAAAATAATTGAAAATCTCACAAGGTGTGATGACTGGAAGTAGGCCAAGGTTAAGGATGAACCAAGATAAATATGTATGTGATTCTCTTTACCTTAATCTCTTACTCTTGCACATTAAATCAAACCATATCACCACCATTTACATTTTTCATTATATATTTTGAATAAAAAACGTTCTCTTTTTTTTAAACTAACATTCTTATCCAAGTAACAATTTGAGGTATTTACTTTCGAATTAATTTTTTAAAAATCACAATTCAATCCCCTTTGCTTATGACATTTTATTCTACTGCAAATTATTCATAAGAAATGGTGCAATAAAATATTAAAAATCACGTAAAGGTATCTTAAATATTGATGCTTATAGTATTGTAATGCCTTAAGTACTTAAGGTTAATCATATTAATATTTTGAAGTACTTAAGCTTGATCAGATTAATATTTTGAAGTACAAGAGATTGAATGAAATTTCCTATTAAATAATAGTAATGGAGACTATTTTGAAGTATGTTTATTTAATATTTATTTGACATATTTTAATTGAATGGAAAAATAGAACGCAATAATTCTGTTTTCATCTTGATAGCAAAATAAGATAAAAAAATAATCTAAATTTTTTTGGATTCAAATATATAAATAAAGTCAGTTAGAATCGCCACCAGTTAGAAAGATAAAATATCCTGTTATATAAATGGTGGCGGTTTATGCTGCTGTAAAAATTACAGATTTTTTTAAATAGTAATCTATAGTGGCAGTTTCAACTGCCGTGTAAATTAGAAATTTTTTGGGAATGTCACTAACCAAATGACATAAAAGGACATCCGTCCGCCACTATATAATGCTCGGGTGAATACCACAGCAGTTGATGTGCCGACGTTGAATACCACACCGGTTGGCCTACCACCGTCACAATCTTATCTTGACAGTTTAAACCGCTGCTACTTTTGTATTTCAGACGCTACTACATTCTCGTACCATTATAGTCTTTTATATAGAACACATGAAAAATGACAATTAGTATTATTGTTATTAATAATAACTTAAGAATTATTTAAAAAAATTAAAATCGTGTAATTTTTTCTTTCTTTTGTAAGCTTAAGCTAATTAAAACTAAATTAAAATAAAGAAGACGAACAAAAACATGAGGGAACATAAACCTTATATAAAAAAAAAGAAAAATAGAGAATAAAACAAAAGAAATAAAAAAATATATTAAATTCTGTTTTGAGAGCCGACCATTGAATGTGTATTATAAACACATATACGATTTAAATTTTGTAATTTTATCTTTTTAGACTTCGAAATAATTTCAATAGAACCTTGATTAATGACAATGATCACTTTTATCATCATCCTTGGTCCAAAAATTCTCTACACGATGAACAATATTAGAACATTATTAATATTAGAGTATACATAGATATAGATACTATTACTACTACAACTTATTATTAATATTGGCTCTCAAGCAATGTACTTTTTGTGTACACAATCATTCTAATGACCTTAATTATTTTGAAATAAAAACAAAAATAAATACAAAAATTAAATATTGTTGATGGAAAAAATTAATATTATTGAAACACATTATTGAATTATCTTACAATAAATAATTTTGAAGTCAAAATTAAAGTTGGAATATTTTTCTTACACCTTTCTTTTTTATAGTTTATTTTTTATGGCAATATTCTGTTTAACATGTACAAAAAATTATTTTGCAATGATAAAAAAAGTAACAAATCAATTAAATATAAAAACATGTGAATTTATTTAAATTTTTAAAATATTCAGTGTCTATATAAAGATTCGGTTCATGGTATTTGTGATTGAACAAGTTTCATTGAATAATAATAGTGTCTTGAGGAATGTGGCTGTTATTTTTCTTTATAATAATTCAAATTTAAAATAAAAATAGAAAAATTGAAAATAAATATTTAATAAAGAAAAAGTGTTTCTTTAATTTACAATCTAAGGAAAAAAATAAATATAATATGAAAGGTAAAAATAACTAATTCATAGAATTATTTACATTTAAGTTTTTCATTGGAATGCTTAACTTGGCAGATTAATATATTGCTTATAACATCTGTTTATAAAAATTGGTTTAGAAATAAACTTAACTGTGATCAGTAACAATACCATTTCTGGATATTGCCGATCATGTGTATTTGTCATTGTTCTAAGACATGATTGTATTGATTATTCAAAAGGGAAAAAAAACATAAAATCCAATTACCTGATGAAAATATCTTCATTAAAAAAAGATAAAAGTAAAAAAGAATAACCAAGGGGGCGTTATGAATAATAAAGCAAAAGACATTACTTGCAAGGTATATGTCTTCATGTGTAAAATATAAAAGATTGTATTGAAATATATAAAGACAAAAATGACACAAAAATGTTAAAGTTGTGTCATTTTGCTCTTTCAAGGAGTCTAGATTCCTAAGGAGGTAATTTTGCAAAAATCCTTTGTTTTACACTTTTTATTTATTGTTCTTTAGGAATTTTGAGTTATAGTATAGTATTTATATATTGAGATGCCCTACTCTATTATTATGTATTGACTCATTTTCTGATGGTTATTAATTATTTATCTTTATAGACATATCTCACTTGACACATCAAAGCCTAAGGATTCAAGTGAAGATGTAAATAGTAAAGTGTACTCAAGTGAAGAGGCTCTTGCAGATTCTACTCTTTCACACCTTAACACAAATGAATTACATGAAAGTTCTGATCAAGGGAGGATATCAGTAGGAAATGGTTCAGTTGAGCTATCTAGTGAACATGCAAAATTCTCAGATGAGTTACCACAGGCTTTACAGTATAATTGTGGTAGTCCTAGTTATGATCCTCCACTTTGTGCTGATGAGGCTAATTCTCTTTTGGAATTGCCGGGCGAAAGTGTATCAGTTGTTGCGTATGTTCAAGAAGGTTGTAAAACAGATTCGATTGAGCCTGAGTTGCATCTACAAGGACCAAGTCAGATCGATCCACAGGATGAAGGCGAAGACTGTGATTGGGCTGGTTTAATTCCCAATGTCGCTGATCTGTTAGTTGAAGCAGAAGCAGAAGCTTTTAAGGGTCTAATGCAGAAACCTTCGGGCTCTTCTATACGACTTAGCGATTTTATGCCCCTGCTTCAGCAATCTACTAACAATAATGATCAGAAAATGTACATGGTTAAATCGGTTGCTTCTGGTTCTGAACATGAAATTGAAAATAATTGTTCTGAGCCAGTTGCAGCAGCGGATACTGACCATATACAGGACAATCTTGTTAATGGTTCTTTGTTGACTAGCAATCCGAATGAGCAAATGGATGACAAGGTAAGAAAGCTAGTTCTGTTACTGTCATATCTAGGTGAATTATGTGCATTATAATTTTTCTTAAATATGTTATAGTTGTCTATTATAATCTTTCTTACACCACTCCAAATTTTTATCCTTTTTATCCTTGCTAATGGTATCTAATAAACACATGAATTAAATTATCTAACTGCATAACATCGGCAAAAAAATTAAAAGTTCTATTCCTTGCTTCCCATTTCGTTTCAGGTAATCTTGGATCTAGCCCCTGCATATCTGTTTAGATAAAGGTATGTTCTCCACAATGTCATACATTAATAGCACATGTTACTTTTGTAATCCATTCCGACAATGACCTAGTTTAAGCTTTGAAATTTTGAATTAATGATCAAACTTGTTTCCCATTACCTTCTTGATTGCTTGCTTGTAACATCTTATCTTAAGTAATATTTTTGAACAAGCAGCCCAAATGCGGATTTCTTCCTGTTTCAAACTTCGTATATGAAGAAACTTCGATCAAAAAGAGTGTAACTCGCTTTGAAATGCACCAAGCCTTGAAATTGCATCAAGGAGAGGTACTCTAACCACAATTTAACTTTTGCTGCTGCATATTGCTTACTTGTTCCGGCTGTCATGGATACAAATACAATCCATTGTTCTGTTCATGGATGTTATTACAATTTCACTTCAATATACACTGTCCCTTTTAACCTTAATTTCTGATATATTTTTCCAATATCTTTGCAGATATTATTCCTAAGTGAGTACAATCCACTCGATCTGTTCTCTGGATCAAAGGAAAAAATTCATAAAGCTATCAAGGATGTATTTACTACACCTCAAAATAATTTCTGTGTATTTATGAATGGGTCTCTCATATTTGGTGGATTGGGAAGTGGCGCAGAAGATACAAATTTTTGTATTGCAAAAGCCTTTGAAGTTGCACTTACTATCCATTGTGAGTCGTGTGGAAAATCTGATACATATGCCTGCTTTTTTTGAATTTTACCTAATTCATAATTTGTTCAAATTAGAGGGTAAATCTTGGCACAACTGTTTGGTTGCTGCCATGTTACCTGTTGCTCACAGATTCTAGTGATAGAAACAGTCTTCTGACATCGGGGTAAGTCCGTGTGTTTTTCATGATGGTGGGAACTTTGTGTTGTTTGCAGTATTTTTTTTCCTTCCTATTTTTAAAATTATGCCTATTATGAATGAATAACATTGTCGCTACTTTCTTTATGTGAGGGAGAAAGCATTTCTTATCTTGATCAAGTAGCCACCTCCGCACAAGTTTAGAACAATCAAGTAAGATCCGTTCACTTTTCTTTTATTGTTAATTTTCTTGTAGTCTTTTAGTTCTATATAAAAGTTCCTTTCTCATCTTTGTCAATATTATTTTCTTGTAGCCTTTACTGCAATATAAATAAGTGGACAAAATGTTATCAATTTATAAATCCTGGTTTGCTTGTTAATTTAATTCCTTGAGGATTTATTCCTTGTTTTGTCAGGTATCAAATTATGAAGCAAACTAAAAAGTCAACAAAGAAGAGAGTTGCAAAGGTTAATATTCCCCCCTCAAACTCAACTTCCATTACTCAACCTCATCCCACTTCACATTTTGGACAAGACTTACTTGATGATCCTGCTGTTATTGACTCCATAGACGAGGAGACTGAATTTAATGCCTTGGTGGTATGTGACTTCATTCATCAAGTTAACATTTTTTTAGTTTAATTGTTATAGAAGTCAACAAATTTTTATCAACAAACTGATATGTAACAGTAATTATGATTAAAGTTTGACAGATAGCATGTATTCTTCTCTGCAGGAAGAAGAAGCTGCAGTTATTGAAGCATTGATGGATGATGAAGAAGACTCTGATGAAGAAGACTACTATTGATGGGTGATGAAAACTAACAGAATCAGAATGTGCACAGCAGAATCAGAATGTGCATCTTGCAGAATTAGAATGTGCATCTTGCAGAATCAGAATGTGCACAGCAGAATCAAAACTACAAATTTTTTTTGTTAGGGTACTTGGCTAAATCAGAATGTGCACAGCAGAATGAGAATCAAAACTACAAATTTTTTTTGTTACTCTTTTACACAGCAGAATCAGAATGTGCACAGTTAGGGTACTTGGCTGAATTTTATCTCATTAGAAGTAGTGTGATTGAATTTGCAATTTCTCAAACACTATTATCTTGAATTCTGTCACACTTCTGCCTATTATATTGTATTGAAATTCTATCAGATATGTCTTGAACCTTATTGTATTGAAATTCAGTTCATTGTTATGAACTGGAAGGTGGAACTTCCTTTGAAATTTTTTTCATTTATATTAAAATATTGTAAAATAGAAAAAAACTAACTTCATTGTCATTATCATTTTTTATCATCTCACTATTTATGTCTTTATTATCCTTATTGTTGTGGTTCTTATTATTGATAAAAAAAAAAAACAGAATCATATTTCCTGCGGATTTATCTATGGATATCAATGCCACATTCCCTGAGGAAATACATTTGAAATAAATTTGTAGAAATAGTATTGCAGATTTGTTCCGCGTGAAAATGCGTAAGAAAATGCCTTAAGTTTGTTAAATGTTAGTTGCGGATTTAATTTATTTTTCCTGCGGATTAATCCGCAGGTACTGTACCTGCGGCTTTAGAAATCCTCAGGAAACAATTATCCACGAAGGTTTTACGTGGGGAAATACTACCGCCGGTAAATCCGCATGTAATGGTGTTTCCTGCGGATTTTTAGCTTAAATCCGCAGAAAAATCCGCAGGTAAAATGTTAATTTTTAGTAGTGTTAGTGCTCTCGATATTAGTAATAATTTCCATAAAACCAATAATTTTTTAAAATCAATTACTACATTTAATGTTAATCAACATTATTTACTATATATTATTAAATATAAAAAAAATCATTTTATTTACTACGATTTTAGAACTCTGTTTTTATCATTTCATGAAATTGGTCCTCCGTTTTTAAAATTTGAGAATTTTGGTATATTATTTTGATTTTTTAACTAAAAAAATGGCGATATGACATGTTTTAAATAACGTGATATTTAGTACAAGGACGTAGAATAATTAACGCACATGAAATAATAATAAAACCTCTAAAAACTTAACTTTTAACTTCAGAAAGTTTTCGTTTTTGTAATTTAATTAATGACATATGAATAATTAATGCATATTTAGATGGTTCTATATGTCATATCAATTAAAATATGTCAAATCATTATTTTTTTAGTTCAAAAATATAAGGGAGGGACCAAAACTTTCAACTTTTAAAATAAGAGAATCAATTATATGAATTGATAAAAAACAAAGAAACCAAAACTGCAATTAAGACTTTAGTTTTTACATGAATATTTAAATAGTAAAATGTTAATATTTTTAATAAACAATTTTTTCCATCTTAATTTTTATTCTCTCATATAGCTTATTTATTAGATATTATCTAGTAATTTTGTTTTTTAAATGAATATATATATATATATATATATTAATTGGATTTAAATTTTTAATTTAAATATAAAATATAATAAATATAGGCATATATTTTACCACTACATAAACAAATTTAAGTAAAAAAGATGTCATATTTGGTGGTCCATGATTTAAACAAACTCTAACTAATTTTATCCAATTTACTGTTATTACTATCTATCACCAAAAAATATAATGCTATTATTACCAAAATAATAGCATTATATTACCAAAACAAAGAGTAAATTGGAAAATTAAATTTTTTATTATTTATCAAGACAATTAACTCAGATTATTCATTATTGTTGATTTATGTGTAATTACTTTGTGTGCGCCTATAGTTGAGTCAGAGAAGGAGTCACTACGCCAAAAATTGCCTTTTACAGCGCTTTTTTTAAGCTCTTTACAGCGCTTTTAAGCGCTCTAGTGCTGTAAAAGGATACATCAGCGCTATTGAAAATACAAAAAAGCGCTGTAATAGGACAATATAAGAAGCGCGCGCTTCTTATATTGGATTTACAGCGCTTTTTAAAAAAAACGTTGTAATAGGTCAATATAAGAAGTGCGCTTCTTATATTGGATTTACAACGCTTTTTCAAACAAGCATTGTAATAGGTCCATATAAGAAGCGCATTCTTATATTAGATTTACAGCGCTTTTTCAAACAAGTGCTGTAATAGGTCCATATGTAAACGCTTCTTATATTAGATTTACAGCGCTTTTTCAGAAAAAGCGCTGTAAAAGGCTTAAAAAAAGCGCTGTAAAACATTTTAAAAAGCTCTGTAAATGAATTTTTTATGACATTTTTTAAAGAAGCGTTGTCTTTTTTATTATATATTATGAACATTAAATATCACATTCAGATTCTCCTTTTCAACATTAAAATTCATATCACAACAACAAATTCATATTCACATTCAACAATATCAATTACAAGTGTTTCACAGCAACAAATTACAATAAATTACAGTATGAATTACATATATTATCAGAACAAATTACATTCAACATATTCACAGTATGAATTACATATTCACAGTATGAATTACATATTCACAGAACAAATTACATCATGACAGTAACAATATATTCACAGTATGAATTACATATTCATAGAATAAATTACATCATGACAGTATATCAACAAATTAATTACAAATTCTATAATGTTCATTTCGAGGACAAACTGGCACCATTCTTCTTTTAGTTCTTTGAGATCATTTTCAGAGTAAGTTGGGTTGAAGTTGTCAAAATACTAAAGCAAAATAAGTTAGAATCAGATATATATACATATATATATATATAGTTTATATATGACAATCAAAATATAATGAAAATAACGTACCGTTTCTGGATGTATTTTTTGATTCATATCAACAATCTCCTTCATGAACATCATTATATAGTATCTGTAGTCTATGTTGTTAGTTTGACGCTGACACTATAAAATAAAACATGTACGCCAATAAATATTTATGCATTGATATTGTAAATGAATATTTAAAGGCATATAATTAAGTTCTATAACCTTTACTGGAAGCCATGTGATTTTGTTTGACTTATTCTTCGACACTGAAGCACCCCTTTGAGCACGGAAAACTTGCAGAGCACTATCAAATAAATGTGATTATTATTCAATGACCAAACACATTATTTATATATGTAATAAATAAATGAATATTACTTACGTGTCGAAGATGTTCTTTATATTAGGGCGATTGTTAAAATGACTGTGCAATGGGTCTAAATAATATACAATTTCAGAAGTCACATTTTTGGCAAACAACACCCAATGTTGCCTACAACAACACAAATTTGGTTGGAAAATTTGTTTACACAACTCATAATATCATAAATTAAAAAATATATAGATAAAGTATCTAATTATGTACCCTGAGTTGTATGGTGCCAGAAACATCTTATCCTTCTCTTTATTTTCTATAAGCCTATCAACTACATATTTAATTACATTATCCAGATCCAGTTTAAACATGGATAGTTTATGCAGAGATAAGAATGAAAATCTACTTGACAATTTCCGCTCGCATACCAACTTCTCGTACAAAAATCTTCAAATATAAAATTAGATTATAATATCAATAAATTAATGTGGCAGGTATGCAATTAAAAGGTAATATTTTATATCTTAAATAAAGTATTTATATTATCTGATGTATATGCTGATTACAGTAGCACTCAACTCTTTATGATCAAGAAGTTCGTATATTTGCTCTTTGCCAAGTAGTTCTAAATACTCTTCTCTAAATATACTTTTTTCCATGTTTAGCACACGTGTATCATTGTTGCTCTTCATATTCATCTTTGTTGCTTTGGCAAGACACTCACCAAATAGAGCAAGGCGTGGTTGACTTATTTTATGAAGAGCAACTGATTTTTCTCAATCTAGTTTTTGGATTTTGGAAGGTTTATTTTTACCATGGACCTGCACCTGCGGTGCAGCGGGTTTATTTTTTGTTTGAATCTGAAAAAAATGAGGTTGATCAGTTTGTTAGTTATTATAGTAAGCTAATCATGTCGTATACATGAATTGATGTATATGTCAAACCTTTTCTGGTGCCTTTTCTGGCGAAGTGACAGACTCACTGCGAGGGATCTTATCATCATTCCCTTTAGCAACAATCTAAATAAATGTGAAATATAAAAGAGGAAAAATCAGCAATTACATTTAATCAATCATAATCATACAACTAAACATACATAACAAATAAACCAATAATATCGGAGACTCAAAATATTTAAACTCGAATATGCTTCAAGGAGAGAACGACATGCTTTAGGGAGGGAAAGTCAAGGTCAATACATTTGGAACAAAGATTAGGCCAGTGCATCTGGGACAAATTGCCAAGATAAAGTGAGTCATAAAAATCAAAGACAACGTCATAATAACTATCAAAGGAGGAAGAAGTCATCACTTATATGATTCATATGTGGGAAAAAGGACACCACCAGAATGATCGTCGATGGGAATAGAAGCCACTATTATAATCTATTAGTAAGAACTAAATTGCTTGACAAACATCAAAGAAGAAGCACCACGACTCTAACGAAATGAAGCTATGATCGATCAACGAAGTGAGAAAATGTATGGTGCTTCCTGGATAAGGTCATTGTGTCTAATAGGACTCGCAGATCCAACCAAAGAACTAGATAAGTGTTGGAACCATGTTGGTTTTACATTTAGAGTTTTGATGTTAACAAAAATATTTTATGAGAACAATATATTTGACTTCAAAGAGTATGAAAGCTACATAATATATTTGACTTACATACATCTACATACTTGAAAGCTTCTCAATCACAAACAAAAGATTCAGTTTTTTCTTCTTCTTCATATCAGAATCATTCTACTGAATTCTTTTGTCAAGAATCTAATCTCAAACACGAGTTGAGCATACTCAAATTCTGTCCAAAATCGAAGACATTCAAGTGCCAAGATATATCATTAATCACTCACATTCATACTTGAAAAGTCTCACAAGAAATCAGTAACATTCATTCACGAATTGATTGTTATTAGCTTACTGAAATCTCTTGTAAAGAATCTAAACCTCAAACAAGAGTTGAGATTTAATTAGATTATGTAAAAACACTCTACATCATTATTGTGTAAACTCAAGACTATAAGAGGTGTTTATAGCTTGAGTAGTTTGTTTAGAAAATCCTTTTAAGGTTAAAAGGTGAAGTGTAAAATCCTGTTAAGGTTGACAGGTGACCTGATTGAATTCCTTTATGGGTGGAAAGGATTGAAGTTTGTAACAGATCAAGGTTGATCTGAGCTAGGTGTTGTAAAACCAAGAAGGTTCTTTGTTTTGAACACTTAGTGGAAAATCTCACCGTTGTGAGGACTGGATGTAGCCCAGGTTGGGTGAACCAGGATATATCTATGTGTGATATCTCTTCCCTTATCTCTATTTACTTTCAGTCTTTTAATTATCAAGTAAAATAGATAAACTTAACTGTTGATTTTAACTAACCAAGAACGTTCTCAGTTTTCTGGTGAAAACTAAGTACGTTCTTCGTTTTCTGTTTTCACAACCAAGATCAATCTTGAGTTATTTTCTTATGTTTTTAATAGGAATTTTAAAAGGGCAAATTTTCAATTCAAACCCTCCTTTCTTGTAAATCGACATTGCTACTTCAATTGGTATCAGAGCTCGATCTCTAAAGATTGAGCACCTAACAAGTGTTAGAGGAAAATATTCAGGAAGAAGAAGTAATGTCAGAAACCAAATTGTGCTTAAAGGAAAACTTAGAAAATAATGAGGTAACCATCTCTGAACTTTGTCCTTTATGTGAATAAATGGAAAAAGAATTTGATAATCTTTTATGTGATTCAAACCTTCTTGCTAAAAAATATGGTTTATTAAAAAAACAACTCCGTAAAGAAAAAGAAGAAAAAGAGAAAGCCCAAGCTATGAATGACGAACTCAGAAAGGTCATTCAAAGTTTGCAGGAAACTCATTTGTAAATGGTTGAACAACAAAAGACTCTCAATGAGATAACCATAAAAAATCATTTTCCAAAATATTTTGAAACGAAGGAAAAAAGTACCTCTTTAAAGATAGATGTTCCTGATTTAAAAAATGATTTAACCAACTTGGTAACAACCACTGAAACATTTCAAAAGAATATGATATCTTTTTTGTTCCTAAAAGAAATGAGGAAAATTGCAAAACCAAATGTTCATATTGCAGTAAAGTTGGACATCTAGAATTTGCATGTTATTTTAAGAAAAGAGATGAAAAAATCAAGAACAAAAGGATCTTTAGAAAAGAAGAACGTTATGAAACAAAAGCATAACATTCTCCAGGAAACTTAAAAAAGGGAGAACGTTCTCCAAATTGTTCTCAAAACGAAGAACGTTCTGGAACAAAAATAGAACTTTTTCCAGAATGTTTGAAAAAAGGAGAACGTTCTGAAATTTCATCAAAATCAAATTCAAAGACTTTTATAACTCAGAGTTTCAAACCTTCTTCAAAAACAACAACAAAGTGTTCCTATTATTCGAAGAATGGCCACTTCAAGTCAACTTGCTATTTTAAAAAGGGATCAGGTTTTAAAAAATCTTCTAAAAGAAGATATACTAACCATCAAGGACCCAAAAAAATATGGGTATTAAAGTCATTACTAACTTGTGATGCAGGAACATCATCCAACAATCAAGAAAGAACATGGATACATGAACAAGACATGCTCAATACACATGAATGGAAAAGTATGATGCCTCCTCTCATTACAAAAATTTGGAGTATCGATAACCTTTGGAAACATTAACAAATCAAAGGTACATGTATCATTTGTTGAAATAATTTTGCATAGATTAAAGATGTTTGATATAAATTTGTAAAATTGCTTTTAAAGTTATTTTTTAAACCCCACATGGCTGAAGTAAAACAAACAAACATCCTCATTTTAAAAATCCTTATGTTTTATACTTAGATGAATTTCCAACCAAATCATGTTTTTAAGACTTTTGAAAAAGAATTGTCATTTCTATAAGAAATGATCAAAGGAAATTTGAAATATTATTCTTCAAATAATTCTTTGATGAAAATGATATCTCGCATAATTTGGTTGTCAAAGAATTTCCAACATTATGAAGTTACAAGAAAAGGCTAGAACAATTTTAAATAAATCAAGTGTTGAAAAATAATTTTGGGGAGAAGCCACAAAAATTGTTTATCATGTTCTTAATCTTGGCTTTAGTAGAAAATATCTTTGAGATACCTTCATATCATTTTTTTAATAGAAAGCAAAACATATCATACTTTGACATTTTTGAATGTCATTACTATGTTTCACATGATAAAGAAAGTATGAGCAATTTGTTTTAAAATGCCATCAAAGTATATATTTTGAATGCTCTACATTCCATAAATATTATAGAATCTCAAGGACCAAATTATAGATGATATTATGCATATTATGTTTGATGAATATGTTGATTTTTATGATGAAAGATAGGATGGTGAAGAAAAATAATTACAATGTTAAATTTGGATAAATCACAAAGTTGATAGATAATGTTCAAATATCATCCATGGAACTCCAAAGTATGATCATGAAGTGGAAAAACTAAAAGGATCTAAGAGAAAAATCAAATTAAGCAAGAAGGTACACAACAGAACAATCTGCACGAAACCAAGATTGATAAACAGTCTCCGTTTCAGTCTCCACCTAAAAGTTAGAGAACGATATGTGATCATCCTTAAACTCAAATCATTGGAGACACAACTGATGGAATTCAAACAAAAATGTCGTTCAAGAATGATTAAGCACACAACAGCCTTGGGTTGCATGCTGGACCTGGTCTTGCAGAAAAATGCGCAACTTTGGGTGGATGTCGAACATGGATGGCTAAAGTTACCAACGCCTATGACCTTCCTGCAAAGAAAATCATCCATACAGTTGGTCCAAAGTATGCCATGAAGTCATTACTACCGTGCTTGCCTTGAGCTTCTAATTGAAAATGGGCTTCGAAGTATTGCTATAGACTGTATTTATACAGATGCGAAGAATTATCGCCGTAAACCAGTTGCACATGTAGCTATAAGAACTGTGCGACGGTTTCTTGAGAAG
This sequence comes from Cicer cuneatum, assembly GCA_037974295.1. Classification (NCBI taxonomy): domain Eukaryota; kingdom Viridiplantae; phylum Streptophyta; class Magnoliopsida; order Fabales; family Fabaceae; genus Cicer; species Cicer cuneatum. The sequence continues at coordinate 42,098,934 of JBBPBO010001986.1, forward strand.
TAGAATAACAATGTTATAGTTGTGTGCTTGTGTCTAATTGCTTCGTCGTATGCTTGCTTTGCATCATACAAATCATCTGATTGTTGTAGTGTTTGTTGCATATTTGAATGACTCATCATATGCATCATACGCATTATGCATCTGATTGTTGCATCTACATATGAGTGTCATTTTTTAATTTCCCCCTTTTTGATAATGACAAAGGGGAGAATAGTAGAAGATATAGTAATACAATTAATTGTGTGTTTGTGTTTATTTCTTCGTCGTTTGTTTGCTTTGCATCATACACGTCATCTGATTATAGTAGTGTTTGATGTGCATTTGAATGACTCATCATCTGCATCATATGCATCATGCATCTAATTGTTGCAACTGCATTTTAGTGTAATTTGCACTACATCACATGTGAGTGTCATTTGTATATATGGTAGTTGCTTGCAATTCACCCTTGTTTTGAAAGGCTTAACATCCTCTAAAAACATGGTTTGTTCCATTAGGATAAGCATTATAAGAAGCACAATAATCCAAAGGTTTAACATCCTGATGAATTTTGAATTGTTAATCCATAGACTTCAAAAGAATCTAATGCTTAACATCCTCAAAATATGTGAATTCAATTGAAAAGAATTTTCAAAATTATGATAATGTGTATGCCTTATCTATGTGAAGGAAAATTGTTCATTAATTGTATAGTTGTTTTTCATCGTCTAAAAGGGGAAAATTGTTAGTACAAAAGTGGTTTTAGCTACAAACCTCTAGTTGATGTTTTGTTGATAGCAAAACAAATAAATAAAGAACAATTATCCGTTATCTGTATTTGCAAAGTGTGCATTCAGTTAGAAGACAAAGACTTATATTAATGACTATCTATTTTAAGGTAGCATAAATTATGAGTAAATTAGTTATAATAATCTAAGTGTTTTTAACACAAAGATTATTATCATCTAATAAACAAGTAATTATGTTTACTAATAGAGTAAGTCATAATATAGCAATAAGAAGCATTTCAACAAGCATATGATAATCTACAATCTGAGTCAAAGTGTTAAAGACAAAGGAAATACAAATCAATAATTGACTCTCTGATTACCAAAGAAAAAAAACATTACAATGATTATATACCTTTGACTAAAGACCCATCTTGATCCTCTAAGTCAAGGGTCAAAAGAAAAAGCTCTAAATGAAGCCTTTGATAAAGTTAATCGTCTGGTACAAGTTAGATTGTCTAATGAATAAAGAAATAGAATCTACAAAACAAGTACACACTGACTCTGGAAGATTTGTTGAAGTTGTGTCTGACTTTGATAAACATGCCTCTAACAAATCTCATTTCAAGCTCACTTTGATAAATTTGCATGTAACAATTCTAGTAAACCAGTTGAGTTTCTAGTCAACAATTTAAGTCAACACTCTGATATAAATAACGCTTTGATAAAAATTCAACGTTCCATCATCCTCTATCAAGGATGAACTTATCCTCTTACTGAAGAAGTGCATGACATCCTCTATATTGTCATCCTCTGAGATCTATCTTCTTAAATCAAGATACGTCGAATCAATTAGGAAGATTTTCCTTAAATGTTGATTCTAGATCTCCAACAGTAACATTCTCAATAGATACATTTATTAGTAATTAAGTAGAAACTGATCAATATGAAAAAGATTGCTGAGAGAATGAAAAGGCAATATGTTAAGAAGAATTTCTATCAAATCCTAGAACACATCAATAGAAAAGAATGAATGAAAAATCCTCCCAGTAGAGAATTATTAGAATTGATATAAATCAGTCAAATTGTCTAAGAAAAAAAGGTTATCAATAAACGCAAAATCAAAGAACATGCTCCTAAACCTCCTCAAGTAAAGGAAAAATGAATGTTTACAAAATAAAGTTGAGGTTCAGGAAAATGATCTTACCAACATTATTAAGTCATCATAAACTTTTCAAAAAATAATGGGATCGCAAGTTGGAATCTTCAATAAAGCTGGCATCGGTTTTGAAACTTCAAAGAAACAAAAACTTTATGAAAATTAATTTGTTCCTAAAAAGGTTGAAAAAGTAAAAAAGAAATGTACCTAAAATTTTGACATCTTGAAATAGATTGTTAGGATAAAAACAAAGGGAAAAAAGTTTGAAAAGCCTTGTTCTTATTGTAATAAATCTTGACATAATGAAATCAAATGTTATCAAAAGAAAAAGGTTGAGAAAAATATAAGAGAATGATCTCACAGTGGTAAAGCTAGTCATGTACTTCACATAAAAATAAAACTTCTTCTAAGATAACTAACCCTCAAGGACCCAAATCACTACGGGTACCCAAAATCTTACTATATTCTAATGTAGAAGAAGCATCTAGTGGTTCAGAAAAACCCTTCGTACATAGACAATGGATGCTCAAGACATATGACTGAAGATAGACAATGCTTTTTTCATTTGAAAAAGAAGATGGTGGACTAGTTACTTTTGGGAACAATGATAAAGGCCAAATAAAAGGAAAATAGAGTAACAGGTAAAAATAATTCTGTAAGATTGAGGATGTTTAATTTGTGGAAGGATTAAAACATACATTACTCAATATCAGTCGATAGTGTGATAATGGATTTGAAGTAATATTCAAACCTAAAATATGTGAAGTAAAATAAACATCCTCAAGGGAAGTACTCTTCACTGGATCAAGAAAAAATAATGTTTATATACTCTACTTAGATGAATTTTCACTTGAATAATTTCTTATGTCTCATAAAAAGACAAATAGATTTGGCATAAAAGGGCTTAACATGAAGCATGAAAACTATTTCAAAATTATCAAAACTTTATCTAGTAAGAGAATTACCAAAAGTAAGTTTTGACAAGAATAATGTATGTGAAGCATTTGTTAAGGGAAAACAAGTCAAAGATAGTTTTCATTCAAAAGACATTGTTTCAATAAAAAATTGTCTTGAACTTCTTCACAAATATTTATTTGGCCTTTTCAAAACTGCAAGTCTTAGTGGAAAAAGATTATACTTTGTAATTGTTGATGACTACTCAAGATTTACTTGGGTCCTATTTCTAACATAAGGATAATTTTTTTGAAGTAAGGTTCAAAATGAGAAACAAACCAAAATCGTTTCTATAAGAAGTGATCATGGAGGAGAATTTGAAAACACATCCTTCAAACCAGTCTTTGATGGAAAAGGTAATCCTCATAATTTTTCTTCTCCAAGAACTCTTCAACAAAAAAGAGTTGTTGAAAGGAAAAATAGAACCTCGCAAGAAATTGAGAGAACCATTTTAAATGAATCAAACGATGAAAATAATTTTGGGCAGAGGTCATAAATACCTCTTGCTATGTTTTGAGTTTGGTTTCAATTAAAAAGATTTTAAACAAAAATCCTTATGAACTTTGGAAAAATAGAAAACAAAATATTACATACCTTCATATTTTTGAATGTTATTACTACATTCTCAAAAAGAAAGGTAGATTGATTGCAGGAGGATACAATCAACAAGAAGGTATTGATTATGATGAAACCCTTGCCCATGTAGCAAGGTTAGAAACTATTTGTATCGTTCTTGCATATGTTGCACATAAATTAATTAAACTTTTTTAAATGGATGTTAAAAGTGCATTTCTAAATGAGGAAGTTTATGTACATCAACCTCCTGGTTTCATAAATTAAAATATCCCAAACCATGTTTTAAAACTCACCAGAGCATTATATAGACTTAGACAAGCTCCTAGAGCATGATATGATAGGTTGAGTACATTCCTAATTATCAATGACTTTTCTAGAGGAAAGAATGATACTACTCTTTTAAAAAACTCACATAAAAAAGCTTTATGGATTGTTCAAGTCTATGTTGATGATATCATCTTTGGAGCATCAAATTAAAAAAATGTGTGGGCACTTTTAAAAAATAATGCAAAATGAAATTGAGATGAGTATGACGCGGGAGCTTAAATTCTTTCTCGGTCTTCAAATAAAACAACTTGAGAATGGTATTTTTATTTTACAAGAAAAAAACACTAAAGATCATCTCAAGAAATATCAAATGAATGATGCAAAATTTATGGCAACTCCCATGCACCCATAATCAAGTTTAGACAAAGATGAAAATGGAATATCTGTATTTGAAAAAGAATACCAAGGAAAGATCAGATCTTTACTATTTCTGATTGAAAGTAGACCTGATATAGTCTTTGTAGTAGGATTATGTGCTAGATTTCAATTAGCCCTAAAAGAATCCCATCATACTGTTGTGAAAATTATTTTTCGATACTTTGTACTACGAACTTTGCCTTTGGTATAACAAACATTCTCATTTTGATCTTGTAGCATATTGTGATATTGACTATGTTGGAGATAAAGTTGAAAGAAAAAGCACAAGTGGAGCTTTTCTATTTCTTGGAGAAGCTCTCATCAGTTGGTCATGTAAAAGTAAAACACAATAGCTCTATGAAATATTGAAGCTGAGTATGTTTTAGCCTCAAGTTGTTGTTCTCATATATTATAGGTAAAAAAATCAATTGGAGGATTACTCACTAAGGTACACCATTATGTCCATATTATGTGACAATACAAGTGCTATAAATTTGTCTAAAAATCTTATTCAGTATTCAAGATCAAAGCATGTAGAAATCAAGTATCATTTTATACGTGATCATGTGTAGCAAAAGGAAATTGAATTAATTTTTATTGATATTAAAAAACAATTAGCTGATATATTTACCAAACCCTAAATTGAGGATATATTTAATTTTATTATGAAAAAGTTGTGCATTATGAAAAATCCTATTTAATTTTTAATGCGTGAATGATATGATCATTTGATCAAGTAGCTTTTTTTATTTCTAGAGGAAAATGAATGTCCTCATCTCCCCCGACTTCACTTGAGGAGGTTAATGAACCTATCAACATTAAGCGATAGATATTCCTATGTGCCAAGTCACTCCATTGTAGCTAGGAGTTTAAATTAGTATATGTTGGTATTAATCAATGGACTTTCACCTTTCATCTTATCTCCCTCACTGGTAAGTTTTAAGCAAGTGAAAGTGAAGGTACGAAAAGGAGGGTTGAATTATGTGACTTAATAAATTTTACTAATTATAGGCAGTACTAAAACAGATAATGCAGATGTAAAAATAACACACGATTTTATTCTGGTTTACCACTCACTTGGTAGTTATGTCCAATCCCCTCACACAAGGATTTATCCACCAATTCAAAACCTTGAATTACACAAAACCTGACCCTAAAAGTCAGTGTTCTCAAAACTGCCTGAACCCACAAACGTTTTAAGGCTAACCACACCTTGACCTCACAAGTCAAGTCTTCGCTACACAACCTAAAACCTACAAATTGATAGAGGAGAACTACCCACTTGACCCTACAAGTCAAATATTCTCAAAACAACCGGAGATCCACATATTGCTTGAGACACACTAAAGCCACTATCGAGCTGGGTTACAATGAATTGGAAACTGGTTTGGTTTTACTTCTACTAAGCATATTTGATAAAATGATTTACCCACATTACAATACTTAGAATATTTTACTTTGAACGAGTGCTTTGCTAGAACTTATAACCCTCAGAAAAATTGAGCTCCTGATGTTTTTTGAAATAACACTGGTTTTTAGAATATCTAAGTTTGTTGGTTTGTTGAATTCTTCTTCAACCTTTAATATCTATTTATAGTTCAAATTAGGGCTTCAGTTTAGTCCCTTGTGAATTCTAAATTGTATCTTCATTCTAGCTTGGTCAACAAATATTTCTTCCAAATATAATTCTAAAAGATAGGTTTTGATGATATGACCATTAGCCAATTCCTTATTTCTGAATTTGATCTGATCAACTCTTCTAAGAAGATATGATACGTATTTTCTCCAGATTGCATTTGGAAATTATTCAGATGAGTCTTCCTTCATACTCTTGATTGGATTTTATTGCATGAACAAAACTGGGCTTGTTCTTGGACATTTAGAATTTCTGATATGACTATGTCCATTTTAGCATTTTGGCAATTTATCATAGTTGTTGACTTTCTATCATATTTTTTGACTATTTCTCTATCGGAATCATGGACTAGATTGTTGGAGTTAGATGTTGTGTTGCTTGAATACTTTTGTTATAGGCAAAATTGCGTGACTTATAATTAGTGGCATGGGCAACTTCACCTTTGTTGATTTATCAGAGTCAATGCAACTTCAGAGGCTGCATATCAGTGAAGGTGCAAACATGAGAACGGGGTTGAATAATGTTTGACTAAGTTGGATTCTTTTCATTAATTTATTTAAAACTAGCTTAGATTTGGTGACTTACTTAGAATAAAAGTACTAGCAATCGAGTTAAGTGATTAGAGGCAGAAGTAATTCAAAAGTTACATAATTAAAGTGACACAAGAATTCATCCTGGTTCACCGCCAACTTGGTAGCTACGTCCAATCCCCTCTAATGACTTAGGAAGTTTTATACTTGTGAGTTCTCTTGTTGTCTTCTCCAGTCTTGAGTATGTATTTATAGAATAGGTTGCGGTTTCTCTGTGCAAAATCTAAATCATATCTTTGTAAATAATACAATGTATCTTCTTGTGAGTGTTTCTTCTTGTAAATAATTCTTGATCATATCTTCTTGTAAATAGTTCATATCTTCTTGTAGATACTTTTCTTGTAAATAATTCATATCTTCTTGTAGATAAATCTTGATCAAATCTTCTGGTAAATAATTCATATCTTCTTGTGATAAATCTTGATCAAATCTTATGGTAAAGAATTCATATCTTCTTGTAGATAAATCTTCATGTAAATAATTCTTGATCATATCTTCTTATAGATACTCTTGTTGTAAATAATTCATATCTTCTTGTAGATAAATCCTAATCAAATCTTCTGGTAAATAACGTTGGAACCAAGTTGGTCCTTGCAATTAAAGTTTTGATGTTAACAAAAATATTTTATGTAAATCGTATTTTGACTTAGAAGAAAAAATCAGAGGAAGATGAAGGTGCAAACACGAGAGGGGTATGTTGGATAATTTCAGGTCCTAACACATGGTTATTGCTCGTCTCAAACCAGCACAGAGGGGTTCTACACCTCCTTCCATACAACGCCTCAAAAGGGGCCATTCCAATGCTAGAATGGAAACTAATGTTATAAGTAAACTCTGAAGGTGCAAACACGAGAAGGGGGGTTGAATTGTGTTTGACTAACTTGAATACTTTTTCTGTTTTTGCAGTTTTAAAACAAAACTTCATGTATGAATAAAATAGAGTTAGCAGCGGATATAAAGTAAAAATAAAAACACAGAATTTTATACTGGTTCATTGTTAACGAGGCTACGTCCAGTACCTTCACCTTGAAGAATTTCACTAATTCAATACCATGAATTACAATAATACCACTGACCCTCCAAGTCAGTCTTCTCAAATAGTCTAACAATCCTAGACTTTTGAGGAATACAGCAACTTGCCTTCTTAAGTCAAGTCTTCTCCTACCAATCTGACAACCCCAGATTGTAGAAGGAATTACAACGCCTTGAATCTAATTGCCAAGTAATCTGCTACCCCTTCTGACTCCCTCACATTGTAGACTCTACTTCAACAACTTAGATCTAACACAAGGGAAAGAAAATAACACGAGTGCTTGCTTCTGGAAAGCTGGAACTCACAATTAACCTCACTGAAAACTCGAGTGTTTGCTTTTGGAAGTGTATGACTTTTTTGTGATTTTCGATGCTAAGTATTCTGCCTTGAGCCTCCTTTTATAGATGTGAATTAGGGTCTCTTCCAAGCTGAATTTCGAGCTGTATCTTGCTGGATTCTCTTGCAAAAATACTCTGACCAATCGGGTTTCATATAAATAAAAAACATATCTTTTTATCTCCAGATTTGTTTTCATAAATAACTTGGGCCAATCCTGTCTTTAATTAATTCTGGAACAAATCTTTCTTCCCGCCAATAGCTTCTGAACTCCCATACGACTTTACTTTATTTTTGTAACAAATCCTTTTAACACTTTGATCAAATTTAATTAAATCTCCACCGATTATCATCATGACTAATTCTGGACCGTTTGATCTTTTGCGCTAGTCCACATCTAGACAATACTAAGTGATCTGCCGTGATCCTCTGATCTCGGCCAATGCTGGACCACACATTCTGACCTATTATTTTCGGCCAACACTGGGCCATGGTCTGATCTTCTGATGTCGGCCAACACTGGGCCATATACTTAAATCTGAACTATTGATCTAAATATGTTCCCTCTGATCTGGACCAATTCTGGACTTGGTCTGGATTGAACTGAAATTAACTCTGGACAAAGGATATTTAAATATGGACTTTTACCTTTGATTCTGGATCAGGTCTGGACATCATTGCTTCTGGTTTGGACTTAGTTTCATACCCTGAACCATGCTATCTTCTGGTCTGGGTCAAATCTCGATTGAATCTCTTGTTCTGGACCCATTAATTTATCCTCTGATTTAGTCTGGATCAAGTCTGGGCTGTTTATCATTTCACTGCCAGGCCATCTTCTGGTCAGAATAACTTCTGGACTAAGTCTGACATATGGTATCTTCTGGTCTGGAACTACTCTCCCTCTGGCAGGCTTCCCTCTGGTTTGGTCCAGGTCTCCCACTGACTTGGCTTCTTTCTGATCTGGGCCAGGAAAGATATCCTCTGGTGGTGTTTTGACATCCTAGTGTATCCTCTGGTAATTCCAGGATGCATCCTCTGGTACATTCTAGATGCATTTTCTGGTGTCTTCTTGAGGTGTATCCTCTGGTCGCTTTTTATCCTCTGGTAACTCATCTTCTGCCTCTGGAAACTTTATCTTCTGGTGGCATTTAATGTATTAATTCAAGGTACAAAATAAGATTACATGGAGTGCTTGGACAAAGCCCTATTTGCAGCTATAAAAGGAGGCTTCAGGTAACAACATCAAGTATCGAAAAACACAAGAACTCAAGCTTCATATTCAACACAATCCGAGAGTTCAAAAGAGAGAATCACTTGAGTGAAAAAGCAATATTTTCTAAGTGTTTTCAAGAGAGAAATTCAGTGCAAAAATCAGCTTTCCTAAAGCAACAAAAGTGTGCGAGAATTAGTGCAGCAATCAGCTTTCCAGAAGCAAATTTACAGAGTTCCAACCTTTGTAATCTAACTTGATTGTGGTGTAGATTCCTTCTTTAATCTGGGGTTGTCAGATTGTTATGAGAAGACTTGACTTGTAGAGTCAAGGTGTTATTTTCGTTCCTCAAAAGTCGAGGGTTGTTAGCTTGTTTGGGAAGACTGACTTGGAGGGTCAGGAGTTGTAATTCAAAGTTTAGTCGATTAAAGCCTTCGGAATTAAGGGACTGGATGTAGCCAAGTTAATGGTGAACCAGGATAAATTGTCGTGTTCTTATGTTGTCATTATCCGGTGCTGAGTCTGATAAATTATTCATCAAATAATTCACATCAATATTCAACAAAACAACGAAAAGAATTCAAGTTTGGCAAACACAATTCAACCCCCCTTCTCGTGTTTGCACCTTCAATTAGCATCAGAGCTCGGTCTCAAGGCTGTGCACTTTACAGTGTTTGAGGAAAGATTCAAGGGTTCAACATGTCTGGAATCAATGAAGAAGCTGTTGGAGGAAACATCAACATACCACCTATGTTTGATGGGGAACGGTTCAAGTACTGGAAGGACACGCTGAAGAGTTTCTTTTTTTCACAAGATCCCGAACTTTGGGACTTGGTGGAAGATGGCTATACTGCTCCAGAAGATGCTGATGATGTTAAAATTTCCAGGAAAGATTTGGATGCTGACCAGAAGAAGATGTTCAAGTTTAATCACAAATCCAAAACGTTCATGATCAATGCAATCACATTCAAGGATTTCGACAAGCGCACTAACAAAGAAACAGCAAAAAGCATCTATGATAGTCTGGTTCTAACTTACGAAGGCAGGAAACAAGTTTAAGAAGCAAAGGCCAACATTCTAGTCAAGAAATACGAGCTGTTCAAGATGGAAGAAGAAGAAGACATTGAAGCAATGTTTTCCAAATTTCAGACTCTGGTGTCAGGATTAAGAGTACTCAAGAAGAGCTATACCACTGCTGACCACATGAAGAAAATCCTTAGAAGTCTGCCAACCAAGTGGAGACTAAAGATCACTGCCATTCAGGAAGCAAAAGACTTGAACAGTCTAAAGCTGGAAGAATTAATTAGTTCCCTCAAGTCACATGAAATAGAGCTTGAAGAAGATGAACCCAAGAAGAGGAACAAAACCCTAGCCTTAAAATCCAAACAGAAGAAGGTTCTAAAAGCAAAAGCAAAAGCAGAAGCAGAATAAGAAGATAATGATTCTGAGGACCAGAATCAGAAACCAGAAGAAGAAGACATTGCCTTAATAACTTGGAAGGTTTTGAAGATGTGGTCGAATAGAAAGTAGAAGTTTCCCCAGAGGTATTCCAAGCATTCCAACATAGAAAAGGATGAACAAGACAAGAAGAGTATCATCTACTGTGGATGCAATGAATCTGGGCACATCAAGTCAGAATGTAAAAATTTGGAGACACGGAAAAATCAAAAGAAAGACTCCAGACCCAAGAAGAAGAATCTAATGGCAACATGGGATGATTTTGATGAATCTTCTGAAGATGAAGAAGCAGAATTGGCCATGATGGCTCACATCAATTCTGCCTCTGGATCCAAATAAAATCTGACTCTGAATGTGAATCAGAAGAAGCAGAATTGGCTAAGACAGTTCGCACTCATTCTGCCTCTGGATCCAAATCTGGAAGTAAATCAGAAGAAAAAGAAATGGCTCTGATGGCACACATTCATTCTGCCTCTAGATACAACACTGATGCTGACTCTAGAAGAGAATCAGAAGATGAAGAAGCAGAACTGGCTCTGATGGCTTACACAAGCTCTTCCTCTAGATCCAACCCTAACTCTGATTCTGGAAGTGAATCAGAAACATAATTGGCTCTGATGGCTCACACAAGCTCTGACTCTGGATCCGATACATAATCTGATTCTGGAAGTGAATCATCAGAAGATGAAAAAGAGGTATTTTCTAAACTCACTCGATCTGATTTAATTACTGCAATGAATGATATTTTAAATATCAATAACAAACTTCTTTAAAACTGAAAATACTTAGGGAATAAAATAAAACTCTAACCAAAGAAATTGATGTTTTAATGAATCAAAATGCAGAATGTAAAATAGAAAATGTAACTCTTAAAACTAATATTGCTGAGCTTAAGTCTGAAAACTTAACCCTAAAAAGTAATCTTTGTTCAACATCAAGTAATAATACTGTATGTAATTTTGATATGCATGAACAAATTTAACAAGATTTTATTGTTAATGGTATGGAATGAAGCAAATATGCTTCTATGATTTATGGAGTTAGTAACAATGGTAAAAGAGGCATAGGATTTGATGAATCTGTAACTGTAACTGAACATATTCCCTCTAATATTTTTGTGCTGTTTGTGCCAAGAAAGGTCCCCCAAAATTGTCTTGTCCCATGATAAAATCAAGGAGAGACAAGAAACCTTTCAAGACTAACAAACCTGGACCCAAGCAGAATTGGGTACCAAAAGATAAAATTGTTTATGTTGCAGATGTTCTGAGCAACCAAAGTGAAACACCAGTCATGGTGACTGGTCAATGAATGTGGGCAATATATGAAGGGAAAAAGGTCTATGTTCCAGCACTTACCAAGCAGAAGCAAAGTGACTCTGGTGGAAGAAGAACTGGTAAATACAATGCCTATCAGAACCAAAACTATATGAAGAATCAGAAATATCAAAGAAAGAACACATATCAACCAAATCAAAATAGGCTGAGGAATCACACATATCAACAAAACTAGAACTATCAGAACAAACAGAATTATCATCAGTTCCAAAATTATCAGTAGAACCTGATATATCAGCAGAAAAAGAATAATCAGAATCAAGAGAGTTCTTCGAACACTCCAGTAAAATTCATCAAGACTATAAACAAAGAAGGGAATTCAAAGCCCTTCATCCAAACCATCTAATCACAGAACATACAAATTCAGAATCTGAAAATCAGAAACAAGACGATTTTCAGAGTAAAACTGAAACTGTTGACATAGAGGTTACATCTTGCTGTAAATACTATCATAGTTTGATATTTATGTTTACTGTGATAACAAGAAGCTTGATCTTAAAAATCAAAGCTAGATAAGTATTCTGCAGGTTTTCAAACTGTCAGAGGAACCAAGTGATCCACGTGATGTGAACACTTAAACAGAAACAATATTTTAGTGGTTTCAAAAACAAGCAGAAACCACCAAAAGCAGAATTAATGGTTTGGCTGTATTGAGTTCATTTTTAAATTATTTGATTTGTATTATGTTATATGACTAATAGCTTGACCTGAAAAGTCAAAGCAAGAGGAAACTGATGCTGGTTTACTAGAACCAGAGGAAACCGAAGCTGGTTTACTAGAACTAGAGGAAATCGAAGTTGGTTTACCAGAACCAGAGGAAATTGATGCAGGTTTACCAGAACCAGAGGAAACCGAAGCTGGTTTACCAGAACCAGAGGAAACCGATGCAGGTTTACCAGAACCAGAGGAAGCTGATGCAGGTTTACTAGAAACAGAAGCTGATGTAGATCTACAAGAACCAGAAGCTGATTTACCAGAACCAGAAGCTGATGCAGGTTTACTAGAACCAGAAGCTGATGCAGATTTACCAGAACCAGAAGCTGATGCAGGCAAAATAACTTGAAAAAGCAGAAGTTACAAGCAAGAATACAACAAATCTTCAAAGGATAAATCTGAAGATGAGTTAGAAGAAGGATATAGATGGAGTCTACCAATGCAAGAAGAGCTAAATGAATGATATTTTGGATCTAGTTCCAAGACTAGAAAAGAACATTATTGAAACCAAGTGGGTTTTTAGAAACAAGCATAATGAAAAAGGAGAAGTTGTCAGAAACAAGGCACCATGTGTTGCACAAGGATACAGTCAGCAAGAAGGTATTGACTACACTGAAACATTTGCTTCAATGGCTAGGTTAGAAGCTATTTGTATCCTACTTTCCTTTGCTACTAATAATAACATTTCATAATTTCAAATGGATGTTAAAAGTGCATTTTTAAATGATTATATAAGTGAAGAAGTCTATGTTAAACAACCCCTAGGTTTTAAAAGTTCTGAATTTCCAAACCACGTTTTTAAACTTAAAAAATCTTTGTATGATTTAAAACAAGCACCTAGGGCATGGTATGATAGACTTAGTTACTTCTTACTTAAAAATAACTTTGAAAGAGGACAAGTAGACAATACATTTTTTTTTTAAAATCAATTAAAGATGATATTCTGATCATTCAAGTTTATATTGATGATATTATCTTTGGATCTACTAATGGCACTCTCTGTTAAGAAATTGTCTAAATTGCTGCAGCAGGAATTTCAAATGAGCATGACAGGAGAACTTAAGTTCTTCCTAGGGATTCAAATTTAGCAAAGTCAAAAAGTTCTATACATTCATCAAACAAAATATACAAAAGAGCTACTCAAGAAGTTTAAGATGAGTGATTGCAAACCTATGGCTACCCCATTGCACCCTACCAACTCACTTGAAAAAGGATGACTAAGGCCAAAAATCCTACAGAGATATCTAAAAGGCACTACAAATCTCACCTTGTTCTACAAGAAAACTCCTACATACAAACTGAGTGGATATTGTGACTCTGATTATGCCAGAGACAAACTTGAGAGAAAGAGCACAAGTGAAAACTGTATGTTCTTGGGAGATAATTTAATATCCTGGTCAAGCAAGAGACAAAGCACCATTGCCATGTCAACAGCAGAAGTTGAATATATTTCAGCAGCCGGATGCACCTCTCAACTCATTTGGATGAAACAACAGCTTGAAGACTACAACATCATGGAAACCAACATCCCTTTATACTGTGACAACACTTCAGCTATCAATCTAACAAAAAACCCTTTCCTACATTCTAGAGCCAAACACATAGAGATCAAACACCACTTCATCATATATTATGTTCAAAAAGGGGTACTTAACATTCAATTTGTAGACACTGACCATCAACGAGCTGACATATTCACCAAACCGTTACCTGAAGATAGGTTTGACCTCATCAAGAAAAACCTAAACCTTACCTTCCTCCTTGAATAGTAGCTTAGTAAGTTTTTATTGTGTTTTAACTTATTGCTATATGTATTTTATCATTTTCGTGTACTTTTATTATAAAAAAATAAAAAAAGGTCACAAGATGAAAAAAAAAAGATCAGAAGATAAAAAAAAAATTTAGAGGATCTCCTTTCTTCCTTCAATCCTTTTTGTTAGATGACAAATGGGGAGAAAATGTAATTTGATAAAGTATTTGGGGCATTAGACTTAGGGGGAGAAAACTTCAAAGTAAAGCTTAGTATTAGGGGGAGTCAAAGTCAAAAGAAAGAAAAATAGTTATAAAAAATACAAAGTTTTGTCAACATAAAAAAGGGGGAGATTGTTGGAACTAAGTTGGTTCTTGCAATTAAAGTTTTGATGTTAACAAAAGTATTTTATGTAAATCGTATTTTGACTTAGAAGAAAAAAATTAGAGGATGACACCACCAGAGAATGACATTACTAGAAGATAAAAATGCCACCAGAAGTTTTGGCCAGAGGAAACATCCAGAGGACACCAGAGGATGTCACCAGAGGGTACCAGAAGATACCTCTAGAGAATACCAGAGGATGCCATCAAAGGCAAACATCATAGGATATCATCAAAGCGAAGAAACAATAACATCATAAGAGGATATCTTTCTTGGCCCAGATTAGAAGGAAGTAGAGTCCAGAAGGAGACTTGGACTAGACCAGAAGGAAGCTTGTCAGAGGGAGACTTGTTCCAGACTAGATGGAAACATAAGTCAGATATGGTCCAGACCAGAAGATAGCATGGTCGTGAACATAAGAATTAGTCTAGACTTGGTCCAGACTTGGCTCAGACCAGAAGATAGCATGGTCCAGAACCTAAAACTTGGTCCAGATCAGAAGATATAAATGTCCAGAACATAAGACTTAGTCCAGACTTGGTCCAGATCAGAGGATAAATGTCCAGATTAAAAGATCAATGGTCCAGATTAGAAGATCAATGGTCGAGATCAGAGGATCACATAATGGTATAGATCAGATCACATGGTCCAGAGTTGGTCGAGATCAGAGGATCGCAGAATGGTACAGATCAGATTACATGGTCCAAAGTTGGTCGAGATCAGAAGATCATACGGTCCAGAATTTAAATCATGATGCAAATCAGTGAAGACTTGATTAAAATTCGAAGAAGACTTGATGAAATTTTGATAGAAATTTGATCAAAGTATTAATGGGATTTGATTCAAAAATCACTGTAGACTTGAAGAAATTCGAATGCAATCTAAATCTTAAAAAGATATGGTTTGAAATTAAAAGAAACAAGATTGGTCAACAGAATTTTCAAATGCAATCTCAAGCTAAAAAGATATGATTTTAATTTAAGTGAAACAGGATTGGCCAATAGAATTTTTGAAGAAAATCTGAGCAAGATTTATTTCGAATTTAAGCTTGGACAAAGCCCTATTTGCAGCTATAAAAGGAGGGTTCAGGCAGCAACATCAAGTATCGAAAAACACAAGAACTCAAGCTTCATATTCAACACAATCCAAGAGTTCAAAAGAGTGCAAAAGCAATATTTTCTAAGTGTTTTCGAGAGAGAAATTCAGTGTAAAAATTAGCTTTCCAGAAGAAAATTTGCAGAGTTCCAACCCTTGTAATCTAACCCGTTAGTGGTGTAAAGTCAAGGTGTTATTTTCGTTCCTCAAAAGTCTGGGGTTGTTAGGTTGTTTGGGAAGACTTACTTGGAGGGTCAAGAGTTGTAATTCAAAGTGTTTTGAATTAGTGGATTAAAGCCTTCAGAGTGAAGGGACTGGATGTACCAAGTTAATGGTGAACTAGGATAAATTGTTGTGTTCTTATATTGTTATTATTCATTGCTGAGTTTGATTAATTATTCATCAAATAATTCACATCAACATTCAACAAAACAACGAAAAGAATTCAAGTTTGGCAAACACAATTCAACCCCCCCCCCCTTCTCGTGTTTGCACCTTCAAATAATTCATATCTTCTTGTGATAAATCTGGATCAAATCTTCTTGTAAATAATTCATATCTTCTTGTACATAAACCTTGATCAAATCTTCTAGTTAAATATTCCATATCTTCTTGTAGACAAATCTTGATCAAATATTCATGTAAATAATTCACATCTTCTTGTGATAAATCTCGATCAAATCTTCTTGTTGATAAGATGTTGATGTATGTTCTTCGAATCTTAACCATATTTTCTATTCAAATATTATAAATCTGAATCAAATCTTATTTTAGATTGTCTTCAAAAACACCAATCTTCTTTCATACTCTTGCTTGATTTGAGCTAGAATTGATTTGGGTTGTTCGTGGATCTTCACAAGTTTTGATTCTGCTAAGTCTTATTTTCGTACTTAATTCTTTCAATTTTAGTCGTTGACTTTCCATAAGAGGCATTGACTTTCTTGTTGGAGTGAGATGTTGTGTTTCTTGAATAATCAAAGTTAGAGGCCGAATTGCATGACTTAGAATTAGTGGCATTAGGTAAATCACCTTGTTAAAACATCATAGTTAGTGCAACATTTGAGGCTGCATATCAAATGCAACATTTGGAGTGTGTTGCACCATTTTGATCAACGAATTATGAGGTTTGGATTTATGATTTGAAGAGTTTCTTCATAGCTAATTATACCTTGATATGAAATCTTCATAGGCATGTTGAGTTTGTGCACGTCAGAGACATGCAGGGGCTACAGAGGCATACTACAAATTCAGTCTTCAGACAATTTTTAAAATAATTTTAAGAGCCATTCATCACAGGCAATCTTTAAACCCAAAGATTAGACCCATACTTCAGACTCAGATATCAGACGCAATCTTTGTAACCTTTAGAGGCACGTTACTTTCAGAGGTACATGTTCAGAAGTAGATGCGTATACTTTGTGTTCGTTTGATGGTCACTTCTTGTGGTGACTTTCCTCTGGTACCTTCCTCAGATTTTCTTCTTCCAATTTTGGCATACTTAATGAAGCTATTAAGCCAAATTTATTGTTCTTATAAAATACTTTTATTAACATCAAAACTATAAGTGGACAACCAACTTACTTCCAACAATCTCCCTTTTTTGATGATGACAAAACTGTATTTTTTATAACAATTTTTCTTTTATTACTTGACGCCCCCTGACTTAAGGCTCCCCCTAAGTCAAAGTAATTTTTTCATTATCTCCCCACAATGTTAGGCACTGAAAGTGAAACTTTTTTTTTATGTATCTGCCCTTTTCTTTAATAGAATGAACATAACATAAAACATAACCTAATATGAAGAAAAAAAACATAAAATTGATCCTAGTATGAATCTAAACTACTCTAAGCTTGGCACAACATCATTTAGGTATAAAGCTATAGTTTAGATTTTTTCTAATGGAGTCAAATCTATCTTCAGTTAGTGGTTTGATGAATATGTAAGCCCATTGGTGTTGAGTTTTTACCAACTTGATATTTAGTACTCTTTTTTGAAGAAAGTCCTAATGAACTGATGTTTGATTTCTCTATGTTTGGCTCTAGAATGTAAGATTGGGTTCTTGGTTAGGCAAATGGTAGAAGGGTTGTCACAAAATATGGGAATGTTACTCTCAAGAATCTTATAATTTTCTAGTTGATGTTTCATCCACAACAATTGAGAACTGCAACCAACTGCTGAAATTTACTCAGTCTCTACGGTTAACATTGCAAATGTGCTTTGTCTCTTTCTTGACCATGAGATTAAGTTTTCACCATGAAATGTGCAGTTTCTATTTGTGATTTTTCTCTCAAGTTTGTCTCCAACATAATCAGCATCACAATAGCCACTTAATTTATACTTAGTACATTTCTTATAGAACAAGCAAAGTTGGTAGTACCTTTTAAGTATTTAAGGATCCTCTTAATAGTAGTTAAATGATATTCCCTTGGATCAACCTAAAATCTTGCACACATATACACATTGAACATAATGTCAGATCTGGAGGAAGTAAGGTAATGTAGTGATCCAATCATTCCTCTATATGTTTTCTAGTCAACCTTTTAGCATGATTCATCCTTTTCAAGTGAACAAGTAGGGTGCATTGGTGTAGTCATAGGTTTATAATAATTCATTTTAAAATTTTCGAGAAGCTCTTTTGTGTGTTTCGTTTGATGAATGTATATGCCTTTTTGACTTTGGTGAATTTGTATCCCTAAGAAGAACTTAAGTTCTCCCTCCAAACTCATTTCAAATTCAGGCTACATCAACTAAGCAAATTCTTGACAAAGAGTGCCATTAGTAGATCCAAAAATAATGTCATCAACATAAATTTGAATGATAAGAATGTCATCTCCGATTGATTTTCTAAACAGGATGTTGTCTACTTGTTCTCTTTCAAAATTGTTTTTAAGCAAGTACTTAGTCTATCATACCATGCCCTAGGTGATTGTTTTAGACCATACAATGTTTTCCTAAGTTTAAATACATTGTCTGGAAATTCAAAACTTTCAAAACCTGGGGGTTGCTTAACATAGACTTCTTTACTTATATACACATTTAAAAAGGAACTTTTGACATTCATATGAAAAGTGTCAGTGTAATCAATTCCATCTTGAGAAGTTCTTTTGTATATTTGGTTTGATGAATGTATATGCCTTTTTGACATTGTTGAATTTGTATCCCTAAGAAGAAATTAAGTTCTCCCTCCATACTCATTTGAAACTCAGGCTGCATCAACTTAGCAAATTCTTGACAAAGAGTGCCATTAGTTGATCCAAAAATAATATCATCAACATAAATTTGAATGATAAGAATGACATCTCCGATTGATTTTCTAAACAGGATGTTGTCTACTTGTTCTCTTTCAAAATTGTTTTTAAGCAAGTACTTAGTCTATCATACCATGCCCTAAGTGCTTGTTTTAGACCATACAATGATTTCCTAAGTTTAAATACCTGTTCTGGAAATTCAGAACTTTCAAAACCTGGGGGTTGCTTAACATTGACTTCTTCGGTTATATACCCATTTAGAAATGCACTTTTAACATCCATATGAAATGTCTTAGGGTAATCAATTCCTTGTTGTTGACTATAGCCTTGTGCAACAAGTTTTGCCTTGTTTTTGACCACTTCTTCTTTTTCACTTAGCTTGTTTTTAAAAACTCACTTGGTTTCAATAATGTTTTTCTTTGGTCTAGGTTCTAAATCCCAAACATCATTCCTTTTAAATTCATTTAACTCTTCTTGCATTGCAAGGATCCATCCATCAGCTGCCAATGCTTCATCAATAGATATAGGTTCAATTAATGATAGTAGACCAAACAAATTTGTGTTTTTTAGTGATGATCAGGTCTTCAAAGGATCATTTTCGTTTCCAATTATTAGAGTTTTGGATGGGATGAATTGTACTTCCATCCATATCTCCCTAATGACTTATCTTGACTGCTTCTGACTTGGTCAGATTCATCTTTTGATGATTTGTCATCTTCTTATGGTTTACTTGTATCCTCTGATTTTTCATGTTCTTCTAGTTTGTCTGCATAAGCTTCCTCTGGTTCCAGTAAA
Organism: Cicer cuneatum; assembly: GCA_037974295.1. Lineage (NCBI taxonomy): Eukaryota > Viridiplantae > Streptophyta > Magnoliopsida > Fabales > Fabaceae > Cicer > Cicer cuneatum. Next base: position 42,118,597 of record JBBPBO010001986.1, read on the forward strand.
CATGCCCTATCATCCATTTGCTTTGAATTTTTAAGGTCAAGCTATTTGTAATCAAATTTAACATGTATTGACTCTTCCTCAATCTAAGTTTTCCTATTGAACACTCTATAAGCATTAAATCTTTCAGATTAGCCAATCAAGGTGTAGTTTTGTGATCAAGAATCAAACTTTCCAAGGTTGTCTTTAGTGTTTAACATATTACAAGTACAACCAAATTGTTTAAAATAGGAGATGTTTGGCTTTTTACCCTTCCATAATTCATATGATGTTTTATTCAATATTGACTTAATTAAGATTCTATTTTGAATATAGCATGCAGTGTTAATTGCATCTGCCCAAAAATGTTTTGCAATACCCATCTCATTGAGCATGGTTCAGGCATTTCTTAAAGGGATCTATTATTTCTTTCTACAACTCCATTTCATGACAAAAACATTCAACAAACATGTTTTCAAATTCTCCTCCATGATCACTTCTAATTTTTACAATCTTAAGACCTTTTCATTCATTACATGTTTGCAAAATGCAATAAACATTTTGTGGCATTCATCTTTATTTCTTAAGAATTTTACCCAAGTACACCTAGTGTAATCATCTACTATCACAACGCCATACTTCTTTCCATTTAGTAAGGTTGTTTTCACTGGCCCAAAGAGATATATATGTAAGAGCTCACGGGGTTTTGAGGTAGAGACTAAGTTCTTAAGGGTAAATGAGTTCTTTGTTTGTTTTCCCTTTTGACAAGTTTCACACATAATTTCATTTTTGTAGCTAAGCTTAGGTAGACCTCTAACTAGTTGAAGTTTATTAAATTTTGAGATTAATCTAAGGTTTGCATGACCTAATCTTTTGTGCCAAATTAATTAATCTTCATTTACTGACATTAAAAACTTAACATCTTGTTTCTCTAGACTAAATAGATTTATCTTATATATGTTATTTTGCCACTGACCTATAAAGAGCACAAATCCATCCTTTTGACTAATTCTCTTGCATGTTTTTTAATAGAAGTAGAGGTGCCATAACCAACTATGCCTTGCCTCACGATCTGCTTTTCTACTTTCCTCCAAAAGTTAATGTACCTCCTTGATCACTGTTAGGTCTTGAAACATAGACCTTTCTCCTATCATATTTCGCGAGTATCCTCTATCTAGGTACGATGATTGGTGTTTTAACTTGCCTGGTGAGGACATCTGCAACTTAGATAATTTTGTTCTTAGGTGCCCAAATTTAATTGGGTCTTGGTTCATTAGTCTTGAAAGGTTTCTTATATTTCCTTGTATTTAACATGGGACAAGATAATTTAGAGTGGCCTTACTTCATCAATTTATTCACTTCCATAGTCAGAATCAATGTTGGATCCAGAGACAGTATTGGTATGAGCCATTAAAGCTAAATCTGCTTGCTCATCATCAACATAGGATTCATCAAAATCATCCCATGTAGCCATTAGAACTTTCTTCTTGGGTCTAGAATCTTTTCAATGATGTTTCCCTTTTCCCAAATTTGGACACTCAAATTTGAAATGTCCAGGTTCATTGCATCCATAACATATGATACTTTTCTTGTCAGATTTTTCATCCATTCCTCTACTGGAAAGCCTGGAATATCTTTGACAAAATTACTTGTTTTTGTTGTGCCACATCTTTTAAATTTTTCTAGATATGAAAGCCATCTCCTCATCCTTTGAATTCATATTTTGATCATCTGAATCATTATCCTCTAATTTTTTTGTTGCCTTCAGAACCTTCTTTTGTTTGATTTCAAGACCAAAGTTGGTTGCTTCTTCTTGGGCTCATCCACTACAAGCTCATTTTCATGTGATCTCAAGGAGCTAATCAATTCTTCCAATTTAAGAGTATTGAGATCCTTAGCTTCTTGAATATTTCTAATCTTAGGTCTCCACTTTCTTGGCAGACTCCTAAGAACTTTCTTCACATGATCAATAGTAGTATAACTCTTCTCAAGTCCCTTTAATCCTTAGACCAGAGTTTGGAATTTGGAAAACATTGTTTCTATGTCTTCATCTTCTTCCATCTTGAACAACTCACACTTTTTGACTAGGAGGTTGAGCTTTGCTTCTTGAACTTGTTTGCTTCCTTCATAAGTCAGAACCAAATTGTCATAGATGTTTTTCGTTGTTTCTTTTATCATTGCACTTATCAAATTCCTTGAAGGTGATTGTATTGATCATGAAGGTTTTCGACTTGTGATGCATCTTGTACATCTTCATTTGTTCAACATCCATATTTTTCCTGGAAATTCAGTACCATCAAAATTTATTGGAGAAGTGTAGCCATGTTCCACTAAGTCCCAAAGTTCAAGATCTTGTGATATAAAGAAACTCCTCAACCTGTCCTTCCAATACTCAAATCCATCACCATCAAACAAAGGTAGCCAGTTGTTGTTTCCTCTTGAGATTTCTTCACCAAATCCAGACATTGTTGAATCCTTGTATCTTTCTTCAAACATTGTAAACTGCTAAATAATTTACAAGAAGAAACACTGATAGGAAGATACATTTTAGATAAATCTGGATAAACTCTTCTTCTAAATAATTCATATCTTCTTGTAGATAAATCTGGATCAAATATTTTGGTAAATAATTTGTATCTTCTAGTGATAAATCATAATCAATTCTTCTTGTAAATAGTTTATATCTTCTTACAGATAAATCTAGATCAAATATTCTTGAAAATAAGCCATATCTTCTTGTAGATAAATCTTGATCAAATATTTTTGTAAATAATTCACATCTTCTTGTGATAAATCTTATCAAATCTTCTTGTAAATAATTCATATCTTCTTGTTCATAAGATCTTGATCATATCTACTTCAAATCATGACCATATCATCTTTTTTACTTGGTCAAAGATTTTCTTCAATTATAAATCTGAATCAAATCTTAATTTAGATTGTCTTCAAAAACACAATTTGGGTTGTTCTTGGATCTTCACAAATTTTAGATTCGGCTAAGTCTTAATTTCATACTTAATTCTTTCAATTTAAGTCGTTGACTTACCATCAACGGCATTGACTTTCTTGTTTGAGTGAGATGTTGTGTTTCTTGAATAATGATAGTCACAGCTAGAATTGCATGACTTAGAATTAGTGGCATTTTTCAAATCACCTTGTTGAAATTTCAGAATCAGTGCAATATTGGAGGCTGCATATCAGAGGCAGCATGTGCAGTGTGTAGCACCATTTGTATCAGCGGATTATGAGCTTTGAATTTATGATTTGAACAATCTATTAAGAGTTAATTATTCCTTGATATGAACTCTTCACTAACATGCAAAGGATTTGGAGGCATGCTTCAAATTCAGTCATCAGAGGCAGTCTTCAGACTCAGCTTCACAACCATTCCTCATAGGAAGTCTTCAGACCCATACATCAGATCTAGATATCAGACCTAGAAATAAGAGGCAATCTTCATAAACTTCAGAGGCATATGTTTAGATGCAAACACATATACTTTATGTTCCTCTAATCTCATCCTCTGGTCACTTCCTCTGATGACTTTTCTCTGGTCGCTTCCTCTGGTACCTTCCTCTAATTTTCTTCATCCAATTTTTTGCATACATAATGAAGCCATTAATCCAAATTTATTGTTCTCATAAAATAATTTTGTTAACATCAAAACTATAAGTGGAAAGACAACTTGGTTTCAACAATCTCCCCCATTTTTTATGGTCACAAAACTGTATTTCTTATAACAATTTTTCTTTTATTACTTGACTCCACCTGACTTAACACTCCCCCTAAGTCCAAGTAATTTTTCCATTATGTCCCCACATTATTGCTCTCAAATATCTTTTTCCCCTTTTTGTCATAAGACAAAACGACTTGAAAGTGAAACTTTTTTTTTATGTATTTGCCCATTTTTTTAATAGAATGAACAGCACATAAAACATAGCATAATATGAACAAAACATAAAAATGATCCTAGTATAAATCTAAACTACTCTAAGCTTGGCACAACATCATTCAAGTATAAAGGTAAGGTTTATATTTTTCCTAATGAAGTGAAATCTATCTTTAACTAGTGGTTTGGTCAATATGTCAGCCTATTGGTGTTCAATGTCTACAAACTGGATATTTAGTTTTTCTTTTTAAACAATGTCCCTAATGAAGTGATGTTTGATTTCTATTTGTTTGGACCTCGAATATGGAATTGGGTTCTTGGTTAGACAAATGGCAGAAGTGTTGTTAGAAATATTGGAATGTTACTCTAAAGAATCTTGTAATCTTCCAGTTGATGTTTCATCCATAGCAATTGAGAACTGCAACCAGCTGCAGAAATGTATGCAATATCGACTGTTGACATTACAATTGTGGTTTTACTCTTACTTGACTATTGTTGGAACCAAGTTGGTTCTAAGTACTTAGAATTTTGATGTTTACAAAAGCACTCCATGTAATCTTATTTTGAACCTTGAATTATTAAATTAAATACCACCAAAAATTGAAGATTGCGGAGGCAGAAAAAGCATCCATAATGCATCCTGGAATTACTAGAGGATACACCAGGATGTCAAAACACTACCACAGGATATCTTTGCTGGCCCAGATCAGAAGGAAGCAAAGTCAGAAGGAGACCTAGACTAGACCAGAAGGAAGCTTGCCATAGGGAGAGTTGTTCCAAACCAAGAGATGTCAAATGTCATATTTATTCCAGAAGTTCTTCTGACCAGAAGATGGCCTGGCAGTGAAATGATAAACAGTCTAGACTTATTCCAGACTTAATCAGAGGATGAATTAATGGGTCCAGAACAAGAGAATTAACCCAGATTTGACCCAAACCAGAAGATAGCATGGTTCAGGGTATGAAACTAAGTCCAGACCAGAAGAAATGATTTCCAGAATTGATCAAGACCTGATCCAAAATAAAAGGTAAAATGTCCAGACTGAAATATTATTTGTCCAGATTTAATTTCAGTTTAATCCAAACCAAGTCTAGAATTGGTCCAGATCAAAGGGAAGATTTTCAGATCAATGGTTCAGATTTAATTATTTGGCCCAGTGTTGGCCGAGATCAGAATATCAGACCATGGCCCAGTGTTGGCCGAAATCAGAAGGTCAGAATGAGTGGACCAGTAGTGGCCGAGATCAGAGGATCACATCAGATCAGTTTGCTGGACCAGGATGGCCGAGATCAGAAGATCAGAAGGTTAGGAAGTGCGGTCCAGGGATGGCCGAAATCAGAGGATCACAGCATATCAATTAGTATGGTCCAGATGTGGACTAGCGTAGGAAGATCCAATGGTCCAGATTTAATCATGAGGATTAACGGTGGAGATTTTAATTCATTTTGATCAAAGTATTAAAAAGATTTGTTACAAAAATAAATTGAAGTATTGTGGAACTCAGGAGCTGTTGGCGGGAAGAAACTAAAGACTTGATTGGCCAGTTATTTTGAAAGAAAATCTGAAGCTTAATAAAAGATATGTTTTTTATTTAAATAAAGCCCAATTGGTCAAGTCTTTTTTGTAAGAGAATCCAGCAAGATTCAGCTCGAAATTAAGCTTGGAAGAGGCCCAAATCTGCATCTATAAAAGGAGGCTCAAGGCAGAATACTTTGCATCGAAAATTACAAAAGAGTCATACACTTCCAAAGCAAACACTCAAGTTTTCAGTGAGGTTAATTGTGAGTTCCAGCTCTCCAGAAGCAAGCACTCGTGTTATTTTCTTTCCCTTGTGTTAGATCTAAGTTGTTGAATTAGAGTCTACAATCTGAGGGAGTCAGACGGGGTAGCAGATTACTTGGCAATTAGATTCAAGGCGTTGTAATTCCTTCTACAATCCGGGGTTTTCAGATTGGCAGGAGAAGACTTGACTTAGGAAGTCAATGTGCTGTATTCCTCAAGAGTCTAGGATTGTTAGACTGTTTGAGAAGACTGACTTGGAGGGTCAGTAGAACTGCTGTAATTCAAGGTTTGAATTAGTGAAATCCTTCAAGGTGAAGGGACTGGACGTAGCCTCGTTAAAGGTGAACCAGTATAAAAATTATGTGTTTTATTTTTACTTTATATTCGCTGCTAACTCTGTTTTTATTCATACATCAAGTTTTGTTTTAAAAGTGTAAAAATAGGAAAAGTATTCAAGTGAGTCAAACACAATTCAACCCCCCTTCTCGTGGTTGCACCTTCAACTATGACATTATGTTTTCACCAAGAAATGTGTAGTTTCCACTTGTGCTTTTGTTTTCTTAAGTGTGTATCCAACATAATAAGCATCACAATAGCCACTTAATTTATACTTAGTATATTTCTTGTAGAACAAGCTAAGGTTGGTAATAACTTTTAAGTATCTAAGGATCCTCTTAACAACAGTTAAATGAGATATAACTTGCTTCCTTCTATCCTCTTAACTTGCTTCTTTCTATACTTTTAGCTAGAAAGTCTTGAAATGCTACTTCATAATTACATATGACATTTTCAAAAGGTTTTGACACATGATTATCTTTCAGAGTTATATTTTTGTTTTAATTTACAAGTTGTGGTTTTTATTTAACAAATCATGTATGATTTTAATTAATTCAAATTGGGTTAAGTCAGAAAGTACCTGAATTTCTTCATCTGTTGATTCACTTCCAGAGTCAGAATTACGATCATTGTTGGATTTAGAGTCAGTTTTAATATGAGCCATTAGAGCCAAATCTAATTGCTCTTCATCATCAGAGGATTCATAACAATCATCCCATGTAGCCATTAAAACCTTCTTTTTGGATCTGGTGTCTTTCCTCTGATGTTCCCCTTTTTCTAGATTTGGACATTCAGAATTGACATGCATTGGTTCATTGGACATTCACACTTGACATGTCTTGGTTCATTGGACATTCAGACTTGACATGCCTTGTTTCATAGTCAGACTTGTCATCCTTTCCTCTTTTGAATTGCTTGGAATTTCTTTGAAGGAATGACTTCTTTCTGTTATGCCACATCCTCTAAATAATTCTAGATATGAAAGCCAGCTCCTCATCCTCTAAGTCCATATTTTGTTCATCTGAACCATTATCCTTTGATTCTGTTGTTACCTTTAGAGCCTTCTCCTACTCTGATTTCAAAGCCAAAGACTTATGCTTCTTCTTGGGCTCATCCTCTGCAAGCTCAATTTCATGTGATCTCAATGAGCTAATCAATATTTCCAATTTAAAAGTATTCATATCCTTAGCTTCTTGAATGGCTGTAATCTTAGGTCTCCATTTGCTTGGAAAACTCCTAAGAATTTTCTTCACATGATCAGCAGTAGTATAGCAATTTTCAAAGCCTTTAATCCTTAGACTAGAGTTTGGAATATGGAAAACATTGTCTCAATGTCTTCATCTTCTTCCGTCTGAAATAAATCATATTTTCTAACTAGGAGCTTGGCATTTGCTTCTTGAACTTGCTTGCTTCCTTCATTAGTCAAAACGAAATTGTCATAGATGCTCTTTGTTGTTTCTTTGTTATGTTGGAACCAAGTTGGTTCTAAGTACTTAGGATTTTGATGTTTACAAAAGCACTCCATGTAATCTTATTTTGAACCTTGAATTATTAAATCAAATGCCATCAGAAGCTGAAGTAATCAGAAGCAGAAAATCAAAGGGTTCTAGAGATTGAATCCTGAAGGTACCAGAAGATACTCCAGGATGTCAAAACATCACCAGAAGATATCTTTGCTGGCCCAGATCAGAAGGAAGAAAAGTCAGAAGGAGACCTAATCCAGACCAGAAGGAAGCCTGCTAGAGGGAGACTTGACCCAGACCAGAAGGAATCAAATGTGAGATTTATTCCAGAAGTTATTCTGACCAGAAAATGGCCTAGCAGTGAAAAAATAAACAGCCCAAACTTGATCCAGACTTAATCAGAGGGTAAATTAATAGGTCCAGAACAAAGGAATTAATCCAGATTTGACCAGAAGATAGCATGGTTCTGGGTATGAAACTAAGTCCAGAAGAAATGATCTCCAGAATTGATCCAGAACTAATTCAAAACAGAAGGTAAAAAGTCCAAACTGAAATATTATTTGTCCAGATTTAATTTCAGTTTAATCCAGACCAAGTCCAAAATTGACCTAGATCAGAGGGAAGATATTCAGATCAATGGTTCAGATTTGAGTATATGGCCCAGTGTTGGCCGAGATCAGAAGATCATACCATGGCCTAGTGTTGGCCAAAATCTGAAGGTCAGAATGTGTGGTCCAGCAGTGGCCGAGATCAGAGGATCACAGCAGATGAGACCATGGCCCAGTGTTGGCTGAGATCAGAAGATCAAATCTGAACCATTGAATTAGAGGCTCAAGACAGAATACTTAGCATCGAAAATCACAAAAGAGTCATACACTTCCAAAGCAAACACTCAAGTTTTCAGTGAGGTTAATTGTGAGTTCCAGCTTTCAAGAAGCAAGCACTCGTGTTATTTTCTTTCCCTTGTGTTAGATCTAAGTTGTTGAATTAGAGTCTACAATCTGAGGGAGTCAGACGGGGTAGCAGATTACTTGGCAATTAGATTCAAGGCGTTGTAATTCCTTCTACAATCTGGGGTTTTCAGATTGGCAGGAGAAGACTTGACTTAGGAAGTCAATGTGCTGTATTCCTCAAGAGTCTAGGATTGTTAGACTGTTTGAGAAGACTGACTTGGAGGGTTAGTAGAACTGTTGTAATTCAAGGTTTGAATTAGTGAAATCCTTCAAGGTGAAGGGATTGGACGTAGCCTCGTTAGCGGTGAACCAGTATAAAAATTCTGTGTTTTTATTTTTACTTTATATCCGCTGCTAACTCTGTTTTTATTCATACATCAAGTTTTGTTTTAAAAGTGTAAAAACAGGAAAAGTATTCAAGTTAGTCAAACACAATTCAACCCCCCCTTCTCGAGTTTTGCACCTTCATGTTAGTGCGTTTGTAAAACTCTTTAAAGGTGATTGCATTTATTACGAAGTTTCTGGACTTGTGATGCATCTTATACATCTTCTTATGTTCAACATCCATCTTATTCCTTAGAATCTCAGTACAATCAGTACTTTTTGGAGAAATGTATCCATCTTTAACCAAGTACCAGAGTTCAAGATCTTGTTAAATAAAGAAACTCCTCGGCCTATCCTCCTAGTACTCGAATCGTTCTCCATCAAACAGAGGTGGTCTCTTGATGTTTCCTTTTATGGCTTCTCCAAATCCAGACATGTTGAATCCTTGGATCTTTCCTTAAACTCTGTAAAGTGCTCAGCCTTGCGATCGAGCTATAATACCAATTGAAGGTGCACAAACACGATAAGGGGGTTGAATTGTGTTTGCACTCCCAATGATTAGAGTTTCGGGATGTGATGACTTGTACTTCCATCCACATCTTCCTTTTGACTTATCTTCATATTCATCCTTTGAAGATTTGTCGAGTTCCTTTGTTTTGCTTTCATCCTCCACCTTTTCAAGTTCTCTTGGTTTGTCTGCAACAGCTTCCCTTGATTCTGGTAAACCAGCACTATCATCATCTTGCTTTGACTTTTCAAGGTCAAGATGTTTGTCATCAAATTTAACATGTATGGATTCCTCCACAATATTAGTTTCCCTGTTAAACACTCTATAGGCCTTAGAAAATATTGCTTTTGCACTCATGTGATTCTCTCTTTTGAACTCTCAGATTATGTTGAATATGAAGCTTGAGTTCTTGTATTTTCGATGCCTAATGCTACTTCCTCAAGCCTCATTTTATAGCTGCAATTAGGGCTTTGTCCAAGCTTAAATTCGAGATAAATCTTGCTCAGATTTCCTTTGAAAATTCTGTCGGCCAATCTAGTTTCTCTTAATTTCAAAACATATCTTTTAGCTTCAGATTTCATTCAAAAATTCAGTTTACCACTCCTGTTTCTCTTAATTTCATACCGTATCTTTTAGCTTCAGATTTCATTCGAATTTCCTTCATGTCTTGAATGATTTTTGAATCAAATCTCCTTAATACTTTGATCAAATTTCTATCATAATTCAATCAAGTCTTCTTCAAATTTTAATCAAGTCTTCACTGAACTGCATCATGATTTAAATTCTGGACCGTATGATCTACTGATCTGGACCAAGTCTGGACCATGTGATCTGATCTGTACCATTCTGTCTCATGATCTGGACTGTGTGATCTTCTGATCTAGACCAAGTTTGGACCAAGTCTTCTGTTTTGGACCATGCTATCTTCTAGTCTGGACCAAGTTTCGACCAAGTCTTCTGTTATGGACCATGCTATCTTTTGCTCTGGACCAAGTCTGACTTATGTTTCCTTCTGGTATGGACCAAGTTTCCTTCTGGACAATGTTTCCTTCTGGTATGGACCAAGTCTCCTTCTGGACATGCTTCCTTCTGGTCTGGACCAAGAAAAATATCCTCTGATGATGTCATTGTTTCTTCCCTCTGATGATATCCTCTGATTGATGATATCCTCTGATGTTTGCCTTTAATGACATCATCTGATTCTTGCTTCTGATGGGATCCTCTGGAGGTATCTTCTGGTGTCCTCTGGATGCATCCTCTGATGACATCCTCTGGATGTATCCTTTGGTGATATCTTATGGTCATATCTTCTGGTGGCATTTTTATCTTCTGGTGACGTCATCCTCTGATGACATCTTCTGCTTCTGATTTTTATCTTCTGGAGGTATCTTCTGTTGATGTCATCCTCTGATGACATCCTCTGGTGACGTCATCCTCTAATTTTTCATACTTCTTCTAAGTCAAAATATGATTTTCATAAAATACTTTTGTTAACATCAAAACTTTAATTGAAAGAACCAACTTGGTTCCAACACATTTCCATCTTCAAAGGCAAATCATCAGGGGGGATAGATGTGTGCACACATCAGCACGTGCGCTAATTGGTTTTGAATTTGCTTCTGTTAGTCGTTTCCAGTGGTCATTTCCTCTGGCCATTTCTTCTAGTTGTTTCCTTTAATAGTTTCCCCTAATCAATTCCTCTATCGCTTCCTCTGGTCGTTTCATTTGATCACTTCCTTCTGATTTCTTTTCTTTTCTCTAATGTTGTTTCTTTTGATTTCATATTCTAATTCTTACATACTTAATGAAGCCATTAGTCCAAACAAATTTATTTCATAAAATACTTTTGTGAACATCAAAATCACAAGAGGAGAACCAACTTGGTTCTAATAGAAACCTCTTCACTCCTTGTTCCAATCTCATTTCACTTTCTGAAACTCATAAGCATCATTTGTAAAACCCCAATTTTTATAATAAGCTATTTTATTAATCAAATAAGATTTTAAATAATTAATTTGATGTTAAAATTATTTTAGAATATATGTTGATTGATTTTGTGATTAATTTTTGTTATATGATGTGTTAATTTGATACAAATTATATTAAATGGGTGATATAAATAATAAATATTTTATTTTATTATTTTATTATTTTATATATTTTTCTAAAAATAATTGTATTTTAGCGTAATATTTCAAAGAATAATATTTCATGCGATTTTACGTGTATATTCGTGTACCCAATTTATTTTATATTTTTTCTGTGCGTTTGACTGATGTTAAATCTAAGTTGTTGAAGTAGAGTATACAATCTGAGGGAGTCAGTAGAGGTAGCAGGTTACTTGGCAATTAGATAGGGTTGTATCTAAGTTGTTGAAGTAGAGTCTACAAACTGAGGGATTCAGAAAGGGTAGCAAGGTACTTAGCAATTAGATTCATAGTGCTGTGAATTCTTCTACAATCTGAGGTGTCAGATTGGCTGAAGAACAAGAGTTGTTTTTCCTCAAAGAAGTCTAGGATTGTTAGACTATTTGAGAAGACTGGCTTGGAGGGTCAGTAGCAAGGTTGTAATTCAAGGTTGAATTAGTGAAATCCTTCAAGGCGAAGGGACTGGACGTAGCCTCGTTAACGGTGAACCAGTATAAAATCTGTGAGTTTTTATTTTTATTTTTATCCGCTACTAACTCTGTTTTAATTATACATCAAGTTTTGTTTTGAAAGTATTAAAACAAGAAAAGTATTCAAGTTAAGTCAAACACAATTCAACCCCCCTTCTCGTGTTTGCACCTTCATTAACAACCTTGATAAGTTCAAAGTGAATTCTTTCAAGAACTCTAGAGAGCAAAGTCTCACAAAAATAATGTTCAAAATCTTCCGTCAATGAGGTTACAAATGCATATTTATAGTAAAGCTATCTCTAAACCTAAATGGTTCATAAGTGACACCATTTTCTAGGCCCATATTGAACTTACATCATTTTTTTTTAAATAAACTAAATGTAAGAAAGTAAAGTATCTTGACTTACACATAACATAAACTAAATCTATAATAAAACTATTACAATTCCAAATCAAAGCAAACTAAGAATTATTACAAATCAAATTAAAATAAATAAAGTTCATCTTAATTTATTAAAATATGGATCGCCTTCGTAATCTTGAGGTTCTTATCAATTCAGAAGGCTTTAATCCACTAATTCAAACACCTTGAATTACACAGCACCTGACCCTCCAAGCCAATCTTCCCAAATAGCCTGACAACCCCAGACTTTTGAGGAACAATCAACACCTTTACCCTACAAGTCAAGTCTTCTCCTACCAATCTGACAACCCCAGATTGAAGAAGGAACTTACACCACCTAGACCCTACAAGCCAAGTCTTCTCCTAACAATCTGACAACCCCAGATTGAAGAAGGAACTTAAACCACTATCGGGTTCAATACAAGGGTTTGGAACTCTAAGTAGTTGCTTCTGGAAAGCTGATTTTAACAATGATTCTCTTGAGTAGTTGCTTCTGGAAAACTGATTTTAACAATGATTCTTTTGAGTAGTTGCTTCTGGAAAGCTGATTATAATGATGACTCTCTTGAGTAGTTGCTTTTGGAAAGCTGATTATTACAATGACTCTCACTCTCAAAAAAAGACTTAGATAATATTTCTCTTTCACACAAGTGTTTCTCTCTTTTGAATTCTCATATGACTTTGACATTTAAGCTTGAGTTCTTGTGTTTTTCTATACTTTCTATTGCGGCCTGAAGCCTCCTTTTATAGCTGAAATATGGGCTTTGTCCAAGCTTAATTTCGAGATGTATCTTGCTCAGATTTCATTTGAAAATTCTTTTAACTGAATTGTGTTTCTTTTTAATTTCGAACCAAATCTTCTTTGTTCAGATCTCCTTCGAATTTCTATCAGGACTTTTTCAATTTTTGAATCAAATCTTCTTAAAAATTTCATCAGATCTCTCTTAAATTCCAATCAAGTCTTCTTCAAATTTTAATCAAGTCTTCTACGAATCTCAATCACGTTTTAAATCTGGACCGAATGTTCTTCTGATCTGAACCATGTCTTTTGATCTGGACCATGCTATCTTTTAGACCATGTTTCCTTCTAATCTAGACCATGTTATCTTCTGGACCATGTTATCTTCTCGACCATGTTTCCTTTTGATCTGGACCATGTGTTCTTCTGGACCATGTTTGCTTCTGATCTGCACCACGAATGATATCCTCTGATTGATGATATCCTCTAATATTTGCCCTTAATGACATCCTCTGATTCTTGCTTCTGATGGGATCCTCTGGTGATATCTTCTGGTATCCTCTGGTGATATCCTCTAGAGGTATCCACTGGTGATATCTTCTAGTATCCTCTAGAGGTATCCTCTGGTAACATCTTCTGGTATCCTCTGGAGGTATTCTCTGGTGATATCTTCTGGTATCCTCTAGAGCTATCTTCTGGTGACATTTATATCTTCTGGTTGTATCTTCTGGTGACATCCTTTGGGTGACGTCATCCTCTGGTGGTATCCTCTGGTGATGTCATCCTTTGATTTTTTCATTCTTCTTCGAAGTCAAATATGTAATTTTCATAAAATACTTTTGTTAACATCAAAACTTTAAGTGAAAGAACCAACTTGGTTCCAATATTTTTGAAAGTACAGTGTAAGAAGATGATCATTTAAAAAGATGAAGACTCAATAAAGGATGAGAGATTGAAATGGTCTTTCCAAAATGGTTTCACATTTAAAACTTTTGGATGAAAAGGAATTAAGGTGATGAGAAAACAATGGTTTTTGAAAAACACTAGAGATAAGAGAAGTTTAAATTGGAAAGAAAAAGAACTTAAGTTCTTCTTAAGGATACAAATTCAGCAAAGTCAAAAAGGTATATACATTCATCAAACTAAATATACAAAATAGTTTCTCAGGAAATTTAGATAAGTGATTGCAAATTTATGGCTACACCAATGCACCCTACTTGTTCACTTGAAAAAGATGATTCAGGCCAAAAAATTGACCAAAAAACCGAATAATAGGATCCCTTCTTTACCTTACCGCTTCCAGACCTGACATCATGTCTAGTGTATGTTCAAAATTTCAAGTTGACCCTAGGGAATCACATTTAATTGTTGTTAAGAGAATCCTTAGATACCTAAAAGGCACTACCAACATTACTTTGTTCTACAAGAAATCTTATAAGTATAAACTAAGTTGGTATTGTGATTCTGATTATGTTGGAGATAAACTTGAAAGGAAACGCACAAGTGGAAACTACACATTTCTAGGTGACAACTTAATCTCTTGGTCAAGTAAGAGACAACGCACAATTGTCATGTCAACTGCAAAAGCTAAGTACATTTCAGCAACTGGTTGTAGCTATCAACTACTTTGAATAAAACATCAACTAGAAGACTACAAAATCCTAGAAACCAACATTCCCATTTATTGTGACAATACTTCTGCCATTTTCCTAACCAAAAACCCTATACTTCATTACAGAGCTAAACACATAGAAATCAAACATCATTTAATTAGGGACATTATTCAAAAAGGTGTGCTTAATATCTAGTTTGTAGATTCCGAACATCAATAGGTTAACATATTCACCAAACCACTAGCTGAAGATAAGTTTAAATTCATCAAGAAAAACCTAAACCTCATTCTTTTACCTAACTGGTGTTGTGTCAACCTTAGAGTTTTGATTGTTGGAACCAAGTTGTTTTTATACTTAGAGTTTTGATATTAACAAAAGTACTTTATAAGATCAATATATTTGACTTCACGAAGTATAAAAGAAGATATGATCATATGTTTGAATAAAATTTAAAATAAGATTTGATTAAGATTTATGGTTGAAGAAAACCATTAACCAAGTTGAAAAGAAGATGTGGTCAAATGTTTTTGAAGAAAATCAAAAATAAGATTTGATTTGATTTATGATTGAAGAAAATATTTGACCAAGTTGAAAAGAAGATATAGTCAGGATTTGAAGAAGATTTGATCAAGATTTATCACAAGAAGATACGAATTATTTACAAGAAGATTTGATCAATATTTATCTACAACAAAATATTAAGAGTATCAATATGAACAGAATCAATCTGAAGAATTTACAAACTCAATCTAAACAAAATACGAATAGAATCAATCTGAATAATTTACAAACTCAATCTGAATAAAATACGAACAGTATCAATCTAGAAGAACTACTCAAATTGAATTCAGAAATTAAAGAATTGGCTAAAGAACATATTATCAAAAAGCATCTTGTTCAGTATTATTATTGAATAATGTTGGAACCAAGTTGGTTTTACACTTAAAATTTTGATGTTAGCAAAAGAATTTTATGAGAATAATATGTTTGACTTCGAAGAAGTATACCACCAGAGGATGCCACCAGCGGATGTCACCAGAGGATGCCACTAGAGGATACCTCCAGAGGATTCCACCAGAGGATGTCACCATAGGATGCCACCAGATGATGTCACCAGAGGATGCTAGTAGACGATGTCACCAGAGGATGCCACCTGAGGATGTCACTACAAGATATCTCCAGTGGATGCCACTAGAGGATGTCACCAGAGGATGCCACCGGAGGATATCACAGAGGATATCACCAGAGGATCTCACCAGAGGATATCATCAGAGGCAAAAATCAGAGGATATCATTAGAGGCAAAAATCAGAGGAAAAAATCAGAGGATATCATCAGAGACAAAAATTAGAGGATATCATCATAGGCAAAAATCAGAGGATACCTTCAGAGGTAGGAATCAGAGGATACCATCTGAGGCAAACATTAGAGTATGAAAGAAGACATGGTCAAGATTTGTAGAAGTTTTGATTCAAATTCGAAGAAGACTTAATTGAAATTTGAAGAAGATCTGATCAAAATTTGAAGAAGATTTAATTTAAATCAAAAGAAGATTTGGTTCAAATTTAAGAGGATATCATTAGAGGCAAAAATCAGAGGAAAAAATCAGAGGATATCATCAGAGACAAAAATCAGAGGATATCATCATAGGCAAAAATCAGAGGATATCATCATAGGCAAAAATCAGAGGATACCTTCAGAGGCAGGAATCAGAGGATATCATCAGAGGATACCATCTGAGGCAAACATTAGAGTATGAAAGAAGACATGGTCAAGATTTGTAGAAGTTTTGATTCAAATTCGAAGAAGACTTAATTGAAATTTGAAGAAGATCTGATCAAAATTTGAAGAAGATTTAATTTAAATCAAAAGAAGATTTGTTTCAAATTTAAGAGGATATCATTAGAGGCAAAAATCAGAGGGAAAAATCAGAGGATATCATCAGAGACAAAAATCAGAGGATATCATCATAGGCAAAAATCAGAGGATATCATCATAGGCAAAAATCAGAGGATACCTTCAGAGGCAGGAATCATAGGATATCATCAGAGGATACCATCTGAGGCAAACATTAGAGTATGAAAGAAGACATGGTCAAGATTTGTAGAAGTTTTGATTCAAATTCGAAGAAGACTTAATTGAACTTTGAAGAAGATCTGATCAAAATTTGAAGAAGATTTAATTTAATTCATTTGGTTCAAATTTAAAAAGGAATAGAATCAAGTTGAAGAATTTACAAAAGAAATCTGAACAAAATACAATTCGAAATGAAACTTGGACCAAGTATAAGCCCAAATCTCAATTATAATTAGATACTCCAGGCTAAAGAAGAAATCATTGAAAAACATAAGAGAGTAGAAAATTCATCTTTGAGTTCAAAGAGAGAAACACTTGTGCGAAAGAGAAATATTTTCTAAGTGTTCTTTTCGTAGAGTGTGTGAGTCATTGTTATAATCAGCTTTCCAGAAGCAACTACTCAAGTTCCAAACCTTTGTATCCAACCCCATAGTGGTGTAAGTTCCTTCTTCAATCTGGGGTTGTCAGATTGTTAGAAGAAGACTTGGCTTGTAGGGTCAAGGTGGTGTAAGTTCCTTCTTCAATCTGGGGTTGTCAGATTGGTAGGAGAAGACTTGGCTTGTAGGGTCAAGGTGTTGTTGTTCCTCAAAAGTCTGGGGCTGTCAGGCTATTTGGGAAGATTGGCTTGGAGGGTCAAGTGTTGTGTAATTCAAAGTGTTTGAATTAGTGGATTAAAGCCTTCTGAATGAGGGGACTACATGTAGCCAAGTTAATGATGAACCAGGATAAATCTATGTGTCCAAATACTTATGCTTTTATTATCCGCTGCTGCTAAATCTTATTGCTTCTTCTCTAAGTAATTTATATCAACTTTCATCAAATCAGCAAAAAGTATTCAACTTTGGCAAACACAATTCAACCCCCCATTCTCGTGTTTGCACCTTCAAATAAGATCATTGTTGACCAAGCTAGGAATGAAGATACAATTCAGAATTAAATAAGGACTAAATTAAAGTAATTTTATCTATAAATAGATACTCAAGACTGAAGAAGAAGATCATCAAAAAATCATAAAAGAGTAGAAGAACTCAAGCTCAAAATTCCAAATTCATCTTAGAGTTCAAAGAGAGAAACACTTGTTCGAATGAGAAATATTTTCTAATATTTTTTTTCTTAGAATGTGATAGTCATTGTTATAATCAGCTTGTTGGAAGCAACTAGTCAAGTTCCAAACCTTTGTATTCAAACTCGATAGTGGTGTTAGTGTGCCTTCAACAATTTGGGGTTGTCAGATTGTGTGGAGAAGACTAGGTTGGTGAAGTCAAGATGTGTGTGTTCCTCAAAAGTTTAAGGTTGTCAGGCAGTTTGAGAAGATTGACTTGGAGGTTCATGTGCGTTGTAATTCAAGTTGTTAAATCACTGGATCAAATCCTTTTGAGCGAAGGGACTAGATGTAGCTAACTTAGTGGTGAACCATGATAAATTACTTGTGTCACTTTATTCCTGCACTCCTTAGTTTTGTTATTGCCTCTACTCCAAGTAAATCACAAAGTCTAAACTAGTTTAATCAAAGAATGAAAAAGTTATCAACTTAGTCAAACACAATTCAACCCCCTTCTCATATTTGCACCTTCATCTTCTTCTTCTAGAACAAGGGGTTTACAACGGTCCCTCCTATATATGATTATATTAATATTGTTGATAGAGTGATACCTACATTAGTATCTTATGTGGCTTCTAAAATGCTTTCCAAAAAACTAAAGGTATCACCTTATTGTCATTATTTGTTTTATATACTCATCTACGTTATTCATATTTAGTTTTTGTCATGACCTAATAGAAATCAAAAGTTACTTCACCTCCTCCAAGTGAATAAGAAAATGACAGTGAGAGAGTGTTGTTTGTTAGTTTCGAAAAACTATTTCAAAATAAATTTATGTCATCGAAGATATTACTGGGTTGAGTCACAGACTAGGTCACTCTCTTTAAGACATTTTGCGGCACTGCCCAAATTGTGCAAGGCAGACTACCAACCACGACGTCCCCAGGATAAAGCGGCCTCAGACCAACTGTATCGGATTTCTACTGCACCGTAGAAAACCGTTCTAGAATTACACCCTCAATATAGTTGTTAAAGTCATGTTAAAGCCACTCTCAATATGATTGTTAAAGTCAATCTCAATATGGCGGTTAAAGCCACTCGCAATATGGTACTATGACCACTTATAAATCAAATGGACTACGGCATAAAAACCGATCTAAAAATCAAAGGAACTACGGTACAAAAATCGCTCTCAAAATCGAAAGGACTACGGTACAAAACCGCTCTAAAATATCGAAAGGACAATGCACGGTAAGTATTGCTCTAAAATATCGAAGGGACAGAAAGAAATGGGAGAAGTTGCTCAGAAATATATCGAGCAGACTAGAAAAAGGAGAAAAGAAAATGTTGGGAAATGCATCAAACTTTGGTGTACTTTTCACAAGAGTTTAAAACTCATTATATAGTGATGGAAGCAACCCCACATATGTTTTCTATCCAATGAGGGACTTCAACAAAAGTTTGACACTCTTTATATAGTAACGAAAACTATTCAAAATATGAGAGTTTTCCAATGTGGGACTTCAACAATTTTTAAATTCACACACTAACATACTCTATGTTCCAATAGAGAGGAATTGATTTTTCTCCTTCCACTCCTCTTAACAATTCTAAACACAGCAAAAAGACATCTATCTCGACAATGTTGTCTTCAGATGTCATTATGGCAGACTAAAAAGTAATGTCTTGCCTTAGAACATAGAGTTGATCACTACAGTTGGTGATCACTAGATGTGACTTACGAGACTTCTCGTATGCTCTAGCTCCAAAATGAGGGGTGTAATTGCAAAGAAACTTTGATGATAGAGTAAGGCAATGTGATAGCAAGGTTTATGGATAAGTATAATATAATTGTATTAGTCTATCTATAGCTAGGAGGTTAACCTCTTATTTATAGTAGTTTTGGACCCCAAATTGTTTGCTAACTAGAGCGCTCGAATTGGTTCACATGATCAGGTTTTATCTTGAGTCAAGAGTCGTTGTAGCTATATCATGATAAGACAGATGGAATATCCCTTGATTTGAGTGGTTGTGAATAGTGTTGTGATGGCTTACCTTTGGATAAGGGTTCACAAGGTGTCCTTTTACCTCATATGATTTGTTACGCCTTGAGCTCAAAGGCTAGTCTTCATATATGGACTTCACCTTTATCTAGTCTCGCTAAGTTGGTTCTTTCTTCTTTCCTTCTTTACTTGGTCAATTGAATTAGGTCCAAAGTTCAATACAATTTGGGATAGTTCCTTTCATCTCGGTATGGGCCTACTTCATATTGGTACAAAATGCAATTTAAAAGTCTTGTTATTTGCAAAATAGACATACTTAATAGAGCTTTAAGAGTTTAGTAGAAAAGAAAGAGATTTAAGAGAATTTTTATCTCGTCTTCAGAGTAATCTAAAATGATTTTGTTTGTCAAATATCACACTAGGTGCATGTTTAAATAAGAGGTGAGTTTGACAAAATCACAATGACGTTGTGATTTGGTTGAAGCTTCCAAATGTAACTTCTATTAAAATCACAACACTCACCATAATTATGTCAATAAACATACAATAATTATGTCAATAAATATACATTAAATAGTCAGCAACTAGATGGATATACATTAAAAATACCAATAAGTCACCTAACATACTTCATGTTGTGTATTTGCTATTCCATTAGTTAATCTTCACTAAATAACTTATATTGATCACGTTGATAACCTAGTGCATAGCATTTAATTTGTTTCTTACAACTTCATATTTTGTGTATTATCAAGTTTTGACTTGACCATTGAAAAATGAGAGGACAAAATTATACACTATGTCCTTCGCATTAAACCCCATAACATAATCAGCATGAGCATAGTCTTTAACAAATTGAACACTTCTCTTATCAACGTCATGGAATTTAAGCATGTCAAGTAAATTCTCAACATCACGAACATCAGAAAGTGCATCTTGTCCTCCATAGCTAATGAAGAGAGGAAGATCATCGGGAATATTGGAAAGGTTATAAATTGGTGGGGATATTTCTCCATAGTGCATAATATTGTAATCGGGTCTTACATAATTGAATTTCGCCAGAACCCCACGTCTAACAACTGCATAGTAAAAAAAAATCACAAGAAAAAAAGCTTTCTTAGTCAATATATTAAATATAAATAATTGGATTGGAAGGTTGATAATACATTTAATTACAATTTTAATCTTACAGATATTACGATTATAGTCTTTTGGTCTTATATTTTAGTTCAGTGAATTGAAAATCCAAATATTTTAATTTGTTAGTAGTTTCAATTATTTTTTCGGTGTTTTTCCTTTCAATTGGATGATTTTGGATTGGGTACCAATGTTAGAGCATACTGGTCCATTTGAACCGATTGAAAGAGAAAACACTAACACTGGGGTCTTATTGCAATAATTGAAATGTTTAGAAGATTCAATTTCTGCAAATGGATGTCAGACGGGTACTCTCTCATGAGTACTTCTACCGGGACGACAATAGACATCACACAGACTGTAGAGGATGTCTTGACGACCACATAGACTTGGTGTTAGAACTAAGTTGGTTTTATACTTAAAGTTTTGATGATAACAAAATTATTTTATGAGAACAATATATTTGACTTCAAAGAGTATGAAAGCAGATTTGTGTTTTTGAAGATAATCTAAAATATGATTTGATTAAAATTTATAATTGAAGAAAATCAAAAATAAAGATTTGATTCAGATTTATAAATTGATAAAAATCTAAAATATGATTTTATTCATATTTATAATTGAAGAAAATCTTTTACCAAGTTGAAAAGAATATATGGTCAAGATTTGATCAAGATTTATCTACACCAAAATATGAACAAAATCAATCTGAAGAATTTACAAACTCAATCTGAACAAAATATGAACATAATCAATATGAAGAATTTACAAACAAAATCAATCTAGAAGAACTACTCAGATTGGATTCATAAATAAAGAATTGACTAAAAAACATATTTTCAAAAAGTATTTGTTCAGAACTATTTTTGAATAAGATCATTGTTGACCAAGCTATGAATGAAGATATAATTCAGAATTAAATAAGGACTAAATTGAAGCCCTAATTTTAACTATAAATAGATACTCAATACTGAAGAAGAAGAAGAACATCATCAAAAATCATAAAGGGGTAGACGAACTGAAGCTCAAATTTACAATTCATCTTAGAGTTCAAAGAGAGAAACACTTGTTCGAATGAGAAACATTTTGAGTGTTTTTTCTTAGAGTGTGAGAGTTATTATTATTATGAGCTTTGTTAGAAGCAAACACTTAAAGTTCCAATCTTTTGTATCCAACCCGATAGTGGTTTAGTTCCTTCTTCAATCTGGGGTTGTTAGGTTGTTAGGAGAAGACTTGGCTTGTAGGATCAAGGTGGTTAGTTCTTCAAAAGTTGGGGTTGTCAGACTGTTTGGGAAGACTGGATTTGAGAGTCAGGTGCTTTGTAATTCAAGCTATTTAAATTAGTGGATTAAAGCCTTCTGAATAAGAGTATTGGGTGTATCGAGTTAGTGGTGAACCATGATAAATTTGTGTCCAATTATTTATGCTTTCATTGTTTGCTACCTCTAAACGCAATTGCTTCGTATCTAAGTAATTCATAAAAACCAACCAGCCTTCATCAAATTAGCAAAAAGTTATCAACTTTGACAAACACAATTGAACCCCCCTTCTCGTGTTTACACCTTCACTTGGGACATCAATTTCCTAAACAACAATCTTCCTCCTAAAAGGGTGAACCAATTATTGGTTATTCCAGCACCTACGGATACTGATGGCCCGAATTCCATTGGGCGGGGTGGTACTAATACTCGTCATTTCACTGTTTAGAGCGCTTATAATCTCCAGAGGGAGCGAAGAGCAGATATAGCAGGGAAGTGGACTCGTTCATGGAAGTGGAAAGGTATGCGCAGAATCCAAACCTTCATGTGGCTTGCCGCACATGAGCGCCTTCTAACAAACTATAGTCGTAGTCGGTGAGGTGTCGGCATTTCACCCATGTGTTCTACTTGCGGAAATGGAGACGAAACAATCATTTGTGTTCCAAGGGACCGCATTCATGCAACACTAATTTGGATAAGGTTAGTGGATCATACACATATTACTAATTTTTTACTTGACTTACAGGGATTGGATCTTTCACAACCTCGAGCATAAGGGAATGGGATCATACAATAACGAGTGGCAAACGGTCTTTATGGTAGCTTGCCGACAACTATGGACGTGGAGGAACAAAAGTATCTTTGATGATGGTTTTCATTGCTCGAGCAATCTAACTCATGAGATTACCAAAATGGCAAAGGAGATATAGAGATGCAAAGTTCCTCACTTTACTGGTAGGCCTCAACAAATAGACATTGTCTTCACTGGATGGAAGAGACTGTAGGAAGGATGGATCAAACTCAACAGAGACAGCGCACACAAAAGCTTGATCAATTTTTTCGAGTGCGGAGGCCTTCTTTGCAACAACAGTGGAAAGTATATGATCAGCTATATGCGGCAAATTGGGGCTTGTGACACCCTCCATGCTGAAAAGTGGGTATGTATATGGGTATGGAAGTGGCTCGTGGACAAGGATTACACACCTTCAAGTGGAGAGCGACTCTAAGGTCTTAGTTGACATGATGACTAGTAACTGCAAAATCAATGGAAATATCCCAACTCTTATTTGTAGCAATTGTGAACTACGGAATAGGATTGGCAAATTGATATTAACCACATCTAGCAAAAAGGAAATTGAGATACTGATTGACTTGCTAATTTTAGTTTGACTTTACACTCTTTTGATTTATGTACTATGGAGAATCCTCCTAGAGGGCTCCAAAGTTTTCTTTTTAATAATATTTTCGGAGCTTACATGCCTAAGAATGTTTCTTTAGCTTTGTAATTTTTCGAGGGCTTTGCCCTCTTTTTATAACAAAAAACAAACACAAATTTAAGAAAATTGAAAATTGTTTAAAAAATCCAAAATTATAAAATCCTAATATTATAGTTGTGTTTGTTTCAGAGTTGCAAAACATATTCCTAAAAATAGGAGGTTAGAAATAAATGTACCTGTGTTTTTTATAAAGGAATAACAAATTATTCATATGAATAAATTATACTCTGGGAGTTTTTTTTCCATCAAAGTAGGAATTCTATTCCCAAGTAGACTAGAATACTATGTAATCATAACTAATTCTACTAGCACTATATAATAACTTCCAAACTTCCACGATCCAAGTGCATGAATGCTTTTTTTAACATAACGTTTAATTATTTATTAATTAGTAATTTAAAAAAAATGATTTTCAAGAATTTAAATTATTATCATAACACTTTTATTAAACTTTTTGCGTTAAATAGGTAAATGGGAAACTCTTACTTTGAGACAAATGTACCATATTCTTAGTTGATGTTGATTGAGGTTCATTCATCAAGAATCGATCAACAGTTGAAGAATTAAGGCAACAATTTTTACCTGAATTGGACATTTTAATCCCATATGAAGTCAAAAAACTAAAATAATAGAAGTGTATATTTTTCAAAAATCAAATTATTAACAAGTCATGTAAAGACTTAGACCAGTTAATGCAGTCAACAAGTCGTAGCAGTCTATCTCGGGGCGAGCACAAGTAGACTTGACAAAGCCTTCAACGGGTAAACTATTCAAGCAATTTTAGAAATAAAATTAATTAAATAATATATAAAATATTTACATTGGAAGGTTTTTAATAATATTTAAGTTCTACGTTCTTACCCATTGGGATCAAATTCTGCTAGACCAAATAGTTTAGTGATCTGTTTAGCAAAGAAAAAAGTTTTTATATTCATCAGCATATATATAGACTTTAATTTTCATTTTGCATAACATGATGTTAAACTTCGATCGCAGCTATAATATATTTTTTTCTGTCTTATTATAAGATTTTTCAATTACATTTTACAAGTATTATAAAAAGTAATTATAGTAAAAAATTGGTCAAAAAATTATTGATATCATTAGAGAGAGAAAAATAAGTTACATTTTCTAATAGTAAATTAAGTATAAATATTTTTGTAAAAAAATCATTAATGTATATTGAATTTTGTACAGAATTTTACATTAAGTGACAAAAAAAATTATTTTTAATTTTATAATTAAATATAAATGTATTGGCAAAGACAATTGTCGCTGTATTTGCCTATAATATAAAAATTTCCAGTAAAATAAGGATAGCAATTTAATTTAAAATAGTGGTTGTATAGTATATGAATAAAGGGCGACAAGGAGTAGTGTTTTTATTTACCTCACCAAGAAAGGACTTAGCTGCAATAACACCAAGTGCACTGTTCATGTGGCTCAAATAAGCAATTGGGCTTAATAAGGCTGCTGATCTCAGCTGGTTAACTAATTTCCTTTCGGAGAAGGAAGCTAAAGCTATCAAAGTCCCCTGCCAAACACGGTCTTTCAGTTTTATACAAATAGAATAGTAAACAAATGGAGTATTTCATTTGAGATTTAATTCGTCAATTGTATACACTTTGCATAGATATATCTAATCAAAATTCATTATAAAAATATTTTAAGAATTAATATAATAAAATGACATTATCAAATGACTAAATGTATGTATAAAATTATTTTACTTTGTTTATTGTTAATTAATTTCTTATATCAACTTAAAGAAGTGGACACCACAAAATTAATTGTTCCTTATTTGTTGTATGTTTGATTTCAAAATAATATTGATAAAATCACGTTAAACTATTATAATTTGGTAGAAGTTACATGACCAAATTACAGTGATTCTTTTCACTGTAAAACCATACATTTATATTTTCTTAGATATCACGATTAGTACATTTGATCAAATGTCAAAATAACTTAAGTTCTAAGCTCTTTTTTGGATAATAATAAAAAGTTTTTTTAAAAAAGTAAGTAATGGAATACCAGAGAATGGCCAACATAATTAATCTTCTGTCCTGTTTGGCTGAATACATAATCAAACACAGCAGGTAGATCATAAGTAACAAGTTCATCCCAAGACCAATTCCAAAAGGCCTGTCATATATACATAGAAAGGGTCAATTAGTAATGTTTCTTATGGAACAACCAAATAATTTAATACTCTTTTTTATTCAATAATTTTAATACTTAAAAAATACATTTTTAAAATAATATTATGCTTTTCAATATAATACTACTTCTTTATAAATACTTTTTTTCTTACAATCTATAAATATTTTTTACTCAACATTATTATATTTTTATAGAATTACTCGACATTATTTTAACCGTTGTAATTTGTAACAACCACATAAATTGGTCTCTGAGCAATAAAAAACTTTATACAATAATATAAAGAACTCTGAAAGTCTTTTAATTTTTATGTTACTTTTTATTATAAATTTTCACTCAACAACACAATTATGTTTCCATTCAAATCTAAAAATAATGTAATTTATAATTTCTTTATATTAGTCAAACTGGTATTTTCAATTCTTTATTTTCATTTCTTTATATAAGTCAAATTGATATTTTCATTTCTTAATAACTAATAACCTGTGGTTTCTTTTCTAAAAAGAAGAAGAAGAAAAATAACCTCTGTGGTTTTTGTCGGATATCATTTGAATATTTACTTCCATTACAATTAAACAAAAATAAGGATAAAAATAATATTGAAGCTAAAAGAAAACAAAAAATAAAATAAAAAAACATTACCGGGTTAGAGGGGTCCAATAAGACATGTCGGCGACTATATCTGGTTCCTCTGGTGTTAGCAATCCAAACATCGAAACCATTATCTGCTAGAATTAGAGGCAGGTCCTGCTCTGGAGGGTTCATAAGCCATGTCATTCCATCCTGCACCCACGTTGTATATATATTCCACAAAATTACATATATAGCACTAGATTAGAGCACCCTAATATATTATTAATATCCCTCTGTTTTTGTAAGAAAACAACGAAACTTGCCCACTTTTGTGGCTGCATAACCTAAGTCTGTACTGTATATGATCCACTATGACTACTCCATGCCTTACCACGTAGTAATCAAGATATTAAGTGGGTTTTCTATGCTAAGGATGTAAGCATAGAATTTTGACTTAAAAAGTTATTACTTTTTCTGACTATAAGAATAATATTAATTTATGATCAATTTAAAAATTATTTTGTGATTAAAAAAATTCATAAATTATTGATTAAAAAATTTTACAAATACTAAAATTTAAATTGATTATTTGAGGCTGAAAAATTTATCACAAATAAAAAATATTTTTTGGTTAATTGTAACTTTGTGACGGCCAACACCTTCATAATGAGTTTGATTGATTGAAAATATAAGTAGAAATTTGTGATGGTATATACTCTCACAAAAATCATATTATTGCAGCATAGTGAGGGCTTATGCCACTACAAATGCAGTTTTTTCTAATCGCCCAAACCGCTACGAAGGCCATAGAATCGTTGGCATTTTATGGCTGCTTTCACCACCAGAAATGCTTTCTTTTCTTGCTATATATATATATATATATATATTTTCCTCTCACTTCTTATCTCTATCTTCTCATTAAATTTTCTCTCTACCTTCTCCTCTACAAATATGTTTCCTCAACTTTTGTTTTTCTCAAACTTTGCTCTATTAAGTTTCAATAAGTCTTTATTTTTTATTTTGTTTTCTAATCTTAATTTTTTATTTGAAGTTATTTATTTAATGAATATTATTCAATTTTTATTTTGGCAGTAGTGTTATTGCGTTGATTCCGAAGAGTTGTTATTTGTTCATAAGTTTCAAGTCAGATACTGCTCGACATCAAGTTAGTATATAATTCATTTTAAAAATAGATTAGTAGTTTATATATTTCTTATGGAAAAAAATGTTACATGGCTAAAAATTATTTTTAAAGCGTTAAAATTTTATTTTAGAATATAGAATATATTATTGTTAAAATTGGTTATAATATTATTTTAAAACTTTAATGTTAATAAGATTTGTTAAAAAAAAGTGCTAGTAAAATATTTAAATTGTAAAATTTTTACTCAAATTAAAATGTAGTTATTTTTTAAAATATTGATAAAGTGTTATCTTTTTATTGTAGTTATTTTTTTCTATCATGATTTATTATGTTAGTAAAATATAATTTTATTAAGAAATCGTAATTTTTTTAGCAACAAAATAAGACTTATAAAAAAAAAGTAAATTTATAATATTGATCTAACTATAAAATATATAATATTATACATATAAAATGTTTTTATACTTTTTTCAATAGACATAAAAGGTTCCTATTTCAAAATGTTAGTAGATTTGTCCAAAACAAAATAGAAATTATGTTGTTAACATAATATATAATAAATAAAATTTTGAAACAAATAGATTTTAATGTAATTATTTTTAAAAAAATATTAGGAAAATTAATGATATTAACATTTGTTGTTAGTAGTTATAAAGAGTCGTAGCTGAGTCCGTACAAATTATGATTTAAAATTTTAGTATTTTGAGTTGTAGTTGACCAACTATGCTAACAACTAACTTGACGAGACCATATTTAAATCAACTTCAACCAACTATCACTCTATCAACTAGTGGTGGTAAACTTGAAGATGAAATACAATTTTAAATCATGTTGTCTCCAACATCAATAACTAATGTTTTTGAATGACTTTTGTCGTTGAGTAATATTCCATCAAATAATGATGGAGGAAGTGGAACTAATGATTAGATGAATTATTTCTATTTCTATTTTTATTTTTGGTTTGTATGAATAATTTATACATTATTATTTAATCATGGTGTGTCTTATTTTTGGTTTGTATGATATAATTTATTAATTTTAGAATTTTTATTTTTTTAGTAGTAATAATTTAATTAATTATTGACAATTTAATTAATATTAAAATTATATTTTTGTTTTTATATATATTATTTTATTTAAATTTATATTTTTATTTTTTAAATTATATTAATATTAATTTTATATATATAATATATTTTTTAATATTAATTTTAAATTTTATAAAGAAAATTAACAAAGTTACTAATAAGTGGCGGCCAAAACAACCATAAATAAGATAGTTTGTGGCGGTATAAACCCCCACAAACTGTATTTTTTATCAGCTTTATCGTTTATGGTGGCATGTACCATCACAAATTTGTGGCTGCTTTTTCCGTCAAAAATTTGTGACGGCATAAACTTTCACACTAAAAAATCAACATTCGTTATTGTTTTGACTACTATAAAAATTTGTGACAGAATTATTTGTGGTCATTTTTTCTTCTTTGGAGAGACTTTTAATAGCTATATATTAAATATTTTTTTTAATACTTTTAATTATAAACTCAATCCACTTGCACATATCGCCTAAAGAGTAATGACATAATAAAATATGATCACGTAATATGTTGCCAAGGTATGTCATGTGAGATTTTATTATATGTGACCCTTAGTTGTTTTGTATAATGTGTTATATTAATATTTAATGGGTGGTACAAACGTGTCAGATAAAAATCAAAATAGAATTATAAATATCAAAAAATAAAACTATAAAATAAAAGAATGAATACAGAAAAGAAAAAAAACTTTAATTTTACTTTTCATTTAAGTATTTATGCACATATGTAAGTGAAGTGGAGGACCAAAATCAAAATAATTACATAGTATGGGGATGAAATCTTCAAAATAATATTTAAATGATTAAAATCAAAATTCGTTAAAAAAAGATAGAGACTTTAAATCACATATCACCACCATTTTATTCAATAAATATTAATGGAGATTTCTCCTTCAAAAAGTTGATAAAAATAAAATATTTTTATTTATAATTATTAAATATTAAAATCATTTTTTTTATAAATTGTAACAAATGATCTTTAATACTACCTCCAGTCTTATGTATAAAAAAAAGAAAAAAAATTACATTTGTTTTTATATATAAAATTCTTTTAAGAATTTTTTATGTTTTATAAGTATTTTCAAATTTTTAACTATATTAATTAATTCATTATAAAACAAAACTCTTTTTTCTAATGAAAAAAATTATGTGTCATTATTATCTTTCATTTGTTGCATGTGAAAACAAAAATTAAAATTTTAACTAGTTAATTTGATTTTTCTTTTTATAAAATTCAAAAAAATTATCTTTTAATCTTTTTATATTTCTTTCACCCCATTTTTAGAGGTACGAAAAAATTTATTGTTTGCTTTGACAAAAAAACAAAGCTAGTTGTGCCATATAATGTGACTGACGCGTCTCCACACTTTTTGTCACCCTGTCAAAATATGGAGACCGATTCACACTCAATCATCACAAGTAATGATACACCCAAATTTCCGAACTTAAAGTTTACTTATTTATGAAGTTAAATTAAAAATAAAAAATAATTATTAAAAATAACTATAAAAAATATTTTTTTATAATCCCATACTATTACTCTAAAAGTTAAAATGAAATAGAAATAATTTTCAATATATATTCTTTTTATCATTCTAGCTAATGGATCTAATGTTTTAAAATAGAATTCCTTCAGATCTGTCTGTAAACTTCTACAATGTGGGCTATGCATTCAAGCTAAAAAGAAGTAAGTATTGCAAAATCTCTTTTTAGGAAGTGATATATAACCGACATTAGATAAAAAAGAGTGATGTAATAGATATAGGATTTTTTCAGATTTTTTTATGAAAAAAATTATTTTTTTAAATTAAAAATTATTTTTTATTGTTTAAAAGGTATTTGTTTCAGATTTTTGAAATCATTTTGTGTAAAAAATTATTTTTTTGGCTAAAATGAAAAGTTAAAAATAATATATTCTCACATTCGCTCATGTGATAGATGAAAAACACGAAACTCAACTCACTAATAAGAGAAAATAACATAATTACTCTTACCCTTTTTGAAAAATCCAAAATTGACTCTTTATATGAATATTTCAAACTTTTGTTATAACATGTTACTTTTTTAATTTAATTTATAGTCAATTTTTTCTATCGCATAAATATTTCCTATTATTTTAAATATTTTATATAAAATATTTTGTAGTAGTAAAATGTTGAAGGTATTTAAATTAGTAAAGAAAAAAGTATGAAGTCTATTATAAAGTTTAATTTTATTGTTGGTATTAGTTTTAGAAAAGGTTGGGAGAAAGAGTAAATAAAAGTGAGAAGTAAAGAGATGTGACATAGAGAAAAAGAGAGATTAATATATTAAGAAAAGTCATGTCTTTTATGGTATTTTTATAGTTTAAAAAATCACTTTTATAATATACAAACAAATTAAAAATCATTTTAAAAAAAATGATTTTTATGATTATAAACAAACAGAAATTAAAAAATCATTTTTAAACAAATCTCTACAAAATAATCTCTAAATTTCTAAACTAAAAATCATTTTTATTTAAGCTTAAACAAATGCACCCATAATAGATTGACAATGTAATAAAAAGAGAGAAATAAAGAGAAAATAAGGTGTTAAATGATTGTAGAAAAATTTAAAGAACATGTTTATAGTTTTTTTATTTTCTTTAAGAGTATAAACATTTTTGTTAACTTATCTAACATTGTTGAATACAGCGATGACATTATTTTAATCTCTCTAACCACCCACCATATATTTCCTAATTAAAAACAACTTTCAATTTGTTCTTCTTTTGTCACATTTCTCTAGCAAAAATTTTCATCTTTTTCTTAATGAGTATATAGAGTATCAAAGTATGTGTGTTAGAACTTACGTCATTCTACGACACTTTATCATATTATTATAACGTCATTGTTAGGTTTAGGATAATATGATAACGTGTCGTACATTGGGGTAGTGTTTAGCGTTAGAAGATGAATAATATTTATATACCAAGAAAAGTTAGTAGATAAATGCACCCATAATAGGTTGACAATATCATAAGAAGAGAGAAATAAAGAGAAAATAAGGTGTTAAATGAGTGTAGAAAAATTTAAAACATGTTTATAATTTTTTTATTTTCTTTAAGAGTATAACCATTTTTGTTAACTTATCTAACATTGTTGAATCCAATAATCTCTTTAACCACCCACCATATATTTCCTAATTAAAAACAACTTTCAATTCGTTGTTCTTTTGTCATATTTCTAGCAAATTTTTTCTTCCTTTTCTTAATGGGTATATAGGGTATCAAAGTATGTCTGTTAGAACTAACGTCATTTAGTATACGACACTTTATCATATTATTCTAACATCATTGTTAGGCTTAAGATAATATGATATAGTGTCGTATATTGGATAGTGTTTAGTGTTAGAAGATGAATAATATCTATATATTAAGAAAAGCTAGTGGATAAACACATCCATAATAGATTGACAATGTAATAAGAAGAGAGAAATAAAGAGAAAATAAAGTATTTAACGAGTGTAGAAAAATTTAAAAAATATGTTTATAGTTTTTTTATTTTCTTTAAGAGTATAAACATTTTTGTTAATTTATCTAACATTGTTAAATACAGTAATGATATTTTTTTAATCTCTCTAACCACCTACCGTATATTTCTTAATTAAAAACATCTTTCAATTCATTGTTCTTTTGTCACATTTCTCTAGCAAATTTTTTTATATTTTTCTTAATGAGTATGTAGAGTATCAAAGAATGAGTGTTAGAATTAACGACCTTCAGTATATGACACTTTATCATATTATCTTAATGTCATCTACTAGCTTTTTTTTATATATAGATATTATTCATCTTCTAATGCTAAACACTACCACAATATAGGACACTTTCTCATATTATCCTAAGCTAGCAATGAGAAAAAGTTTCTAATGCTAAACACTACCACAATGTAGGACACTTTCTCATATTATCCTAAGCTAGCAATGAGAAAAAGTAACCGAAATTTTTAGTAAAAAAAAAATAGAGAGAAAAATAACTGAAAATGGGTGCATTGCATGCATTTTTTGTTAAATTACCAACTTACCACTAATACTCCATGTTGTAATATCACCGGTTGCTTTCTAGTGTCACTTTTTCTACCTACACCTCTACCTTCTGGAATCCTTTGCAGGCTCAGAATGAACCCATCTTTAGTTGTAACCTTAAAAAATATAGATTAAATCATCATTCACAAGTTCACCACCATCGCAGAATTTACACACTTTTGTTTTTTAAATGTCGTACGAGTTGGAGTAGCGTTATACTGTTTTTGATAAAATTTGTGTTTTATTGAAAAAAAAATATATCATAAAAATTATTCAATTTTGCCTATTGACCTTAACTATTTATTTTCTCAATTTACTTATTTATCTATTTTGTAATAAATAAATATGGATAATTTTGACAAAAAACTAATACTACTTTGAAAATAATAAATAAAAAGAAAAAATTAAATGTGTAATTTGTTAGTCAAATTATATGTTTATCCTCCAATTAAATTTGATTGGATTAATTGGACGATTACAGAGGATTCATACATTCATCAATTTATTTACCTGAAGCTCCTGGCACTTGTATCCATGAACAATGACAGAAGAGGCACAAATGCCAACATCCAGTGTAGGGTAAACACCAACTTGTTTTCTGCCAAAGGAGCCATGGCTTGAAGCTTGAGCTTGATGAGGAATAGTTGTTATTGTTAAGACTAAGAAACAGAGTGAGAAAGCAGAGAAATGCATTAAGCTTAGAAGAGCCATGGAAATTGGTTTTTCTATGAGCTAATTAGTTTTGAATGTTTGGAATTGAAGTTGAAAAATATGATTCTTCCTTTTATATGCGTATTGTGTAAGTTAGGGAAAGAAACGTGTCAAGTGAAATGGAAAAGGATAAAAAAATGGACATAGAGAGTGGGAAAAGGAGTTGGAATTGGTTCCTTATTTTCCTTTCTTTATTAACTTCAATTATTAAGTGCATATTTATGTGTATTTATTAGAATTATGAGAAATCGCATTTTATAAAGTTTCAACATTGTTCACTACTGGTATCATAGTGAATTTGCTAAAATGATAGTCATTTTAACTTTAAAAGAATTATAATTTATAATTTTTAAAATTAAGATGGTTTACTATGATTTTAATAAATTCATCATAATATCAAATATCAAAGAAATGAATCTTTTTTAAAATATATTTGTTATCGATTATAACAAAAAAATATTTTAGTACTAAATAATTAAAAAAATTATTTCTCAGACATTTTAAAAAAAGTATAAATTATTTTGTGTTTGTCTATCATAATTAAAATAAATTTAAAAAAAAATTAATTATGAAAAATAATTTTCTTAAAACTACTAAAAAGAACTTTTCATTTAAGCTGTTTTTAGATTTCGTTTTCTTCAAATTTTCATTTTTGTTTTTCAAAAAACTGTTATAAACAATTTAGTCTTAAAAGTTTAATTGTAATTTTATTCTCTCTTACTTTTATCAATTTATAAAATTAGTTCATCTATTTAAATATCAAACTATTTTTCATCTCATATATTTTTAATCAAAAATTGATGACGTAATATATTTTAAAAGATGTAGCATGTGATACAATAATGTAGAATTATTAATAGTTATGAAATTGCAATAAATTTTATAAAAAAAATTAATTTAAAAAACTATCCACTTTTATAATTTAATTAGTAATATAAATAATTAATATATGATATAGATTTAATACCACATAATTTAAAATATAGTTAATCACTATTTTTATTTTAAAAATATAATAGAAAGAAAATTTATCAAATTTTAAAATTAAAAAATAATCATTTTTTAAATTTGTAAAATTACGGATATCTAAACTGTATTTAAGTTAGTGTTAAATTATAGTTTTTTTTTCAAACTGTGGGGTCCACTAATGTTTTGGAATTTCTTCGGTTACGCGAAAGCAAAATGGGAATGGAAATTGGGTTTCAACTTTCAATCAATTTTTTTCTTTTTTGATGACAACTTTCAATCAATTTAACACAAAAACACACTGAAGCCTGATATGTTACTGTGCAATTGTGTTGATGCTAGGGTGTCAGGAGCTGAGATATGTTGTTATCGTATTGCATTTACAATGTGAAATTGAGAGGACTGTTTTCCTTAGATTTGTACTTGTATGGGTCTTACGGAGAAAAAGGGATTGTGGGGCCCACATTGGATACGGGTTGTTCAGTTGTTTTTATACTAAATAGAGCTCCTACGTGACTTCTAAATTTCTATCTTTTTAATCACATTATTAATATATTATATTTATCTCATTTTTGTTTTTGTTTTTTCTCTTAAAATATAGATGTGGTCTTACTAAATATTCATTTTTATCTTTAAATGTATAAAGTGATGTCGAAATAGTAATGAAATATATTATAATTTTAAGAATATATACCAATTTCATGATAAATCTAATTTTTATTAATTTAAATGAATAAATATACTTTATTTACTAAAAAAATCATTTGAATGTATTTGATGTTACAAAATTTGACCCTTAAATATATTTCATTAATTAGTTTAGTTATCCGGTGTTTCAATTATTTCATTTACTTCATGGTGTTTCAATTATTTCATTTACTTCATAACGTTACTAACAAAAGAAATATTTGAAGAATTGTTTGTAATTTCAATCGATAATAAGGAATTATAGTGGCGGCGTCCAAAACACTTAAAGATCAAAATTTTACTTTTCTATGTTGTCATTAGTTGCAAACTTTTATATTATAATAAAATTCAGACAAATGCAGTTGATGCAGACACAATTGTAATTCTACTATCATTGCAGAGACATCTAAAATCATTAGGTTGTAATAGTAATTACGATTGCAAATAGTTATTTTTAACTATGATAAATTCTTAATTCAACAACATAATGCTAGATTTTTGCCATATGAAATTATAATTCTGCTCAATTTAACCATTATCAATAAGTGTATATCTTCTATAGAAATTGTACAGTGTAACAACTAAAAAATCATTAGATTAAAAAAAAAAAAGCCTATATATTCACCTCTCCTAATTTAATAGTTCTCACCTCTACTCATAAAACAATTATAGATGATCTAAGTACTTCTAAATACAAGGGGTTTCTTTTCCTACTTGTTTTCCAATTAATGCCACTAAGTTATGAGTTACAAAGCACCAAAAAATGAAAAAGTTTGATTGAATGAATTTGGGACAAGGAAAAGGACTTTGTACACAAAAAAAGAGAGAGATAAAGAAAAGGGTGAGTGGTCAGTGGGTGGTGAGGACATAATTGGTTCCTTCACTCATAAAAAACCTTTTGCTTTCGAGTGTGAACAGAAGAAAATTTATTTTGGTGCTCCATCTGAAAAGAACAAAAGCCTTTTTTTGCATCAGAATTACTAATAATTACATAAAAATAATGTTCTTCAGATAAAAGGTTCCTTTCGGTGTATGAATGCATTCATGAAAGTGGGGGATATGAGATCATTTACTTAAAGCAATCAATTAATGAAAGTGTTTATTGTTTAACAATCAGTGCATGAGTACTCTTTTATCATCAAAATATTGAGATGAATTTTCTTTTGAAAAATATTGTTTGATGAAGAACCGTGAAAACGGTAAAGATGTTGATGAAAAATAGAAGCAAGGGATAACGAAGATTGGTCACCTAAATGGTTTAAGGGTGTCTTTTTAACTATCCGTTTGTTACAGTATTTTGTTACAACTTTTTTTAAAAATAAAATTATAAACTGCTTCAGTGATAAATTGGTTTAAATAATTTATTTTACAAAATATTTTAAGTATTTCAATTATTTATTATAATTTTTTTAGATAATAAAATTTTAAAAAATAATTAAAATAAAATATTTTTCATAAAAATTATTTTAGAGGTATACCTTTTTAAAAAATGTGTAATTTTTATCATACGTTAAATTCTCTAATAATAAATATCTAAATTATTGAATGTGAAAATTATTATTTTTAATCTATAATTAATAAATCCAAAATAACTTTTGCTAATTTTAATTAAGTTCTCATAAGAAATTTTAAAAATATAAATTTAAAATTACTTTTTTTTAAATCTATAACAAACGGGTTCATTATTTTCTTTGTTTAAATTGAATCATTTTGAAATTAAGCAAATATAAAGAATTATGTTGCTACTACTATACTCCCTTCTATCACTATTAGAGAGAGAAAAAAACAACTTTTACGATTATCGCAAAATTCAATTAAATATAATTAATTTTTAATATTTCGTCTAAAATATAAGTCAAATTTATTAAAATGTCTAGTTTTAATATCAAATATTCAACTATTCACATTTTTTTGAGCAAAATCAACTATCCACATTAAATGTGTTTGAATTAAATAAGGGTATATAGCATTAAATGGTTTAAAGTAGTTAATTTTTATTTATAATAGTACCAAAATTTTGAAGTAGCAATGTCAATCACAAGAAATGAGAGTTTGAATTGTGACCCTTTTAAAATTTTGATTCTTGTGCTTAATTTAAATTTAACTCAAGGTTAATCTTAGTTGAAATAGAATGTTCAAAATATTTTGGATATGTTATAAGTAAATAAAATAGATTAGTTTATAGTGAAATGTGATTTGTGTGTGCAAATAATTAAAGATAAGAGATAGAAAGATCACACACAAAAAGTATACTGGTTCACCCAACTCAAGCTAATCCAGTTCTCACAACAGTAAAATTTTCACTATGTGTTTCTAAACCAGAATGTTCTCTTTCACACTTTTTCTCTTAATCACAAATTGATCAATTACAATCTTCACATTTCAACCTATAAAAGATTTTTACAATCACCTTTCAACATTGAAAGAATTTTACAAACATACTCAATCTAACATAAAAGATAGACTTGAGTTACAAATGATGTGTATGATAAAAGTGTTTGGGATCTTAGAACTTCTCAACACTTGTTTGAGATAAATAAAGACAAATTCAATAAATGGTGATCGACAAATATAGTGAAGAGAGTTGGAGTTTGCTTAAAGAGTTTTTGATTTGTTTTTATTTGAATAAGTGGTGGTAGATTTGTAAATTGAACTATTGCTTTCATTTTCTAATTGATCTTCAATTTATAGATGATAAGAACGTTTAAATATTCAATTTAAACTGAATATAGTCGTTGAACACACTTCTCAAGTGTAAGATCTATTTTAAAGCAATTAAGCACATGTTTATATTGTTGTCTAGAACGTTTTTGACAAACGAATGATGTTCTTGCTTTTGAGTCTTGATGGAAAACTTGAATGAATGAGTGAATGTGTTTTGAAATATTAGTTGGTACTGTTTCAAATTAGAATTATGCAGAGAATTCTGCAGAATAATGTAAGTACAATGTACTTGCTCACAACCCATCAATTTGGAGATCAATCTTGTAATAAATATGGAGGTTGTTGTCCTCCTCTGAGCATTCAGCTCGAGTTTTGGGTTTCACCCTTGATTTAAGCAGTCTGTGAAGGTGCAAATACGAGAAGGGGGTTGAATTGTATTTGCCAAACTCGAATTCTTTATGCTGTTTTTGATGAATGTTGATGTAAGTTACTTGTTGAATAAATAATCAGATTAAGCAGCGGATAATAACAGCTTAAGAACACAACAATTTATCCTGGTTCACCATTAACTTGGCTACATCCAGTCCCTTCATCTTGAAGGCTTTAATCCACTAATTCAAAACCTTTGAATTACAGCACCTAACCCTCCAAGCCAGTCTTCTCAAACAGCCTGACAACCCCAGACTTTTGAGGAATAACAATACCTTGACCCTATAAGCCAAGTCTTCTCAAACAGCCTGACAACCCCAAACTTTTGAGGAATAACAACACCTTGACCCTACAAGTCAAGTCTTCTCCTACCAATCTGACAACCCCAGATTGAAGAACGAATCTACACCTCTAACGGGTTTGGTTACAAGGGTTTGGAACTCTGCAAAGTTGCTTCTGGATAAGCTTATTGTTGCACTGTGTTTGACACTCTTTAGTTGCTTATGGAAAGCTGATTATAACGATGCTTCTCTTGAGTAGTTGCTTCTGGAAAGCTGATTATAACATTGACTCTCACTCTCTGAAAACACTTAGAGCATATATATTTTTCGCACAAGTATTTCTCTCTTTTGAACTATTGAATAACTTTGAATTGTAATCTTGAGTTCTTTTGTTTTTTAGTGCCTAATGTTGCGGCCTGAAGCCTCATTTTATAGCTGAAATTAGGGCTTTGTCCAAGCTTATTTTCGAGATAAATCTTGCTCAGATTTCCTTTGAAAATTCTGTTGGCCAATCCTGTTTTACTTTAATTTTGAACCGTATCTTACTTCAGATTTCATTCGAATTTCCGTCAAGTCTTCAGTGCTTTTTGAATCAAATCTCCTTAATACTTTGATCAGATTTCTATCAAAAATCAATCAAGTCTTCTTCGAATTTTAATTAAGTCTTCACTGATTTGCATCATGATTTAAATATGGACCATATAATCTGTTGATCTGGACCAAGTGATCTGATGTGTACCATTTTGTTTCCTGATCTGGACATGACTCTTGTAAAAAATATATTTAAAATTCAATTTTCAGATATATATTTTTATTATTTTTTCTTGAATTTAATACATTTAAAAAATTGATATGAAAATAAAAAAATCTAAATTTTTATAATATTTTTTATAATATTCTAAACTTATTTAAAAAATTCACTAAAAAATTCAAAACCAATTAGATATATTTCTTTCCACTAAAAAATTTTTTGTAGGACCAAAAAAAGCAAACCATTGAGTTGTAGTCTATCCATGCTTTGGCTAAACCGCAACAGCAGATATTTTCAAACTCCGTGTTCGTAATTACTAGTAGTTTATTATCCATTCCCGCCTCCAAACTCCAAACCGGAAAATGACTCTCCGACTCTTCACAGCTCCGCCGTCCCTCCCTCGCTTCACCTGTCACGCCACCACCCTTCCTCCCCCTCCTCAATTCTCCACAGCAACCCCCCTTTCTTCAACTCCACAACCCGCACCGCTAACATGCGCACTTCACTGCCCTCATTTCCAATCGTACGCTTCCAAACAGATTATTATCCTCTTTTCACTCCTCAATTATTTACATTTTTATTTAACTTTTTTTTTTTTTTTATTTCAGGTGTTCGGGGTGCACGCACGAGCATAACCTACACCGTCCTGTAATATTGGAAGACGCTACCAATTTCTTTCGGAAATATGGTGTCACGGATTTCACATTTGATACTTGCAAACTGGTATCTTCGTTAAATCCTCTTCTGAATTCACTAACTCTACTCTATTTCACTTTTTAACCTTTTTTTCATAATGTTACTATTTCACTCGGTAGCTTTTACAATTGTCAATAATCTCATTGTGAAACTAAAAAATGTACTAAGACATTGACTGTCTGACCTGACACTAAAATGCACAAATTGATAATAATTCGAAAAAATAGAGGTAATACTTTTATGTTATTACAAGTGACACTATTTCTTTTTTCTATGAAGTACTAAAATATTAAATATTCGACATCACACAAGACACTAACACTAAAACACACAAGTCTGTATTAATTTGAGATAATAGAAGTAATTATTTTATCTAATCACTGATGAGAGTACTTCTCCTTTTAATTTTTTTCTTTCTATGATGCACTACATTTACTATTTGATACTAGATACAACATTGACACTGAAACGCACACACACAAATTGGTAGTAATTTGAGAAAATAAAAGTAAATATTTTATGTAATAACAAGTGAGGGTGTTGTATTGATGTCTGGACACGCCTTCAATTTGGAAGTGTATGTGCTACATGTGACTATTTTTATGGAACATAAAAAACTTAATTGGTTTTGGTTATTTGGGGTTCTTTTTGCAGTGGGGTTGGAGGTGCCGTGCGAAATTGGCAGTGCGTGGTTCTTCAACTAACCCTCTCATTGGGCTTTATAAGGAGGGTACTCATAACGTAATTGACATTCCAGAATGCAAAGGTTTGGAATTTCATTATATATTTTTTAGTCCTTTTGGTAGATGTGTTAGATTTACAACACTGCTTATGTTATAGTGTTTAATTATTGTAATGATATACTATATCTTAAGTCTGCATTTTATTTTTCTATGTCTTGCATTTCATTTTTATTACTTAGTTTCATTTTAAATGTTCTCTGCATTGAAGAATCAGAGGTACCTTTTTATAGTCGAGGTTTCATGATACTGTTGGAACTGGTTAGTACATAATTGAAATGGGGAAACTGAATTCTTTATTGAATTTAAACAGAATGCGAGTTTCTAATTCTGCAAGGACAAAATTGATAAATGTGTTACAAGAGTATCCACTCTAAGAATTTGAGAGCTTGGCCTCCCCCTTCTCAATAACCACTCAGAATTTTCCTGCCTTCCTTTTCCTAATTTCCTACTTTTATTTGCTTCATAACTGCTCTAGAGCAGCGATTACTGCACTGATTTATAACCTAAACTGACACAATAACTGCCTACATAAAAAATAATTGCCATACAAATTCAGTTCCCACTTAAAATTATAACTCTTGACATAAGATTTTGTTATAAGAGGCCTAACAATACTCCCTCCCAAAAGAGTCACCTTGTTCTCAAGGTGAAAAGAAGGGAATTGCTCCATAATGGTCTCAACAGGTTCCCATGTTGCTTCAAAATCTGGTAGGTCCTTCCATTGAATCAACACTTTTGCTATGCCATTGAGAGTGTTGCGGACATCTTGTACAGCAACCGGAGTAACTTGCAATTCTAGTTCCTCTAAGAGAAAAGGTGGCAAAGGTTGAGGGGTAGCTGAAGAAGAGATGGCCTTCTTAAGTAGGGACACATGAAACAATGGATGTATCTTACTCTCTGGTGGAAGAGCTAATTCAAATGCAACTGCTCCAATCTGCTTTGAAATCTGATATGGTCCATAAAAACAAGGACTTAATTTCTCATTTCTCTTCTTAGCCAAGGACTGCAATCTGTAAGGCTGTAATTTCAAATAAACTCAATCTCCAACCACTAGTGAAATAGGACGTCTGGACTGATCAGCGTACTTTTTCATCTGATTCTGAGCTGTGACCAAATTGTTTTCTAGATCATGCAACATCTGGTCCCTATCTTGTGTCATGATGTTAACTTCTTCAACAACCGAAAGAATAGTAGTCCCTTTTAAGAGATGAGTCGACCATATAGTATCTTAAAGGGGGTTAATTTTAGAGAGCTGTGATAATTGGTATTAAACCAAAATTCTGCCCAACTTAGCCACTTTGGCCGTTGTTTGGGCTTAGTGCCTGTGAGACATCTCAAGTATGTTTCCAAACACTTATTGACTACTTCGGTTTGTCCATCTGTTTGAGGATGGTAAGCTGAGCTAAATTTGAGTCTTGTACCCGCCATTTGGAACAACTCCGACCAAAAATGGCTAAGGAAAATTTTATCTCTGTCAAACACAATAGTAGAGGGGAAGCCAAATAATTTTACTACCTCTTGAAGGAAAATTTCAGCAACATCTTTTGCATTGAAAGAATGGCTAAGTGCTAGAAAATAAGCATATTTAGTCAATCTGTCCACCACTACGAGAATGACATTTTTACCTTGAACCTTAGGTAATCCTTCAATGAAATCCATAGATATATCAGCCCAAACCTGATTGGGTATAGGTAGTGGTTGAAGGAGGCCTGTAGGAGACAAAGCTTGATACTTGTTTAGTTGACACATCTCACAATTGGCCACATGCTGCTGAATATCTTTTCTCATGCCCTCTCAATACACAACCTTAGAAATTCTTTTATAGGTTCTAAAAAAGCCAGAGTGTCCCCCCACTGGTGAGTTGTGAAATTCTTGTAGCAAAATGGGAATCCTTGAAGATCCTTTTGGTAGCACCAATCTCCCCTTATAGAGAAATTTTTTATTTTGAAATGTATAGCCTGGATGAGCATTAGGATCTTAGATAAAATCATGTATCAATTTTTGTAACTTATGATCTCGATAAGTTTTTGACTCCTAATCTTCCACCTCTTCAAAGTGAACTGAAGACAAAGTTGCAAATGTCATCTTTCTAGAAAGTGCATTAGCCACACCATTTTCTTTTCCAGGCCTATAATGGATTTCAAAGTCCAGTCCCATGAGTTTTGAAGTCCACCTGAAATATTCTTCACCCATTACTCGTTGTTCTGTTAGAAATTTTAGGCTTTTCTGATCGGTGATGATGACGAAATGCCTTCCTAGCGGGTAATGTCGCCACTATTGAACAACCATCACAATAGCCATTAGCTCTCTTTCATAAACTGACTTAGATTGTGCTTTGTCTGATAATGTTTGGCTAAGAAAAGCCACTGGTCTTCCCTCTTGCAATAAAACTGCACCCAAGCCCTTGTTAGATGCATCAGTTTCTATGGTAAAGGTTTTAGAAACATTTGGAACAGTGAGTGTTGGTAATTTGCCACCAATCTCTTGAGTTGTTCCAAGGCAGCCTGGGCTTCACTATTCCATTGGAAGTTGTCTTTCTGCAAAAGTTGGGTCAAGGGCCTAGCTATCTTGCCATAATCTCTGACAAATCTTCGATAATACCCTGTCAGCCCCAAAAATCCTCTTAAGGCCTTGATGTCCTTGGGTGTTGGCCAATCTAACATAGCTTCAATCTTCTTTGGATCTGCTGCAACTCCACCTGCTGAGATGATATGACCCAAATACTCTAATTGAGTCTGCCCGAAAGTGCATTTTTCTTGTTGGCAAATAATTGATTCTCTTTCAACAAAGCTAGAACAACCCTTAAATGTCTTTGGTGCTCCTGTTCATCTGTATTGTAAACCAAGATGTCATCAAAGAAAACCAACACAAACTTTCTCAAGTACGGCCTTAACACTTCATTCATAAGGGACTGAAAAGTAGAAGGGGCATTCGTAAGTCCAAAAGACATGACAATAGACTCATAATGCCCTTCATGAGTTCTAAAAGCTGTTTTTGAAATGTCCGCTTCCCGCATCCTAATTTGATGATACCCCGATTTCAGGTCCAATTTTGAAAAGATCACTGCGCCTCTCAACTCTTCAAGCAGCTCGTCAATAATAGGCATAGGGAACTTATCTGGTATGGTTAT
This sequence comes from Cicer cuneatum, assembly GCA_037974295.1. NCBI lineage: Eukaryota > Viridiplantae > Streptophyta > Magnoliopsida > Fabales > Fabaceae > Cicer > Cicer cuneatum. The sequence continues at coordinate 42,162,294 of JBBPBO010001986.1, forward strand.
CTTATTCAAAGCCCTGTAATCTACACAAAAGTGCCACTCGCCATCTTTTTTTTTCCACTAAAATGATTGGGCTAGAATAGGGGCTCACACTTGGTCTAATTATACCAGAATTCAACATATCATCTACTAATCTTTATATTTCATTTTTTTGATAGTGAGGGTACCTATAAGGCCGTATATTGGGAATATTGTATCACTCGTCATACTTTCTTACTCTGTTAAGGGACATTCCCTCAAAGAATTCTACAATAAATCAGTGTTGTCTTATATTCCTAATTTGATTTCACCAACACTATCACCAATATCAAATAACTTGAAGGTAAGAGTCAAGTCCCTAGAACAGAGCCAAGCTAACTATGGAGAGACGCATGAAGAACTGTGTGAGGTATGGCGCATCCATGAAGGTGATAGGAAGAAAAATTAGAGATTTGATTGATCTCATTGGGAGTTTATTGAATAAGATCGATGAATTCGATTAAAAACTAGCAACAATGGAGGTAGTGGTGTAAGAGACCGAGAATCGTATGAGATACGACTATGGGAAGAGTGGTCGACAAAACTGGAAATTCCTATATTCTCCTATGATAATGCATATGATTTGTCTAACAAAGTCTAAAGGTATTTTTCTTCGAAGATCATGAACAAGGATGAAAAGCTCCATGTGGCAATGTTCGCAATTGAAGAAAAGGCTCTGTTAAAAACCCAAGAATTGGTTTCCTATGCTCCAAGGGTTTCTCCATCAAAATAGAATAGGACAGATCTAGGAAGGGTATGTGTTTTCGTTGGAATGAAAAATTTGGGGCAGGCCATGAATGTGTCGACAAATTGCTACAGGTTCTGATATTAGAGGAAGATTAGGTTGTGGTAGAAAAGACAGAATCAGTGAGAGAAGTTGTGGGGGAAGATGTGGACAGGAAGGTAGTGGTAAAATATATTAATATTCCACTTTGCAAATGCAATTAGAATTCATTATATCATAGGGTTCATCACATTTTTAGATTCGTTGTACTTTAGAAGTTAATGCTAGTTTGAATTTCTCTTCTTGTAAATTGTACTTATCATGTATATAAATAGATGCTCTTGCTGAGTCTCACTCAAGCATTCAGAAATCTATCATATTTGTTGATTATGAGATAAAAAATCTGATTTGTTTAGTTATTAGTATATATTAATTAAGATTTCAGTTTTATTTTCATTTTCTTTTAGGATAGCATTTTATAGGGAATCAGTTTTCTGATTTCCAGCTCTATTTTGATTGTACATAATTAAATTACTTGTACTATTTATACTCCTTATGTAATCAGTTTCATCATTAAGTGAATAAACAATCACTTTTCTGCATGGCATCGGAGCCAGATCTGAACCATCCCTAGTCTCTTTCATTGACCCAACCATGGAAGAAGAGAAAACAGAAGGCACACCCACAGAGACTGGCATAAATCTTGCCAGCTCAATCAAAGGGACTGAACTTCTCATCACTGGCTACAAGTTGAATGGCCAAAACTACCGTCAATGGGAGAGGTCAAAACCATTCTGCAACAGAGACAGCAAAGGAAATGCAACACACAAGATCCATCTCCATTTAGCAAAGAACAATTAGAGGCTCTACAGAAAATGCTCCAAGAGACTGTTCTTACCGTAGAAAAATGTGGTACAGCTACAATAGCACAAAAAGGTAATTTTCTACATGCTTTATGCACTAGCCAAGGAAAATCAAAATAATGGATCATAGATTCAGGAGCCTTAGATCACATGATTGGAGATATAACAATATTTGACAATTATTCTCCTTGTCATGATAACTCCACTGTTCGGATTGCTGATAGTACCTTGTCAAAAGTTACTGGTACAAGTTATGTTTTTATTTAAAAAAATATTACTCTGGATTTTGTAGTGTATGTGTCCAAACTTGATTGTAACTTGTAGTCTATTAGCAAACTGATCAGAGACTTGAGATGTGTCGCTAAATTTTTTCCCAACCTGTGTGAATTTCAAATTTTGGAGTCAGGTAAGACGATTGGTAGTGCTAAAGAGTGTGTTGGACTCTATTGCTTGCAAGTTGAAGACTCCTCCAAAAAACTCAAAGCCAATTCTTGTGCAGTGGTTTCTCCAAATAGTGAGGAGTCTGTAATGTTGTGGCACTATCTATCAGGTCACCTAAATCTCATGTACTTAGAGAAAATGTTTCCCTTATTATTCAGTAAAAACCTAAGGAATTTTCAATGCGAAGTATGCCAATTATCCAAGCATACCCAAAATACATACTCACCTAAACCATATAAACCCTCTAAACCCTTCTCCTTAATTCACAATGATGTACGAGGGCCATCTCGGGTTTGCAACGTTACTGGTGCTAAATGGTTTATTACATTCATCGATGATCACACAAGAGTCACATGGATATTTTTTTCATGAAAGAGAAATCAGAAGATGGAAAATTATTTCAGTTTTTCCACACCATGGTGCAAACACAATTCCAAACAAAAATTAAGGTGCTCAGAACTGACAATGGTTGTGAATATTATAGTTCAACACTAGAGTACTACCTTAAGATCCATGGAATTGTCCACTAGAGTTCATGTGTAGATACCCCCAACAAAATGGGATCACAAAAATGAAACGTAGGCATCTACTGGAAGTAACAAGATCTCTCATGCTAGCCACAAATGTACCAAAACATTTCTGGGGGGAAGCTGTCCTTTCAGCCACCTATCTTATAAATGGGATGCCTTCTCGTATCCTCAACTTTGACACACCCTATTCCATTTTCCAAACTATTTTTCCAACCAGCAGAGTTCTCACCTCAATCCCATTTAATTTTTGGATGTTTAGCTTTTGTTCACAACCTAAACCCTCTCCGCAACAAACTTGACCCAAAATCCATCAAATGCATTTTTCTTGGCTACTCACCTCACCAAAAAGGATATAGGTGTTACTACTCGACAACCAGGAAATTTTATCACACTATGGATGTGACCTTCTTTCAAAACCAATCTTATTACTCCAAAGTTGGAATACATGGGGAGAATACCTTAATCCCGAAAGAAACAATAGAGTTCCAATTTTTGGGTTTTGAGATGGTCGAAAAAACTGCAGCAGCAGAAACAGAAAATTCTACACCTACTGAATTAGCCGAACCAGTAAATTCTACACCAGCAGAAACAGTAAATTCCACACCATCAGAACCAGAAAATGACACCAAACCATCTGAACCTATCCTTGAAACTGCACTAGTAGAAAGTACTGCATAAGAAGCTGATTGGAAAGTTTACACTAGGAGGAAGAAAAACAATATGGCGGTAGAGTCAAAAACTGCCCCAGTGCAAAGCCATCAATCTAACTAGGCTCTAGAAAATGGAATCTCCTCAGGTAATACTCTTCCTAATTCAGAACCTGTCCATACGAGTTCAACTGATAGTGATGTTCCTATTGCACTAAGAAAAGGGGAGAAAACTTGTACTCAACATCCAAATGAAAGATTTGTGTCGTATGGGAAATTATGACAAAAATACTGGGCATTTGTAGCAGCACTCAATAACACATATATTCCAAGAAATGTTAAAGAAGCCCTTCAAAAACCTGAGTGGGCAGCAGCTGTAGCAGAAGAGGTTCATGCATTGGTTAAAAATAACACTTGGTAAATTATTGCTCTATCAGAAGCAAAAAAAGCAGCTTGCATGTAAGTGGATATTCTCTATCAAGTACAATGCTAATGGGAGCATAAACCGGTACAAGGCTCGATTAGTAGCAAAGGGATTCACCCCAATCATACGGCATAGACTATGAAGAGACATTTGCTCCAGTGGCCAAACTTAACTCAGTACAAGTCATACTATCCGTGGCTTCAAACTTGGATTGGCCACTTCACCAACTAGATATTAAGAATGATTTCCTAAATGGTGAGTTAGAAGAGGAAGCATACATGCAAATTCCCCTAGGACTTGAATCATCCAACATCTTAAACAAGGTGTGCAAGCTCTGAAAATCCTTGTATGGTCTCGAGCAATCCCCAAGAGCGTGGTTCGATAGATTGACTCGAGTTGTCAAAGAAGATGGATTCATACAAGGCCAATCAGATCACACTATGTTGGTCAAACACTCCTTTGAAGGCAAGGTAACTTTATTCATTTTGTTTATTGATGACATCGTTATCACAGGTGATGATCATGAGCAAATCAAAGCTAAGGAGTTTGAAGTCAAATACTTGGGGCAACTTAAGTATTTTTAGGGATGGAAGTAGCTCGTACAAAGGAGGGAATATATGTTTCTCAAAGAAAATACACCCTAGACTTACTTCAAGAAATTGGAATGCTTGGGTGTAAAGCTGCCCAATACTCATACAGAATCAGTAAGCAGAAACAACTTCGAAGAAGATCCTCGTTGACAAAGATTGGTAACAAAGTTGGGAAATTAATCTACCTAATTCATAATCGGCATGATATTGGATTTGCCGTGAGCATGGCAAGTCAGTACATGACAAGTCCTACTGAAGTTCACATGAAAGCCGTGAACAAAATCCTACATTATCTTAAGGGTACAACAGATAGAGGTCTTCATTTCAAGAAAAAATCAAATAAGGGTATTGAAGTATACACCGACTTAGATTGGGCTGGATGTACATCAGACAAAAAGTTAACTATCGACAATTACTCTTTTGTGTGGGGAAACATGGTCTCTTGGAGAAGTAAGAAACAGTCTGTGGTAGCTAGAAGCATTACAAAAGCTGAATTCAAGGCATTTGTGAAGGGGTATGGCTGAAGAAGATACTGGATGAAATTGGAGTTCCAACCAATTACACTGTGAGGTTATATTATGACAACAAAGCTGCCATCAGCATCACAAAGAACCCGGTTCACCATTGATAGAAAAAAACATGTAGAAATTGACCGACATTTCATAAAGGAGAAGATTGATAATGGTACTATAAGTATTGATCATGTACCATCGTGCAATCAAACAACATATATCCTAACTAAAGCTCTCCCAAGAAATACACGTGAAAATATCAAATCCAATCTGGGCATGATAGATATCTACCACCCAAATTAAGGAGGAGTATTGATTATGAAATCAAAAATCTGAATCATAGGATTTTGATTTGTATAGTTATTAGAATGTATTAATTAGGATTTCTGTTTTATTTTCGTTTCCTTTTAGGATAACATTTATAGAGAATCAGTTTCCTGATTTCCAGCTCTATTTTGATTGTTTATAATTAAATTACTTGTACTATTTATACTTTTTATGTAATCGGTTTCATCATCAAATGAATAAACAATCAATTTTTCGCAATATTTTATTCTCAAGTCTGATTGCTTTTGTTCGTCAAATAAAGTTAGAACTAAATACTTAGTTTAGTTGAGAAATTTCTTAAGCTAGAAGATAATTCAAACTGGACCTATATGGTTGTTCCGTTATAAAATAAAACAAACACGGGGTTAAAAATAATACATATTTTTTTCACTAATATGGGTGAAATTATTTTATTTAATTTGTTCCAAACACAATGGGTTTTTCTATCATTCTGTTGTGTGTTTTTCATTGATGTTCTCCTTGGTTGAGATCTTGTGTCTGTTGTCTTCTATGTGCAGCTCATCATCCTAATATTAATGCTGCCGTGGAGCTACTTAGACAAGGTATTTTCTTTTTTAATATTACCTGTATGTTTATTATATTTTTATCTTCAGTTTCTTCTATTCATTTGGCTTTTCCTCAACACTATCCAGGTATTACTGAATTAGATGTTAAACCATTTATTGAAGATGAAGGCACCGGCGATTTGCGATATGTTCAGGTGAACCGGTTATAAGAATTTGAATGCACTTGATGATGCATGCAGTTAAAAATTAAATTTGGAAATTGTCATAATTAACTGATGCTGGGTGGATGTTTGCAGATGGCTGTGACAACTCACAACACTTCTCTTCCCGCTGCACAAAGATATATGAATGGTTAGTTCTTGGCTCTTACTCATGAGTTACATGGAAAAAATGTATTGGATATTTTCTTTTAGGTAAAGGAATTAAATTAACCATTATTTGATTTAAAATTATTTGTTTCAGGTAAGGTTCAGGTTACATTGGTTTGGAATTCAAGAAAGGAAAACTCCCCTGGTTCAGACAAACTGAATGCATTGGCAAATGTATGCTTGCTGCTTCCTTTCTACCATATTTGTTTAATCTGTAGCAGATTCTCTTGCCACTTCTCTTTTTATCCTAAAAAGTTATGGTTCATTTGATTGATTGCAGTTTCTATGGAAAAATGGTGGGCCACGGGGCAAGCTTCATTTAATTCATTCTGTGTGGGCCAACTTTCAGACTTCTGATAAAAATGTGAGTTTATACTGTTTTCACGAAACAAATGAATGGCTAGTAGCTCTAGTATTTGATTAAAATGGAAAACGATATGCTGCATGTCATACAAGTATGATCGATGTTGTAGTTTCAGTTAGGAGAGAGGGCTCTTGGCTCATGTACTGGGTTTGAATACAAATCATATTGACTCTGTAAATAAATTGAAGTCATGGATATTGTTGATTTATAGTTATCATTTTGTTGGAGTTGTGGGATTTTTAGAGAAAAGGAAGTGAGAAAATAATAAGGGTTTGAATATTATTGATAATAGCTTAATGCTGACTTGATTACAAAAGACTCAATACTAATCTCTATTTATAGAGAAACATAGACTCAATCCTAAATCAGAAACAAATTATAATAATAATTAGAGATATTATAAGATATCTCTCTGATTATAAATTGATCATAAGAAATAATTCAAGATACTCTAATATAATATAAAAGATATTATAAGATATTTTCTAATATTCTAACACATTTTATGGTTGGTAGGGAAAAAGGCTACACGAGAGCATATGATGTTAATAAATATTATATATGTGATTGTATAATGTATATCAAGTTTAACTTTGCAATTTGGATTGATTTTGCAAATGATGTTTTATGAACTGGGGGTTGACACTTGACAGGAATGATGTTGATAATAATAGAACATGTTTGAAGAGAAATCTTTGAATGTTCAGACCCTGAAACTTGATTGATCCATAATAATAATTACATAAAAATAAGCTGCTTTTATCTAAGATTTCTTGTATGCAAATCTTCCTAACTTTTCCAGATACTTAATCATGCTTGAGAGTAATTGTTTCTATCAAAAGATTCAGTTCAGGCCTTTAAAAAATGCTTACTTGTTGGCTCAGATAATTTTTGGGAATAGATGGAGACATCTTCTTGGAGAAAGAGATTTTTGGGAACATGTTGGTGGAATTGATGTGTCATTGACCCCTTCTAGTTTTGGCCAGGCAAACACACGGGTAAAGATTCTGATTTGGTGGATCTTATACATTTTATATGGAAATTGTGGTATGCATTTAAGAAACCTTCCGAATCCGTTCCTATCAAAGCATGAACACAAGGCCCATAAAACATACACACACTACATACCATGTAAGTAAATAAATTTTGATTTGTACATACATACACATGAACATATATAGTCAGGCTACATCAAGAAGTATACGAAAATATATCTAGGAGCAAATTATTTCTGGCCTTTACCATTGTGCCCCCTTCAATTCCTTCTGGTATAAACCTTCCCTGGCCAGGGCCATTGATAAATTGGCCTTGAAATTGACCTTGAAATTGACCTTGAAATTGACCTTGAAATTGACCTTGAAATTGACCTTCATATTTGGGCCTGAGAGTCTGGCATGCATGGGATACTTTTTAGCTGCTTGTGGTTTGAAGTTATCGAACTGAAAGGGAAATCTCATTATATGAGATGCAGGCTTTTGAACCATTGACCAGTATTCTCATATCACTGAGTGTTGCCCTGCCATTAGCCATGAAAGGACTGATACATCTTTCTTGCTTTCTATTATCAGGCTTTTGACATCTTGCTGCAGAGGTTACAAAAATATGTTCCATATGAATCATCTGTTACTGATTTGTATGCTGGAGCTGGGGTCATTGGGTTATCACTAGCTGCCACAAGAAAGTGCAGGCAAGACCTGATGGTTCTATAAACCTCTAAATTTTTTTATTTTTAAATTTCTGCTACATAGTTATTTGAAGGATTTATGTTTCATGTTGTCTTACAGATCCATTAAATGCATTGAGATTAACAAAGAGTCGAAGGTATCTTTCGAGAAGACTATTGAACGTTTGCCTTCCACCATTGAGAGCAGCATTACTTGGCATCATGCAGATGCTTCAAAAGTTAGTACTGAATATCTGAAGCCTCGTCATATATTTCATGCTTTAATTTAATTTAGAAGTATTTTTCTGTTACATGTAACTGTCATAAGTACAACTTAAATTTTCATATGCGTATTTCTTTCATCAATGTATGCAAAGATTGTTTACGGAAAGAACTAGATAAATCATTTTCGTATGCCTATTCCTTGTCATATCTTATTTGAAACTCATTGTATGAATCATTTGCAAGTAACAGGATCCTTTTTTATGGCTTGCGGGCTCAGATGTTGTTGTCATTGATCCTCCTAGAAAAGGACTAGATGCATCTCTTATTGATGCACTGAAGAATATATCATCACTGGAGCGTAAAGTTTTGTCTTCATTTGAACGGTTGTTTCTTAGTGAATTTGTCAAGTTTGGTCAGTTTAAAAATATTTCTCAGTCAGTGTCTGATTTAGTATAAGTTTACTGCCAGCCCAAATTCGGTGCAGGAAGAGAAAAGACCATGGGTTTTACGTGCTAAAGAATCTTCAGTCCAGATTGCAAGCAAATCACCTGAGGCAAACATTCCTCAATTGGCGCCACAAACCCTTATATATATAAGTTGTGGATGGGAAAGTTTTAAGGAGGTATTTCTGTACTAATGTTTTTTTGGATGTACTTTCATATTTATCAAACTTCATCTCTCTTTATTTTAACTCTAAAAGTTGCTCTCTGACAGGACTGTAAGTCATTATTGTCAAATAAGGTGTGGTATTTGGAAAAAGCTCATGCTTTTAATTTCTTTCCTGGTACCCAAAGGTATTTTCCTTTAATTCCTGATCATTTGCTTATCTATACTTAAAGTATTTATTAATTCTTTTAATCTTTATTCATTCTACTTGCATTTCAGCTTTGTAAACCTAAACCTTTATATATTTTTATACACTTTAAGCACTTATATTTTTAATGTTTTATTCTTATTGGTTACTCATAACACCTTGTAAGTACCGTGTCATCATGCTCACAGGTATTCCTTTATCTATAAAATGCACTCGATATATGTAATCCATGCCACACCCTGTGGAGTTTTTATCCCCTCAAATTAAAATTTTATAATATTTAACCTTTTTGTCTTTAGAAGTAAATTTTTGACACATTGTGTAGTTGATTCTATGAGTATACTATTATAGCTACCCCTCCTCCCTAAAGAAGTAGAAGAATATTAATTTGTCACTTGCCAATTGTTTGCAGCCTTGAAGTTCTGGCTGTGTTCAAGAGGGGCCCTCAGAAAAAGAAACCAGGAAAGAAAAAGAAAAAACACTTGCAACGAGCTGGTAGACATTAATGAGCACATGATTCACTCCTGTCCAATTTTGCGCCAAAGAATGAAACGAATAAATTTATTAGCAGTCTCATGTTTTGTACTGATTGGAAAAGGGAATATTTTTTCATTATTTGATAAAATGTGTAAAAATAATTTAATTGATATAGTTTTTCATAGCATTTGTGTCATATCCATCTCCTTGCTTTTGATTCAAGAATACAAAACTGAGGAATAACTTTTATGGCATTAAAAAAAACCAACTTGTCCGTAGAAAGCGGCTTGCCATTCAATGACTAGAAAATCTTCAATTTCTCTTCTGTCTTCCCTTAGATTTTGCCAGGTGAGGAAAAACTGTCAGAATGTTGTGGGCCAGTAGATCCTGTCTGGTCAAAATCCCAATTACAGGGCATACCTATGAGATCACATGATTAGGTTAGTCCTATATGATCATTTTGAAGAATTAAAATATTAACATAAGTTTTAAATGGTATTGATATTTACTAGTATGTTCAATATACTCACCCCTGATGCCTGATATTTGGGTACTACAAGCAGATGACGAAGTCCAACTTGCCGGAAGAGGATCATTGCTTTCGCTACTGATATGCTCTCTAAAACAGTAAAAGGAGTTGTATTGGTGAGAGGATGTAAATCAACAAACATCTCCATTTCTTCCCTTGTTATAGCCACCTCTTCAATATTCCCTTCTCTCTCTGCCAGCTCTACCCAGGTAAATTTCTCTCTTGCTTCCCATTCCTCTGTTCTTCTTCTCTCTTTTAAGAACCACTTTTTCTTTAATGCTTGGATGAGGTGTGCTCTTAGTATTAGTCCATGCAGTTCCGTTGCCCCATTGGCGTGTCCTACTGGTGGTATTATCCCATCATCCATCACTGGGAAGCCGTTATGTGTAGTGTTTTTCAAAACATCTACGATTTTGGCTACCTTTTCAACTCCTTGGAGAGAAATCACTGCTGGCTTTACATCTACAAGCTCACCAACAGTCAGATTTCTCATCCACGGCTCAGGATTTGCATCCATGAAAGGAAGGCCTTTCAAATGCAGTATAATCTCATAGATGCTTGGGTTAAAGCAGTCTCCAACACTTTTTGCTATCAAGAGAACAATCATTGTTATTGGTAGTAGGAGAAGATTGCTGGTAAGTTCAAGGAAGATCACACAAAGGGATACAGTCATCCTCATGGAACCGGCCATGAGGGAGGCTGCTCCAAGTACTGCGAACAACCCTTGATCAATGTTTGTATGAGGTCCCATGAGCATGCCAAGAAGGCGGCCATAAGCGGATCCCATTAGAATGATTGGGAGGAAAAGCCCAGATGGGACAGCAATTCCAAAAGTAATTACTCCTAATATGCAATATAGTGCAAAGAAAATTAGGAGGGAGAAGGGTTGATATTCATGAGGAGTGTTAGTCGAGAATATGTTTCGAACAGCATCGTCATTAGTGGTAAGCAGCAGAGTAGCAAGATCATTGTAGTGGCCAGGTGGACAATTGAATTGTTTGAAATTTCCAGACCTTCCATTTGTGGGGCAGACAGTGTCAGACTCTGGAAAAGATGAATCACAGGGGGTGCATTTTGCTAAGAACGGGAGACCATATTGACATGCTGACGTGAAGAGTACTACTGCAAGACTGAGGAGGAGTTTATGTATTTTTCCTTTCCTGCAATAATCAAAGGTAGATACTCCTTCAGAAATCATATAATTTTAATATCACTAAACTTTGTTGTGTTTGCACTAGGCAAATCTTTACTGTATAATGTATGACAGCAACCGACACAATAATATATTCTTCATTTGGTAATGCTGTAATGCATGTATGGTCAGTGTAAAAAATGAAGTCGTGTAATTTATTCATTTTCTTCAAGTGATTATTTGTCCTTAAAAGTTAATGAAATGCAATATATTTTGAGACTACGGTTGTATATGGTTGCTTACTGATTGATGAGATTGTAAAGTCTGAGAACTTTATGCAGAAGATGATTGTAAAGGCTTCCCAATACCCCGCCAATGATTCCAATGACTGCAACAGGCAGAATATCCATCACATGGTATCTAACAGTGACATTGCTAACATCAAACATGACCAGTCCACCGGTACCGAAAAGGCCACATTTCCCCGAGTTACAGATTTCGATGAAGGTCCTGAGCACAACCACCACCACGGCTGTGCAAAAAAAAGTTCTCCATAGAAGAGCACTTCTCCACCAGGTTGCCACCTCTTCAAGTGCAAAGAGAACTCCACCAACAGGGGCCCTAAAAGCCGCACAAACTCCTGAAGATGCACCACAGGTAATTAGATCCCGACGGTCACGGTCATTGTTGAAATATCGTAGCCAGCGCCATTTGATTCTGTAATTGTCGGGGCCTCCTTGGCCTAGTAAGGAAGCAATGCAGCTGCCTATATGTACTAAGGGTCCTTCTTTCCCAAGGTCTAGGCCTGCAGCAACAGCTCCAATGCTTCCAATTATCTACAAGAACAAATGTATTTGATATGACTTTTAAGAGGAATTGGTAATTTGCTTATAAACAACATTGATGGTGCATATGAACACCATTTACATTGGAGCATAGTAGTAATTATTGTTTCTTGATCAGTTAATTTTTGCAATTATGTGGCATCCTATTTTAAGGAGATGTATAACTTCTATATACTACATCCCTCTCTAAATATATGATCCTTTTCAAAAAAATTCATCTCTTTTCATAAGATCACGTTCATTTTTGTAATTACATTAATTTTTTAATAAAAATATTCCTTATTGTTTATATATACTAGTTATTAATAAATTTAATATTGTTAATTGATATAATTTAATTAATAGAATATATATATATGGACGGAATAAGTATTATATTTTAGATAACACCATTGGCCCTAAAAATTGTTTGTCGCACTAATTGGACAATTGATTCAAGCCAGCAGTACCTATATCATGATCCAGTCATGTGCAAACATTGCCTTGATTTATTGGATCACCTTTTTAGCTTTTCCGATCGCACCATATCATTGCAATGTCATTATATATATCATTGCAGAAATCAGTACTGCAATCAATAAAGTTGTCTGCAACCCTTTTATTGATTGATAGATAAAAAATAAAGTTGAACATAAATTTAAAGGGGAAAATAAATTTTGGAAGCATAATCCTTTGAAACTTTTTTCCACCTTCCAAAAACTCCTAATTTAACTTAGTCTTACAAATGAATTTTTGTATTGAATTAATCAGAAGTAAAAGAGTTGAAGCAATGTAGGAAACAAAATTAAGAACCAAAAATTGTTACCTTAACTATCAATGTTGTAGCCCCAAACATGTTTGGTGTATCAACGCCATTAAGATAAGCTTTGATTTCAGGTATTCCAGGTCCAGCTGCTGTGGGTGCAAAACACACACAGAGAATAGCAGCAACAAATGTTAAAATGAAATTAATCCCCGTGAAAAATAAGAAACCTGTCAAGTACCTGTACCATGCATATTAATCACATTATTGAAGTCAATTTTCATAACAAAATGAATTTAATTTATATAAACTTTTAGCATAAAAAGTTTTTACATTGTTGGTTAATCACAATTATTAAATAATTATAGATATTTGACTTTTACTATAATTATCTTTATAGTCATGTCCATGAATAATTGTCGTGTGCTGAATGTATAAAACTTTTTATGCTAACCATGTAAAACAATTAAACTCTAAAAAAGTTAAAATAACAAAAGGGTTGTTCTAAATCTAACCTTTCTCTTTGAATATATTTAAGAACAGCTAAAAGTTTGTATCCAGCAATGTTCTCGACAGCAAGATTTATAAGAGTAGCTATAAGACCAGTTAAAAGTCCAACAAGAAACGCAAGTAACCATTTCAAGAATATGTATTGTAATACTTCAATTCTTGATCTGCTTCTCCAACCATGTTTGAATAGATCATTCTCATTTATCCTGCCCAAATAAACAAAGTATAAAAAAATTAACATTTTTTGGTGACAAAAAACATATCATGCATTTGATTTAAGAAGATAATAATAAAATATTTTAATAATATGGTTTTATTTTTAGTACTTACTCATAGTCTAAGTTTTCTATGTAGGAAACTTTTTCACCAACAAGAGCAAGTGGATTTGAAGATAGTGTTCTGTTTCTTTTGATCAATGGTTGATTTAATGGATTACTGCTTTCTGGGTCTATTTCTTCTTCTTCTTCTTCTTCTTCTTCTCTTTCAAATTCTTCTTCCACTTTGTTGTTTCTTGTTGTACTTTCTACATGGTTTACAGAACTCTCTCCCATTAGAATAAAAAAAATGTTGTTGAGAATTTGAGGCAGATAGCTTATAACGTTTTAAGGCATGTGTGAATTTGGTGAACTTTATGGTTGTTTTGGATTAGAACAAAGTGAGACACCTAAGCTATATGAAGAAAGTGGATAGCATATATGTTGCTTTCATAATTTAAATCTATATGTTTTTTTGCATTGCTAATTTTTTATTATTCAAATGGAAACTTGACAACTGTTTTTGTGTATATGGTTCCATCCTTTTTGGTTTCATTCACATTCACATTGTAAAGCCACTTGTTCAATAGATAATAATTCTATGCATTAACTGATAGTCTAGTTAAAGAAGTTAAATTTTCACAATGTGAATTGGAGTTTGAATTTCTATTATGAGAAATACTTTCATTTGGTGTTAAGATAATTCTCAAATAGAAATATCTCCAGTGAATAATATCTACTACTACTACTAATAATAATAATAATAATTTATGGTATAGTATTATAGGAGTAGTTGGGACTTTGGAGATTAAATTTATTTGACAAAAGAAGCTTTTCATTCCAAGTTGGTTAATTAAGAAGAGTAACTGCTAAGTCAGTAAATTAAGGATTATTGAGTTTTGGGACCAGAGATAATGACATTCGATTATTCTTTCAGGTATTTCCTTGTTCCAATCCTCTTAATGATTACTTAATTAATTTATGCATATTTAATCGTAATTAACATTTTCAATTAGACAAATCTAATGTGGTAGTAATATATTGCCGATGAAACTAATAAGGTTTGTTTAATAGAACATATTACGTACATAATCTTTCCACTTGTAAAATTAATATGTTCTATTAGACAAACCTAAAGGATTTAGGAGGGACGACCGAGAGAGTTTAAGAAAAAATAAAAAATAGAAAGAGAAAAAAAAATGTATTTAATTTTATTTATAACACAAAATCCGTCTAATATATGAAAACTTAAAAGATGTATTGAGGGACAATTTTGGACAACTTAGAAAATTCTTTAATTTGTTTCCATATTTTTTATAATATTCATAAATTTAAAAATTTTCATATCTCTTTCTCTATCTCTTCTCATCTCTCTCCCAAAGTCTTCTCTATACTCTCCAAAAGAGTGTGAGAGTCTCTATTTTTATATATATACACTATTGGTCTCAAACATATATAACTGCCTCTAATAAAAGAATATATGTAAATTTAATTCAAAAATATATTATCCACAAAAAATTAACTGAATCACTAGATGGTAAAAATGAATACTTAACTGGATGGGGTAAAATGTGTGCTTCATTGATGCCATGTTATGTCAATTAATTTTTTTTTTTCCACATTTCTTACTTTTATGAATACTTTTACAAATATTTTAAACGGAAAAATTATGTCAGAAGAATTTTGATATATTTTTACCATTCAAAGTTTACCCCTTTTTAACATACCATCCAATTTTGTCAAAAAAAAAAAATATATCATCGAACAATTTAGCCATATATATGACCAGGGAATAATTGTCTTGCAAAACATGTCACTTTTTTTTTTCGGTGTGATGAATAGGATCTTACCTAAAAATAGAATTATAGGATCTAGTTTGCTGGACATTTTTGTATGTTAGTGTTGTACTTTTTTCTTGTTAAAATATAATGAAATATACAAATATTACATGCGCGTGATTCATCATCAAAATATGGTACACCATTAATCTTTGATAAATGTAGTAAAAATTATTCCACAAAATATAAGATAAATATTGTAGTTAATGTTTTAACTAAACATTAAAATAGTTACTAAAAATAGTAGTTCTTCAAAAAAAAAAAATCTCAGTTATTTTGTGTGTGAATATCTTAATCTCTCAGTACATGAATGTAAAATTAATCAAACTAAGATGCTACTGCTTACTTTTTGGAACATTGCATGCTACTCAGAGGAAAAAATAGTTAAAAGGTAAAAACACTTCATTCGGTTGGTTGTGGTGTGATGTGAAATATGGTAAAAAGATTCAATTATATGATATACTTAATAATAATAATAATAATAATTAAAAATAATAATAATAATAATAATAATAATAATAATAATAATAATAATAATAATAATAATAATAATAACCAAACTAACAAAATTTAAGTAATTTCTATCCAATATACTAATCAATTTATAACTATCTATAATCAACTTCTGATGATTAATATCTAACGTACTGTGGTCAATTTCGTTATTAAGAAAATGAATTATCTTTCAAGGTAGTGGGGTAAGTTGTGAGGAATTGGTGAACCAAGTTAAAATTGTATCATGGGGATGGTTTGCTTTCAGAGGAGGTTGGAATTGGGATAGCATTTTTTTAAACCTAAAGATATTAACACATATTATTCATTAAATTTAAATATATTTAAAAATTTAGAATAAGATACAATTAAAATATATAATTTATATTTCTATTTAAAAAATATTTAGGATCTATTTCTTAATTTAGATATATAATATGTTTTTATATTGCAATTTAACTCTATATATAGAAATTAATAAAGTTTTATGGTAAGAGATTTAAAAAAAAAAAAAACGAGAGACCTATACGTACAATTCTGTTTCTGTAAATACAAAATAAAAAAAAATCTCGTCATTGTCCTTGGTGTGGGAACCCAATTTTGTGTTTTTAGGCAACTATGTTATGAGGTGTGTTATCTTTGTATAAGGGGGTTGTTAATACCATTTTTGTTTATAATAAAACGATAAACAAATTAATTCATGTCAATAAATGATAACACATTTGAATTTTTTAAAATACAAAATATTAATTGCGTAAAAAAAATGTTAATATGATAGTATAAAATTAGGAGATGGCATCCAATGACCAATCTATTCTTATATCCGTTCACAATACATTAAATTTGATACGGATGTGCAAATCTATGGAACACTGCCCATACAAAAAGACATCGACAGCAATTATCTTTTGAGAAAATGAAAACAATTTGATGTAATTACATGTATTGTTTTTGTTTTTATATTTGACATGGACACTAACTATAAACATAATTAAAGTGTATATTCGAAGTTAACTTTGATGGATATGGGTTGCATGTTGCCTGCCATATCTAAACTAAATGTTCAAAATGAGATGATCCAGATTTTAATGTACGATTTTTTGAATTAAAAAAAATAAAATTAAAATCTACATTAAAATTTATGTTGTTCAATTTTGATCAAACATATGTGGTCAAGTGCATGTTGTGTGAGTACCAAACCCAAATCTATGTATGACAGATTGAATTATATAATATACAATCATAATAACAATAAATGCTACAATACTTTAAAGTCACATAAACTTTAATAAAAATGATGATATTCTATAGAACAATCATTTTGATTTTTACAATTGAGATAATATCTCGATCGAAGTTAGTTTGATAAAATAAAAACATAAAAATAAATTTGTTCTTCAAAATTTTAACTCGTCAAACTACACCAATCAGAGAAGTATTTACAAAACTAACTGAGAATTTATAGTTTCAATAAATGTCTTTGATCAGTAGTTTATTATTAGTGTTTTGAAAGATTTTTAAGCAAACTCTTTAACAGACCATTAATAATATTAACAATACTCTCTTTAATGTTAAATATAATACAAAATGTATTCAACAAAAAATTATGCAATAAAAATATTATGCGCGATTTCTGATCTCTCATTTTCATTTATCAATTATTTCACAAGTCTGCATGTTAGGTCTTGTAATGACAGATAAGGATATCTTTTTGAGCCACTTGCTGCAGGCCACGTTCCTCCTTTCGATGAGTAAATTCGGAGTGATCAACGGTCCATTATCAAGTGCCTCTTCAGCACCTCCAAAGGGCACCTTATCCACCACGTGATTCTTATTTGTTGATTAAATACGAAAATTTTAGTATTTGAAGATTCAATCATATGCTTCAGATTTGTCAAAAAAATAAACATGTGCTTCACTTATTTGTTGATTACATACGAAAATTTGATGTCCATAAATGTTTGAAGTTGTTAAATAAATTGATATTATAAAAAAGGTTTTATTTCTTACAAAATTTTAAAATTTTATTTTTAATTTATGTAAAAGAATGTCATGTTTTTTAATTTTTACAAAATTATTTTCTAACTAATTAAGAGGTTGTTAGAACCAAACATCCTTAAAATTGAATGTTGATCTTATTTCGTATGAAAAAACATTTTATAGTATTGTAAACGTGTGTGCAAAAGAATTATTCAAAAATATTTATTGATGTTTCGGAGCAAGGAGTAAAAGTGTTTGCATGATAATTGTTGTAATTCGAGTTTGAATAAACTGTTTAAAAATCACAATTTGTGCCACCAAAGAAATTACTAGGTTGAGTCGCGAACTAGGCCGTTCTCTTTAAAACGTTTCGTGGCATTGCCCAAATTGTGCAAGGCAGATTATCAACCACGACGTCTCCAGGATAAAACAACCCAGATTCACTGTATCAGAGTTCCACTGCACCGTAGAAAACCGTTCTAGAATTACACCCTCAATATGGCTGTTAAAGCCACTCTCAATATGACGGTTAAAGTCACTCTTAATAAGGTGATTAAAGCCTTGCAATATGGTACTATAACCCCTCATAAATCAAAATGACTACACTATAAAGAATTGCGACATGCGGCATAAAAAACACTTTAAAAGGATAGTGATATTATGACCACTCAAAAATCGACGGGACTACGGTATAAAACCACTCTAAAATGATAGTGGTATTAAGACCACTTAAAACTCGACGGAACTACGGCATAACAACTTCTCTAAAATATCGAAGAGACTACGGTACAATACCGCTCTTAAATATCGAAGGGACTACGATATAACAACCACTTTAAAATATCGAAGGGACTACGATATAACAACCGCTCTAAAATATCGAAGGGACAGAAAGAAAGGGGAGAAGTGGCTCGGTAACAATCGAGCAGAATATAAGAGGGAGAAAAGAAAAAGTTGAGAAATGCATCCAACTTTTGTGTGCTTTTCACAATAAATTGACACTCTTTATATAGTGATGGAAGCAAACCCACATATATTTTCTATCCAATATGGGACTTCAACAAAAATTTGAGAATATTTATACAGTGATTAAAACTACTCACAATGAGAGTTTTCCAATGTGGTACTTCAACAATTTTTAAATTCACACATTATGTTCCAACAATCCCCCACTTGAATTAAAAAAAATGTTTTTAAAATAGCGTAAAACGCTTCCATAAGATCGTGCATAAACAAAGGTGTCTCTTGACTTAAACCTTTTGAAGGTGCAAACACGAGAAAGGGAGTTGAATTGTGTTTGCCAAACATTGAATCTTTTTGCTGTTTTGTTGAATGTTGATGTGATTTACTTAATGAATAACTAATCAGACTTAGCAGAGGAAAATAACAGCATAAGAACACAACAATTTATCCTGGTTCACCATTAACTTGGCTACATCCAGTCCCTTCATCCTGAAGGCTTTAATCCACTAATTCAAATAATTGAATTATAGCACCTGACCCTCCAAGCCAGTCTTCTCAAACAGCTTGACAACCCCAGACTTTTGAGGAACGAAAACAACACCTTGACTCTACAAGTCAAGTCTTCTCCTACCAATCTGACAAACCCATATTGAAGAAGGAATCTACACCACTATCGGGTTTGATTACAAGGGTTTGGAACTCTGCAAAGTTGCTTCTGGAAAGCTGATTGCTGCACTAAAATTTCTCTCTTGAAAACACTTAAGAAAATTTTGCTTTTGCACTCAAGTATTTCTCTCTATTGAACTCTCGGATAACTTTGAATTTGAAGCTTGAGTTATGTGTTTTTCGATGCTTGATGCTGCTGCCTGAAGCCTCCTTTTATAGCTACAATTAGAGCTTTGTCCAAGCTTAAATTCGAGATAGATCTTGCTCAGATTTCCTTTGAAAATTCTGTTTGCCAATCCTGTTTCACTTAATTTAAAAACGTATATTTTTAGCTTTAGATTGCACTTGAAAATTCTATTGACCAATCTTGTTTCTTTTAATTTCAAATTATATCTTTTTAAGCTTCAGATTGCATTCGAATTTCTTCAAGTCTTCAGTGATTTTTTGAATCAAATCCCCTTAATACTTTGATCAAATTTCTATCAAAATTTAATCAAGTCTTCACTGATTTGTATCATGATTAAAATTTTGGACCGTATGATCTTCTGATCTCGACCAACTCTGGACCATGTAATCTGATCAGTACCATTATGTGATCCTCTGATCTCGACCAATTTTGGACCATGTGATCTGATTTGTACCATTCTGTGATCCTCTGATCTGGACCATTGATCTTCTAATTTGGACCATTGATATTTTAATCTGAACCATTGATCTTTTAATATGGACTATTTATCTTCCGATCTGGACCATTGATATTTTAATCTGGACATTTATCCTCTGATCTGGGCCAAGTTTGGACTAAGTCTAGATTAAATCTGGACTAAGTCTTATGTTCTGGGCAATTATATCTTCTGATCTGGTCCAAGTCTAGACCAAGTTTTATGTTCTGGACCATGCTATCTTCTGGTCTGGACCAAGTCTTGACCAAGTCTGGATTAAATCTGGACCAAGTCTGGACTGAGTCTTATGTTCACAACCATGCTATCTTCTGGTCTGGAATAAGTCTGGACCAAGTGTGACTTATGTTTCCTTCTGGTATGGAACAAGTCTCCCTCTAACAAGCTTCCTTCTGGTCTGAACCAAGTTTCCTTCTGGACTCTACTTCCTTCTAATCTTGGCCAAGAAATATATCCTCTGATGATGTTATTTTCCTTCCCTTTGATGATATCCTCTGATTTATGCTATCCTATGATGTTTGCCTTTGATGACATCCTCTGGTATCCTCTGGATGTTTCCTCTGGCCGAAACTTCTGGAGGCATTTTTATCTTCTGGTGACGTCATCTTCTGGTGTATCCTCTGGTGGTGTTATCCTCTGATTTTGCACAGTCTCTGATTTTTCCTTCTAAGTCAAAATACGATTTTCATAAAATACATTTGTTAACATCAAAACTTTAATTGCAAGAACCAACTTGGTTCCAGCACCTTTGCATAGCAAGTAAGATTCAGATTTAACAAGAGTGAATCGTAGTTTTTGTAAGACCCTTAAATTTAATATTAATTTTGGAATTAATATTAAGGGTATTTTGGGGATATTTGTAAAATATTTAATATATGTATGTTTTGAGTAAATATATATATATAAATATTTATTTTGGAAGAAGAATTAAAAATTATTGGATTAAGAATAAATTAATTTAATTACGAGTAATTAAATTAACGGACAGTTAATTAAGAGATTAGCGGCTAATTGCGACGAGATTGGTTAGTTGCTGGGGATCAGACAAGTGTCGGGTGAGGTGGCACCACACAAGCCTATAAATAGGAGTGAGAAGGATGGTGAAATTAGAACACCATCCCTCCTTCCTCACTGCCCATACTGCATGTAACAGCACCCTTCCCTCCCATTCTGTGTTCTGAATTCAGTTCACGATTTCAAAATACAAAAGAGGGAGTTCCTCAAAAGTGCCATCAATTGGAAATACAAGCACCAAACCAGAAAACCCCCAGTACTAAAGTTGTTCCCCACATCATTACGGAGCTAGAGAACCCAGTTTCGTAGCAGCAAACTCAGGCAGCAGTTTCACCGAATTTTGGCGCGTAAACGGGAACGAAAATAGAAATGTGAGAAGTAGCAGACACGCAGCAAGGGTAAGGGCACCTTCCACTTTCTAGTTGCATTAGGGCTGTCAATGCATATTGTTATGACTTGCACGTTGTTCCATTTCTGTTTTTGAAGAAAAACTGTTTTACATGTCATTTTGAAGAATGAGAAATGCATTCTGTTTCTGCTTCTGATGATTCTGATGTTAATCATCCTATTTCTGCTTCTGATGATTCTGATGTTAATCATCCTATTTCTGCTTTTGATGACTTTGATGTTAATCATTCTGTTTCTGCTTCTGATGATTCTGATGTTAATCATCCTATTTCTGCTTCTGATGATTCTGATGTTAATCATCCTATTTCTGCTTCTGATGACTTTGATGTTAATCATTCTGTTTCTGCTTCTGATGATTCTGATATTAATCATCCTATTTCTGCTTCTGATGATTCTGTGTAAATCATCCTATTTTTGCTTCTGATGATTCTGATGTAAATCATCCTATTTCTGCTTTTGATGATTTTGATGTTAATCATTATGTTTCTGCTTCTGATGATTCTGATGTTAATCATCCTATTTCTGCTTCTGATGATTTTGATGTCAATCATTATGTTTCTGCTTCTGATGATTCTGATGTTAATCATCCTATTTCTGCTTCTGATGATTCTGATGTTAATCATTCTGTTTCTGCTTCTGATGATTTTGATGTTAATCATTCTGTTTCTGCTTCTGATGATTCTGATGTTAATCATTCTGTTTCTGCTTCTGATGATTCTAATGTTAATCATCCTATTTCTGCTTCTGATGATTCTGATGTTAATCATCCTATTTCTGCTTCTGATGATTCTGATGTTAATCATCCTATTTCTACTTCTGATG
This sequence comes from Cicer cuneatum, assembly GCA_037974295.1. Taxonomy (NCBI): domain Eukaryota; kingdom Viridiplantae; phylum Streptophyta; class Magnoliopsida; order Fabales; family Fabaceae; genus Cicer; species Cicer cuneatum. The sequence goes on from JBBPBO010001986.1 coordinate 42,184,680, forward strand.
ACTTTGATGTTAATAATTCTGTTTCTACTTCTGATGATTCTGATGTTAATCATCCTATTTCTGCTTCTGATGATTCTGATGTAAATCATCCTATTTTTGCTTCTGATGATTCTGATATAAATCATCCTGTTTCTGGTTCTGATGATTTTGATGTTAATCATTCTATTTCTGCTTCTGATGATTCTGATGTTAATCATTCTATTTCTGCTTCTGATGATTCTGATGTTAATCATCCTGTTTCTGCTTCTGATGATTCTGATGTTAATCATCCTGTTTCTGCTTCTGACGATTCTGATGTTAATCATCCTGTTTCTGCTTCTGATGATTCTGATGTTAATCATTCTGTTTCTGCTTCTGATGATTTTGATGTGAATCATTCTGTTTTGCTTCTGATGATTCTGGTGTGAATCATTCTGTTTTGCTTCTGATGACTCTGGTGTGGATCATTCTGTTTTGCTTCTGATGACTCTGGTGTGAATCATTCTGTTTTGCTTCTGATGATTCTGGTGTGAATCATTCTGTTTTGCTTCTGATGATTCTGGTGTGAATCATTCTGTTTTGCTTCTGATGATTCTGGTGTGAATCATTCTGTTTTGCTTCTGATGATTCTGGTGTGAGTCATTCTGTTTTGCCTCTGATGATTCTGGTGTGAGTCATTCTGTTTTGCCTCTGATGATTCTGGTGTGAATCATTCTGTTTTGCTTCTGATGATTCTGGTGTGAATCATTCTGTTTTGCTTCTGATGATTCTGGTGTTAACCATTCTGTTTTGCTTCTGATGATTCTGGTGTTAACCATGCTGTTTTGCTTCTGATGATTCTGGTGTTAATCATTCTGTTTTGCTTCTGATGATCCTGGTGTGAATCATTCTGTTTTGCTTCTGATGATTCTGGTGTGAATCATTCTGATTCTGGTTTTGTTTCTGATGTTCTGGTGTTGATGATTGTGATTCTGTTCCTGATGTTCTGATGTTAATCATTCTGATTCTGGATCTGTTTCTGATGTTCTGGTGTTGATCATTCTGATTCTAGTTCTGTTCCTGAAGTTAATCATTTTGATTCTGGTTCTGTTCCTGATGTTCTGATGTTAATCATTCTAATTCTGGTTCTGTTTTTTGATGATATGATGTTGATCATTCTGGTTCTGCTTCTGATGTTCTGATGTTCTCATGTTGATCATTCTAGTTTTGTCTTCTGTATTCGGCTATAGGCATGCTGTATTCGAATACAGAATGTTAAAATTGCAGTTTCATGCTTTTGTATTCGAATACAAGGGGTCTGTATTCGAATACATATTTGAGTTTTCAGAAATTCCATGTTTTTAAGAGTGTTTTGTAAACCCTGAGTGTTTGGGGGATATTGGGAATGTTGTGGTGAATTAAAATGGAACTTTTGGTGATATTTTGAGGAGGTGGTGATGAAGTTTTTGAGACTTTACCGATGTAGTGAAAATGTTGATTTGTGCACTGAGACTGCCTCTGTATTCGACTACCAGGGGGGCTGTAGTCGAATACAGAGTGTTAATTCTGCACTGTTTTGGCTCCTGTATTCGAATACAGAGAGGCTGTATTCGAATACAGATTCGTATTTTCCAAAAATCTCAGTTTTAAACACTGTTTTGTGAATTTTAAGAGTTTGGGGAACAATTGAAAGACTTGAGATGATTAAGTATGGAATTTGTGAGATAATGTGAATTGTTAATGATTGCTTGACTGTTTAATCATTGATGTGTTGATTATGATATTGATTATGTTGAGATGTTTTGAAATATGGTGGGATGGCATGAATTTTTATGATTTTGCATACTGTTTTCAGTGAAGAGAAAACACTGCATATTCATACATTGCATAGTCAGGTGGTGACCGCGATGGGCCACAGAGTTGATGCGGTGACCGTGATGGGCCGCGAAGTTAAGTAGTAACCATGGGTTATAGAATAGTTCCGCGTGTATTAGACGGTCTGTTCTATTCGGGGTCAGAGTAGTTCCGCGTGTATTAGACGGTCTATTCTACTCGGGCTACGGAATGGCCGCGTGTTCGTGGTGGTCCATTCTATCCGTGTGAGGATTTAACTTTTGTGTATTTGGCCTGTGAGAGGCTAATACACGTGAATGTAGTAACCGTGATGGATTGTAGAGTGGCCGCGTGTTTGTGGTTGTCCATTCTATCCGGTTTCAGAGTGACCGCGTGTTCGTGGTGGTCTATTCTATCCGGGCTACAGAATGGCTGCGTGTTCGTGGTGGTCCATTCAAATATGTGAAACGTGCTGGTCTGTTGAGCGACTGCACTGGTGCTGATCTGTTGAGCGATTGCACCATGGTCTTGAGGGCCGTTAAAGTCTATCATACATATAAATTGTGCTGGTCTGTTGAGCGACTGCACCTTGGTGATTCCAAGAAATTGTATACATGAGCATATACATATTGCATCGAGGGGTTGACCGGTGGGTCACGATTGGATTATGATGATGAGTGGAAATTGAATATGTGTGAGTACTTTATAGAATCTGAATTTCTGATTAATGATTGTGATTGATGAAGTGTTTGTTGTACTTACCACATATTTTCCATACTAATTGATTGCTGTTTTGAAAAAGGCATACATGTCATGAGATTTCAAATGAGCATCCTTAACTTTCATCATTATTATATGTTATGCCATGGTTATAATTGTTACTGTGATATACATGCTATGTGTTAATTGTTAATTTCGGTCGGTGACCCTTTACTATTATTGTGGACTTTGGGCTTTTGCCCTCAGATGATATCCAAACCCGTCTCATCGACGGTTATACTAACGACGGAGACGTCGTTAGTTTTCCCTGACCGTCACGTACAGAGTATTTGTGGACGACGCAGAGGGGCAGACAACTAGCTGAAGAAGAGACTTGTAGGGGATACGGTGGAGACCGTGCTACTGTAGCTTAGTGCATGATCAGTCTAGACTTTTGTATAGGGTATTGAGTTTTGGGAAATCTAATTTTATTTTGGGAATTTATGTATGATTTTTCCGCTGTATTCTTCCGCACTCTGGAACTATTTAGTGGCCAGAGGCCGGGTGTCTTCTTTTGAAATGAATTGATGAAAAATTTATTTTAATTCCCTTGACATTAATTTTGGAAAACTAATTTTAATTATTTATTGAAAAAAAATGCACTCGCGCTGTGTTTTAAACTCGGGGTATTACAGACTTGAACTCTATCTCTGACATCAAATCCAGACACAACCTTTTCATTGGGTGTATTCTAAAAATCTCGTGCATTTATGGCCCTACACGTCTATCCTGGTATAGTGAACGCTCTTGGAATTTTTGCCTCGAAATTCCATAGGAATTGGCCTCATTTCCACATTCACATAGTTGAGTCTATCAAGAGTATTCTTGTAGCTTGGTACTCCTTCCACATAGAGTATAGATCTCATTAAGAATTTCTATTATCTCAGCCTTCCATCGCTTCAAAAGTCATGCTTCTGTTAAATATAATAACATGTTCATCTCCTATCACTATGACTTGTTATTACCCATTGAACCTAATTCTAGGGATCTCCAGTATTTTAGGTCGGGTTACCATCATGAGTGACTCAATGATCTATAGGTAATAGTCCTATCCTTTTGGATGTATTTATGACTTTCTCCCTAGCCAATTCTTTCGTCAAAGGATCTGCTAAATTATCATTAATGTGTACATGATCTACTATTACAGCTCCTTTAGTAAGTAATTCTCTAACTGTGCTGTACTTTCAACGTATTTGTCGTCTCTTACCGTTGTAATAACGATTCTCAATTTTTTGCAATAGCTGTGGTACTATTGCAGTGGATCAACACAGCTGGCATAGGTTTTTCCCATAAAGGGATCTCAGCTAGCAAGCATCTCAACTAGCTCGCTTCATCACTAGCAGTAGCTAGTGCTATCATTTCAGACTCCATAGTGGACTGAGCCAATGTCATCTGTTCTTTGATTTCCAAGATACATCACTATCGGCTATACTAAAATTATAGCCACTGGTTGTTTTGGAGACATTTGACAAGGTGTTTCAATCAGCATCAATGTATCTTTCAAGGACGGTAGGAAATCTTTGATAATGTAATCCTAGACTCATGGTCCTTTTTAGGTATCTCATGACTCTTTCGATAGCGTGCCAATGCTCTATACTAGGTCTACTGGTAAACTTGCACAATAGTCCCACGACGTAGGCAATGTCGGGTCTAGTACAATCGGTGGCATACCTGAGGCTGCCAATGATGCTCGTATATTCAGTTTGTCTAAATCCTTCACCAGTGTTCTTAAAAAGTTTTATACTTGGATCATATGGTGTGCAAGCAGGTTCACAGTCAAAGTATTTATATTTCTTTAGGATCTTTTCAACATAATGAGACTGATCCAAAGAAATTCCTTTTTCTGACCTAGTAATCTTGATTCCTAAGATTACATCCGCTTCTCCGAGGTCTTTCATATCAAAGTTGTTACACAATAATGTTTTCACAATATTTACAACATGAATGTTTGAACCAAATATGAGTAAGTCGTCTACATAGAGACATATGATAGTTCAAATGCCATTTTCAAATTTGTAATAAATATATTTGTCACTTTCATTCACTTTAAACTCATTCGATATAATCAAATTGTCAAACTTTTCATGCCATTGCTTAGGAGCTTTTTTAAGACCATACAAAGTTTTATCTAACTTACATACCTTGTTTTCTTGTCCATGAATTACAAAACCTTCAGGTTGTTCCATATAGATTTCTTCTTCCAAATCACCATTTAAAAAAGTTGTTTTAACATCCATTTGGTGTATCACCAAGTTATGAATAGTTGCTAGAGAAATGAGTACCCTAATGGATGTTAGTCTAGTGACTGGTGAAAAAATGTCAAAGAAATCTATATTTTCTCTTTGCCTAAAACCTTTGGCTACAAGGCGTGCCTTGTATTTATCAATAGTTCCATCGGATTTTAGTTTCTTTTCCAAAATCCATTTACAACCTATTGGTTTGCGATCGGGAGGCAAGTCTACTATATGCCAGGTCTTGTTAGATTCTAGAGAATCCATTTCATCGTTTATAGCTTCTTGCCAAAGATATGCATCCAATGATGACGAGGCTTCTTTGAGATTTACAGGATCCTCTTCTAAATTATAGGCCATATATTATGGTCCATAATCTTTAGCAACTCTAATTTTCTTACTTCTTCAAGTTTCCAATTCACCTTGTTTGTTGCTTTCAGTGCTTCTTGTCACGGGAGTATGACTTGGTTCGCTGCCCCCACTATTTCTCGATTTGAAAGGGAATTTATTTTCATAGAAGTCAACATCATTTGACTCTATGATCACTTTCGCATTTAGGTCATAAAACATATACGCTTTACTGATAACTGCATACTTAATGAATACACATTCATAGGTTATACTGGCGAGTTTAATTCATTTGGGATTGGGGATTTTGACATAAGCCAAACAACCCCATGTTCGAAGATAAGATAAGACAAGTTTGGTTGTCATTTCTTTATTATCTCATAAGGAAATGTTTTGCTTTTAGATTTTGGAACTCTATTCAAAACATAGCAAACACTCAAAATAATTTCCCCCCACCAATGAGATGCAGCACCAGAGTTAAGCATAATAGCAACAACTAGTTCAGTCAGAGTCCTATTATTTCTTTCAACTTTACCATTCATTTCAGGTGAATAAGGTTTTGTGGTTTCATGTATAATTCCTTGAGTTTTATAAGACTCATTAAATCAACTAGAATTATACTCTATTCCTCTATACTACGAAATCTCTTAATCTTTCTACTAAATTGATTTTCAATTTCAATTACAAAGATTCTAAACATGTCAAGCGCTTCACTTTTATTTTTCATTAGATATACAAAAGTATAGTCAGAACGATCGTCAAATAAAAGTGATAAAATAACAATTTTCATTTCTTATTAACGTCTCATCAAGTTCACATATATCAGAGTGTAACAAATCTAAAGACTCAGATTCTCTAACTACAGATTTATCTATACTCTTTGTTATTTTAGCTTGAGTACAAAAATCACATTTTTTTCAAAATCATTTAAAGATAACATTAGTATTAAATGAGTTACTTAAGTTTGAAATAACATGTGTTCACATGACAAAGTCTAGCATGTCAAATATTAAAATCACACAACATGTAAACAGAAGGAGACATTCTAAATTTCAATATTTAAATTTAAACATGTCTTGGATATAAGTAAACTCTGCCTAATTTAGAAAAATAATAAACAACATTTTTTTAGAGACAAGTTATCATACACTTTAAAGAAAATTCTTTTGTTTTAAGAATTTTTGAAATCCTTCCAAACAGAGGCAATCTATCGATAATAACAATCAATTTGAAATTCATCTAAAGTCATACCTTAAGATGATCTCCTGAGCTATCTTATGAATTTCTCCACGTATTTGTCATCAGTAATCTGATACTTGAGGTAGCGGCTACAACACACTTTTTAGCTTGAAGTTCCTCGGTATCATATTTCTTCTTTATAGTATTTCAGGCTACAACACACTTTTTAGCTCCAACTTCCTCTTCTTTATAGCATCTCATTCATGTCTAGCACTATTGCTGGAAATGTAGTATTCATACAGATCACCAACAAGTTTATTAAGAATATAATTCTTATAAAGGTAATCATTACCCTCCCACGGGTTAATTCTCTAGGTTTCTTATCCTTTTCTGTTTGTCTCAAAGAAACACATCCAGTAATGTCTTCGGTTGACATGGCAGAAAAAATCATCTTAAAATTGTTGTAATTTGAGTTTGAAAAAATTGTTTAAAAATCACAATTTGTGCCACCGTAGATATTACTGGGTTGAGTCGCGGACTAGGTCGCTCTCTTTAAGACGTTTCGCGACACTGCCCAAATTGTGCAAGGCAGACTATCAACCACGATGACTAAATATAAAATTTCAAATTCTCATAAATACTACAAATCTATTTCACACTATAAAAAATATATTTACTAAAAAATAAAATAAAATAAAATATGTTTATTTGAATTAAAATATCGGATTACGAAATATTTTTTGTTTTAACTAACTAAATAAAAATATATTATTTCTACATAAAATAATAATAATAATAATAATAATAATAATAATAATAATAAGAATTAAATATATTTTTAATCATTTTAAAATTTTAATTTTTTATCCAATAAATTTTGTTTCCAACTTTTAATTTCCATGATATTTTTCGTAAATAGTTTTCATTTCTATTAGTAAGTCATTTTATGTGACCCTTCAAATTTTTGAATGATCTTTTACTAACTTATTTTGAATATTATAAACATATTTCTCAAAATATTTAGATTTTTAATAACATGAAATAAATGTGAATTTTTAAGCACTAAAAATTAAAAAAAAAACCAAAATGATGAAAATATAGTCATAGAAATTTGAGCTTTTTTTTTTTTAAAGACTTACACTAGCAATTTAGCGTCAGTCTTGCGCATGCTACTTCTTTGTTTTTGAAATATTTGTGTTGGTCTTTCCAATGCTACTTCAATATAAGATTGACGTTGCTCTTTTATAAATTTTACTGACACCTAATTCATGCATGTATTACCATTAAATTAATTGCAATCGATAGAAACTGTCCCGGAATAAGGGGTATCAGACGCTTAATTTGAATTGGATTTAAAGAATTTTTAGAAATTGCAATCCACAAAACTATTGTTCAAGAGGAATATGGTATTAGATATGCATGTAAGAAATATTATTGTACAAGTTATTTATATAACGATGGATTTATGCCAAAATAAGATGAAGTTGGTATTACATATGCATGTAAGGAATAATCTGTATAATGATGGATTTATGTCAAATTATTCAATTTAGACTAATTATGGTGAAACTACTTCCTGAACTATCAATATTTAAAATAATCCAACAGTTGCGTCATCTAGTAGTATTGGTCCATCAATTACTTTGTGACATCATAAACCCCAAAACAATATAAAAAAAAGCAGCGGATAAATGAAATCTTTTTCCAAGGAAATAGAAACTTTTACGAGTAATATAGAACATTAGATTTCTAAAGGCACACAAGGACTACTTTCCAGCTTTATTCCTTAAATAAAACAATGCAATCTCAATAAATATGATTTAACTATAATATCTTAATTTAATTCAAAAAATTACTATACTAATATGGCTTTCTAACAAAATGTAGTTTCTAATTAAATAAGTAAAATGCAACTTATAAATCTCATTCTTGATATCACATATTGTAGCAGAACTTCTCCCAAACTTGAACTTCAACACTTTCTTACTTGTAATAATTGCGATTTCGTAAACACAGAACCAAACCAGTCAAACAAAAACAACAAAGGGGGTGGGTTTTGAAATCATGTAATTGAATAAGATAAGTGATTAGAACACCAAAATAGGTTAATCCAAATCAATCACAATGAAACAGTCACACAAGTGTAATGTTACACATGTCCTATACTCTATACTTCTTCATCATTTGGTACGATTCTACTCTAAAGTACTTGGTTAGGAGACTTAATGCTAACACCACACGAGTGGATGAACAATTCATGAATGGCCATGCCCACATAGATCCCATCAACTTAATCTGAGATAAATATATGTGATAGTCAAGGTACTCGTGTGTTGCACGATAGCTCTTGGCCTTAGGGAATAACCCCTTAATCCACTTAGGAATTCCCCACTAGAGATACCCCAAGGTCTATCAGTCTTACTATACGATTCGACCGTAGCCCTCTATAATCATGCTCATTCAGTTGTACTTCTCCATAATCAGTGGGTTTGTTAAACTCTACCTATATGATGTCAAGATAATCTTCACTTCGAAGATCCCCCGTCATTTAGTTCATAGTTATTTGATGATCACAATTCAATAACTCGTAATATGAATTCCACAGTATTTATCAAAATATACATATATATATATATATATGTGTGTGTGTGTGTGTGTGTGTGTGTGTGTGTATATATATATATGCGTGTGTGTGTGTGTATTAGTCAATGTCAATCAAATCTTAGCATTCATGTACACATAATCACAATGAAAAGTTAAGTCCTATCCGTTACAAAGTAGGAAGTTCAACGAGTAGTGCATTTATGTAAAATCATAACTTCATTCAAGTAAACAAGAATACTCAAATACACATTATCCGTTCATATATTCTTAATTAATTATTACTCAATAGGGCAAGACTGAACATGTTAAGCCCTAGATGAATCTCTGGGAATTTTGACATTTTCATTCATCCCACATTATATTATATTCATAAAATCAAACCTTTCATCACCCTTTCCTCATATCAACGCTTTTGCATGACAAAAGAATCAAAGCAAATTACCGCATCTACAATAGTTTGATAACGCACAATGAATAGTCTCAAAATCAATTGTTGATTCATAGAGTCAAAGAAATGTGACTGATGAAATTACGCAAAGAATAGAAATCAGTTTTAAATAATTGGTGAGAATTTTAAGAACAAAAACCGAGACAAAACATTGCATAAAAAAGCTAGAAAAAGTCTCATAACGCGGCGAAGCACTAAAAGGGTTCAACATTAACTTTGCAATTGTGTGCACAAGTAGTGTCTTTCAAAGGTTTCGAAGCAAGGATTTCAAAAATAATATCAATTTTTCAAGATGATGAATGTGATGGCTAGAATTTTAGAAACTTGCTGCATCAAAGGTGGAAACCCGTTTTTTGAAGTGTAACGATTGGTGATTTCGAGCATAGATAATGAAAGAGGGTGTTGCGTTAAGTTAACTATAATTAATTTTATTTACAACTTCTTAACTTCATATAAACTATCAATAACGTTTTAGTCAATTAAGAGATTACTAATCAAGTTTTAATTACCATATTTAATCTTGAGTAAAACATCAATTAAAGTGCAGGAACTAAATTTTAAAAGGGTCACAATCCAAACTCCCCTTTCTTTTGACTATTCATTCAACTTCAAGTGTAAGAGGAAAAGACTCAAGAAGAAGTGATGTCAAAACCTACAAATCAAAGTACATGCCATAGATGCAACAAGTTGGGACATTTCAAAACTAAATGTCTTTTGAACAAGAAGGTGCATAGAAGGTGACCTTGCAAAAAGAGTTCCTTGATGAAAATCATGGTTAAAAAAAGAAGAAACCAACACATGTACAATGGCAAATGAAGAAAGTGTAGAGGTAACATATTATGAACCTTGTTATTTATGTAAAGATTTTGAAAGCCTCCTAAATGACTTAGACACTTTATCTCAAAAGTGTATATTTCTAATAAATCAACTTTATGAGATAAAGAAACAAAAGAAGGAGTTACAAACTAAGAATGACAAATATTTTAAAATCATTCAAGATTTGTAGCAATCTCATTTAAAAATGTTAAGCAACAAAAGGTTATCAATGAGATAACCATAAAAAATCATCTTCCAGAATGTTCAGAAACTAAGGAAGAAAGTACTTCTTTAAACTTGGTAAAAATCACTGAAACTTTTTAAAAGAACATGATATCTGAAGAAGGGATATTTGACCATGATGATTTACGTTTTAAAACTTCTCAAAGGGAAAATCTTTATGAAAACTTTAGTGTAAAAAAATAAGGATGAGAAAGGTAATAAATTTTTTTCATACTTTAACAAATATGGGTACCTCGAATCAATATGCTAACATAAGAATTTTTTTGAGGAAGCAAGACAATATTCTTATGATAAAAAATATGATCATTCTGCAGAAGAACGTTCTCATACGAGATCAAAACATTCTAATCATTCTGCAGCAAAACATTCTCGTCACAAACTAGAACATTCTTATTGCAAAAAAGTTATGAAGGAATGTTCTTTTTGTAGAAAGTTTGGTCATGTGGATTTAAAATTGAAGGTGCAAACACGAGAAAGGGGGGTTGAATTGTGTTTGACTAACTTGAATACTTTTTCTGTTTTTGGAGTTTTAAAACAAAACTTGATGCATGAATAAAACAGAGTTCGCAGCGCGTATAAAGTAAAAATAAAAACACATAATTTTATACTGGTTCTCCGTTAACGAGGCTACGTCGAGTCTTCTGTTGAAACCAAGTTGGTTCTAAGTCTTAGGATTTTGATGTTTACAAAAGTACTCAATGTAATCTTATTTTGTACCTTGAATTATTAAATTAAATACCACCAGAAACTGAAATAATCAGAAGCAGAAGATCAAAGGATTCCAGAAAATGAATTTTGGAATTACCAGAAGATACTCCAGGAATGTCAAAACATCACCAGAAGATATCTTTGCTGGCCCAGAACAGAAGGAAGCAATGTCAGAAGAAGACCTAGACCATACATGAGGAAAGCCTGCCAGAGGGAGAGTTTGTCCAGACCAAGAGGAATCAAATATCAGATTTATTCCAGAAGTTATTCTGACCAGAAGATGGCCTGGCAGTGAGAAATTAAAACAGCCCAGACTTGTTCCAGACTCAACCAGAAGATAAGTTAATGAGTCCAGAACAAGAGAATCAATCCAGATTTGACCCAGATTAGAAGATAGCATGGTTCAGGGTATGAAACTAAGTCCAGACCAGAAGAAATGATTTCCAGGATTGATCCAGACCTGATCCAAAATCAAAGGTAAAATGTCCATACTGAAATATTACTTATCCAGATTTAATTTCAGTTTAATCCGGACCAAGTCCAAAATTGGTCCAGATCAGAGGGAAGATTTCCAGATCAATGGTTCAGAATTAATTATTTGGCCCAGTGTTGGCCGAGATCAGAAGATCAGACCATGGCCCAGTGTTGGCCGAAATCAGAGGGTCAGGATGTGTGGTCCAGCAATGGCTGAGATCAGAGGATTGTAGCATATCAGGTGCAAGTCCAGGATGGCCGAAATCAGAAGATAAGAGGGTTAGGAGGTGTGGTCCAGGGATGGCCGAAATGAGAGGATCACAGCATATCAATTAGGTTGGTCCAGATGTGGACTAGCGCAGAAGAATCCAATGGTCAAGTTATTTTTACAGAGAATCCAACAAGATTCAGCTCGAAATTAAGCTTGGAAGAGGCCCAAATCTGCATCTATAAAAGGAGGCTCAAGGCAGAATACTTAGTATCGAAAATCACAAAAGAGTCATACACTTCCAAAGCAAACACTCAAGTTTTCAGTGAGGTTAATTGTGAGTTCCATTTTTCGAGAAGCAAGCACTCGTGTTATTTTCTTTCCACTGTGTCAAATCTAAGTTGTTGAAGTAGAGTCTACAATCTGAGGGAGTCAGTAGGGGTAGCAGGTTACTTGGCAATTAGATTCATAGTGTTGTGATTTCTTCTACAATCTGGGATTGTCAGATTGGCTGAAGACAGAAGCTGCATTCCTCAAAGAAGTCTAGGATTGTTAGACTATTTGAGAAGACTGACTTGGAGGGTCAGTATAAAGGTTGTAATTCAAGGTTTGAATTAGTGAAATCGTTCAAGGTGAAGGGACTGGATGTAGCCTCGTTAACGGTGAACCAGTATAAAAGCTGTGAGTTTTATTTTTACTTTTTATCCGCTGCTAACTCTATTTTTAATTATACATCAAGTATTGTTTTAAAAGTATAAAAATAGGAAAAGTATTCAAGTTAAGTCAAACACAATTCAACCCCCCTTCTCGTGTTTGCACCTTCAATTGGCATCAGAGCTCGGTCTCAAGGCTTAGCACTTAACAGTGTTTGAGGAAAGGTCCAAGGGGTTCAACATGGCAGAATCCAGAGAAGAATTGGGAGGCAACATCAACAGACCACCACTGTTTGATGGGGAAAGGTTTGAGTATTGGAAGGACAGAATGAGAAGTTTTGTCATATCTGAAGATCCTGAACTATGGAAGATGATAGTCAGAGGATACACTGCACCTACTGATCCAGAAGATCCAACTAAAGAATTAGACATGGATGATATGAGACTAGATCAGAGCAGATTACACAAACTTCATCACAAGTCTAGAAACATCATGATCAGTGCCATCACATTCAAGGAATTTGACAGATACACAGATAAAGAAACAGCAAAGAGCATATTTGACAGTTTGGTCCTGACCTATGAAGGAACACTGCAGGTTCAAGAAGCAAGGGCTAACATATTGGTCAGACAGTATGAGTTGTTCAAGATGGAAGAGGATGAAGACATTGAAGCAATGTTCAGCAGATTCCAGACTCTGGTATCAAGTTTAAAAGTATTAAAGAAAAGCTATACCACTGCAGATCATGTCAAGAAGATTCTAAGAAGTTTACCAAAAAGGTGGAGACCAAAGGTTACTGCAGTACAGGAAGCTAGGGATTTGAATACCTTGAAGCTTGAAGATCTAATCATCTCACTCAGGTCTCATGAAATAGAACTAGAAGCAGATGAACCAATGAAGATGAAGAATCTGGCTCTGAAGTCGAAACAGAAGAAAGCTGCAAAGGCAGCATCAGAATCAGAGGATAGTGACAGTGACTGTGATGATATGGCTTACTTAACCAAAAAGATGGTTAAAATCTGGGAAAACAGGAAGAGAAGAAATTCTAAGAAGAAACATAACAACAAAGATAAGGAAGAATCTGACAAAAAGAACATCATCTGTTATGGATGCAATGAACCTGGACATATCAAGTCAGAATGTCCAAATCTGGCAAAAGATAAACAACACAAGAAAAGTTCCAGATTCAGAAAGAAGGGTCTGATGGCTGCCTGGGATGTATCAGAATCAGAGGAAGAATCGTCTGATGAAGAAGAGGCAGAAACAGCAAAGATGGCTCACATCAGGTCTGCTTCTGGACCTCATAAAGGAATGATTTCAGGAAGGAAAACAGGCAGAAGGAAGAATGATCAAAGCAATCATTCAGGCAAGTTTGGAAGCACATCAGAAGAAGCAATTCTGTCTCTGATGGCTCATACCAATTCAAGTTCTGGATACAGCTCAGGAACAGAATCAGAAGATGAAGACAGTGAGGTATTTTCTGATCTTTCTAAATCTGAATTAATTGAGACTTTAAAAGACTTGTTAAATGCAAACAATAAGATGTCTTTAAAACTGAAAACTCTTAGGGAAGGTAAGAAAAATCTAACCAAAGAAGTCCAAGTTTTAAAGAATCAAAATTCTGAGTATGCAACTGAAAACAAAGATTTTAAAACTGAAGTTTTAAGACTCAAGTCTGAAAACCAAACTCTCAAAAGTAATATATGTTCCACTTCATAAACTGTTTGTAAATTTGATATGCATGAGCAATTTTTTCAAAACTTTATGTCTAATGGAATGGAAAGAAGTAAATATGCATCTATGATTTATGGAAACAGTAAGTCTAGAAAGAGAGGTCTTGGTTTTACAGAAACAATTACTGAAAATAAAGTTGTTCATTCTGATGTTTTATGTATTATTTGTGCTAAGAAAGGTCACTCTGAATTATCTTGTCCAATGGTAAAATCTGACCAAGATCAGAGAGCTGTTAAGACTAACAAACCTGGACCCAATCAGTTCTGGGTACCAAAAGATCAAATTGTTTATGTTACAGATATTTTGAGCAACCAGAAGGAGACACCAAAAATAGTACCTAGACAATGGATGTTGGCAATGCACAAGCAGAAGAAGGTTTATGTTCCAACATCTACCAAACAGAAGCAAAGTGACTCTGGTAGAAGAAGAATTGGTCAACACAGTACCTATCAGAACCAGAACCAGAATCATAGGAGGAACATGAAACATCAAAGATATCACACGAATCAAAACAGGAACTGGAACCAGTATCAGGAGCACATAAACTGGAACCAGAACTGGAATCAATATTAGAAGTACAAGAACTGGAACCAGAACCAGAATCAACACTGGAACCAGAACCAGAATCAGTACTGGAACCAGAACCAGAACATGTATCAAAGGTTCAGGTATGGTCATCAGAATTACTCTAATTATCAGAATCAATATAACTACAAGAACTATTAGAATCACCAGAACCATCAAGGTTATCAGAATCACCAGATTCACCAAAGCCACTAGAACCAAAACATGTTGCAGAATCACTAGAGGAACATGGTGTATCAACCAAAGCAGAAAGAGAAGAATCAAAATCAGGAGAGTTCTTCAAACACTCCAGTAAGATTCATCAAGACTACAAACCTGGAAGGGAATTCAAATCCCCTCATCCAAACCATGTAATCACAGAACATACAGATTAGGAATCTGAATATCAGAAGCAAGAGGATTTTCAGAGTAAAACTGAAACTATTGACATAGAGGTTACATCTTGCTGTAAATACTATTATTGTTTGATATTTATGTTTACTATGATAACAAGAAGCTTGATCTGAACAAATCAAAGCTAGATAAGTATTCTGCAGGTTTTCAAACTGTCAGAGGAACAGGCGATTCACACGAATTGAACACCTAAGCAGAAACAACATTCCAACGGTTTCAAAAACAAGCAGAAACCACCAAAAGCAGAATTAATGGTTTGGCTGTATTGAGTTAAATTTTAAATTATTTGATTTTCATTATGTAATATGACAAACTGCTTGATCTTGACAAATCAAAGCAAGATAAAAATAGTGCAGGTTCACCAGAACCAAAGGGAGCAGAAGCAGAAGAAACAGAAGTACCGGGAAAGGTAGAGGATACAAGTGAGTCAGCAACACATGACAAATCTTCAAAAGATAAATCTAATTAAGTTAGAAACAACCAAGATAAGTCAGAAGAGAAATCTGAATATTTACCAGAATCTGAAGCTGTTACGGATTCACCAAAACCAGAAGCTGATCTATCAGAATCAGAAGCTGTTACAGATCTTCCAGAAGCTGATGTTGATGAAGCTTTGGCAGAGGAAGGTTGGATACTTGCAATGCAAGAAGAGCTGAATGAATTCCAAAGGAATGATGTTTGGGATCTGGTACCCAGACCAAACAAAAACATTATTAGAACCAAGTGGGTTTTCAAGAACAAAGAATAAGAATATGAATTTATTTGAAGATTTGAGTTACGAATTTGATGAAATTTGTATTATATTAAAGAATATAATTAATTTTATGGGTTTTGGTTGAAAATTTTGATGAAGTTTTTGATTTTTTGTAAAAAAAAGGATAATATTGTTGACATTTTAAAACATAAAAGATCAAATTGTCACTTAAAATTAAAATAAAGGACCAAATCGGAAAAAAAAATAGATAAAGGACTAAAATGTTAACTAAAATTAAGTTAAGGGACCACGAGTGCTATTTAGCCAATGAAAAAATTATCAACTTAGTCAAACATAATTCAACTCCCTTCTCGTGTTTGCACCTTCAGTCATAACTATGTTTTGCATGATAAAGAAAGTATTGGCAAATTAAATTTAAAATGCCATATTGTAAGCAATATTAAAATGTGCTTCACAAGAACAAAATGTTCTCTGCAAGAGCATACCATTCTTGACAGTGAATATGCTTCATCCGATTGAAACTAATGTCGCCTATCGTGATGATATGGTTGAAGAACATTAACAACTTCTAAATGAGTTTGAACCATTTCCTTTTGGAACTCCTACACCTACCTCACTACTGACTTTTCCCCCAAAACATCTCCTTAAGATCAAATTATTAGAAGACACAATGCTGGAATAAGAACTTGATTGATATTCCAAAAATATGACAACAATGTGGCTACTATTTCTCAAACATAGACAAAAATCAATCATGGAAGCCAAAATATAAAAATATTGAATTAATATCATAATGGGGGACCTGTCAATAACAAAAGATAGATTGTCTCATTTCGACAATTAATCTAGAAAAATGAATGAGAATGAAAAAAAGCTCCAAAATATTCAAAGATTTCTTGTCGTTAAACCTTAAGTAAGAAAGATCACTAAATAAGGTACAATCAATCCCAACTCTTATGATATTTGCATCATGATAAGTATGAATATTTTTTGCAATGATATTATGTGAGCATTTTGAGGCATATTAATATATGTCTTTGCAAATGAGTTTTATTTGTTGCATACTTCTTTTGTAAAAACTGATCTCAAGTGTTTAAATATATTTTAAGCATGATAGATAGAAATAGGAACAATAAAAAAGTCTCACACACACACACATAGTAATGAAAGTAAGCTTGAACAAGTGTCTTATTGTTAATTTGTATTTTTGCAAAAAAATTGTGAAAAAACATTTTTTCTAATGTGAGAAAATCCTTTGACATAATTTGACCCATTGAAAAAATTTGTTTTTGAAAACTAGAAACATCGTTAGCATAAGATTGTTTTGTAAAGAGAGAAATTATATTTGACATGATGTCCTTTTTCTATGATTTTTTTGCTTCCCTGTATGCGCTCATTCTTTCTATTTCTAAAAATGAAAAATGGATCTATTTCTAACAATGAGCCTGATCATGTCGAAATTAAAAGGTTGTCCCTTGTGAAAGAGAACAAAGAGAAAATAGGTATCTTGCTTGTGTTTTGAAACATTAAAATATTAAAGGATATTCATTTCATAATATTCAAGAGCATTTATTAGAAGATATTATTTTTCTTGCAACAAAATTGAGGTTAACTTATCTTTTTTCTAAAAATGAGAAGAATATATATTCATTGACCGATTTCCGAGTGTGTTAAAATACTTGCATATGTTTACATATAATTATGTTATATTGCTTTTGTTATCATTGTCCTTATCTTGATTGCAATATTGACTAGAATGATTATTGATCATCATACATGCTATGTTCTTTAATGTTACATGCAAACTTGACAAGTTTTATATATGAATGCATTTATCAACTACATGTTTTCTATGTGTAATATATTCATACTATTGCTCCCTACAATTGTACTCCTTGTCTACATAAGATCTTTTCTTATGTCAGACGTTGACTTTGTCATATCGTTGACTTTTACCAGAGACATTGACTTTTTACAATGTTTACTTTTTACCAAGGTGTTGGCTTTTCTTTGGACATTGACTTTGACCAGAACCTTGACTTTTTAACGTTGAAATTATCATCGTGATGACTTTTCTATATGATACGTAATATTTTAGAGTTAGATACTTAATGAGATTATTAGAGGCAATGGTAGAAGAATTCTTGTTACGCTTGTTAAAGTCAGAGGTAGAAGAATTCTTGTTACACTTGCGTATCAGTGACATAGGTACATAATCCAGTTGGGTTTATTAGAGGCAGATGAAGTCAGACGCTTGCTTTATCTCTAAAGGAAATTTAACAGAGGCAAATGATTAGAGACATTTTGTGCAGAAGGTTGCTCGCTTCATGAGAGGAAGACTTAACAAAGTCTTGCTTGCTTCATAAGACAGACTTAGCAATGTCTTGCTTGCTTCATTAGAGGAAGACTTAGCAGAGTCTGGTTTGTTTCATCAGAGGTAGACTTTAGCTGAGTCTGGTTAGCTTCATCAGAGGCAGACTTTAGAATAGTCTAGTTGCTTCATCTGAGGTAGATGTAGTAGAGTCTGGTTTGCTTCATCAGAGAAAAACTTCAGCAGCTGCACTAAGAGCATAATTAAATCAGGAAGGCAGTCTTGGCAAAACCTTCTTGTATCATCAGAGGCACTTTTTCACCAGCTTTTGAGTGGTGAATTTTCCATGTCTTTGTGACCAATTTGTGGTCTTAGAACTGCACACTTTAAATAAAACGTTAGTGCCTAAATTGTTCCCACAAAAACTGATTTTATTATCATCAAAACAAATAGAGTCTTTTGTATTTTAAACCAATTTTTTTCTTGCATTATTATTTTTATTTACAACTTCTTAATTTCATATAAACTGTCAAGAACGTTCTAGTCAGTTAAGAGATCACTAATGAAATTGTGATTACCAAGTTTAATATTGCGTAAAACATCAATTAAAGTGCAGGAACTATGTTTTAGAAGGGTCATAATTCAAACTCCCTCTTTCTTGTGACTGTTCATTCGACTTCAAGTTCAAATGATCAAATGCGACATCTATCAGATGATCAAGTATGGAAGCATTTTGATCTAAGTACACCCTGATTTTGCATTAGATCTATATGACCCTTAATTTTAAATTATAATTTAGGCAATTTTAGGATATTTTGTTTTAAAACTACTTGGACTTTTAGCCATTTTTAAATTATTTTATGGATTAAGTACCAAAAATGTATTTTGAGATGTTTGTAATATGTTTAATACATATATATATATATATATATATTTATATATATATGTATATATATATTTTGAGACCCGAGTAAAATTAATTGTCGAAGAATAATTTAATTATATTACGGAGAATTTAATATCGGGCAGTTTATCAAAAAAAATTTATCTGTCAATAGAGTTGCGACGAGAGTAGATATTTTATCAAAATAGTTTGAGATGTGAGTGAAGTGATGTGTGTAAGGGTATTAAGATATTTGAGGATTAGTTTTAATTATAATATATATATATATATATAGTTGGTGGGAGTAAGTATTATATATATATATATATATATATATATATATGTATGTATGTATGTATGTGTGTGAGAGGGAAGGCAAGAGAAACAGAGAGGAAAATATCTTTGCCCCTGCCTGCGAACTCTTTCTTCTTCTTCCCTTGTTTTCCATAAACATAGAGTGTTGGTAGAAAGAAAAACAAAACACAAAACCTAATTTACTTCCTAGCTCTAAGTTACTCCCCTCCACACTACGGTGCTTGTGAGCTAACTTTGAAGGCGTCAACGCGAGCGAGAGTTTCGCCGTATTTGATCGCGGTAGCGGAAAACGGTTGAGAAAACGTTAACGAAGGTAAGGGCACATTCCAAGTTTTTAGTTTGCATATAGGAACTCTATATATGTGATTGATGGATGATTAATGTGTGATTTCATGATTATAAATTTCGACGTGAAATTATATACATTTGGAGTTCTTAACCGACTCATTGTTGTTGTTGAAGATGTTATTGTTGTGTTGTTGTTGTTGTCGTTATCGACGTTGTTAGTAATGGTTGGATTTAAGAGATTGATTGTTGTTGTGTTGGAGTTATGTAATGAGTTATTCTCAAATAAAAGAGTTTGAGCTGAAGTTGAAATTTTACAAGAAAAATTAGAGTTCTTAAAGCTGTGAAAAAGTTTAAATTTTAACTAAGTTAAAGAGTTTGAGAAAAAAGTGAAAGTGTGAAATTAATATGTTTAGAGTTTGTATTTGTATTTGCACAATATCTAAATAATCGGCGTACAATATCTAAGTGTAGCATTCTGATTATAATTAGTTAATTACGTTGATTGCTTTGGTTATCCATAGGTTATTGACCGAAGTGAAAGTGAGATGAAAAATCTAAAATTTGCTCTGCTGTGATTTGAACCTTAGCCGACGAATAAAATTAATGTGTGATTGCGTGATAACAAATTTCGACGTGAATTTCGACGTGATAACAAATTTCGAGTGAAAATACGGTTTGTTACCTAATATGAGTTTTGTTAATGCTTACTACAAATGTTCATATTTTGGGTCATTGATTGGCTTAATAGGTTAGGTTTGGTTTGGGATTACTTTGAGATATGATTATGGTTCTTTTCAGCGAGAAAAGTTGCAAAGGTGTGATTGATGAAAGTTTTTATTTTATTTTTATATTAATGGTTATTAATAGCTACAATGGACTTGTTGCTTGAAAGATATCAAAATAATATTTCGTTTTTTTTTTGGTAGAAACAAAATAATCTTTCTACTTGACTATTAGTTGCAACTTTGGTATATAATTCTAACATTTTGATGTAAAATATTTTATTGATACCTTATACATATACCAAATTAATGACGATTTATTTTTACCTCAATGATACCATATTATAGATATTACCTTATTTTCAACTTCTTTTAAATTTCCTTGTTTTTTAGAACCTTAAATTATGATGGTCTACTGAGCATTCTTGATGACTTGATTAATGAAGTGATCTAACAATGTTAGATTTAAAACTGTTGTCCTGCATTTGTAGATATTTGCTGGGGTGATTAATTGAATGTCATACGGAAAAAATGTTGTAAAATTTAAGATAGATATAGTGGCTCCATTTTGTTTGAGAATGGATTGTACTTAACTTGAGAGGTCCAGTTGGCCATATCATTTTATTTTTTATACCATGCATTGACTTGACGGGGCGATAGAGAGGGATGTCAAACTAATGTGGTTTAAATGGAGCAATGTTTCAGGTTGAATTAGTGATATGATAAAAAAATATTTCAAGTTTAAAGAAAAGTTACACCATTATGTTGATTGAAGTATTGAACTGAATGTTTGGAAGAAAAAAGCTACTAGAAAATAAAATCAATGTTACAGAAATGAGTATGCTACTATTTTGTTTAATGCTACTATGTCTCATATAAAACATCAAGCGGATGATTTCCAATACGAACATTAATTGGGATTATTCTGAACATAAAAAAAAAATATTACTACAATAAAATTATAAATGGCAATGTTTGACTGAGAAGATATATTCTTTTACTGGAGATTAAGTTGAGGTGATTTATGTGTGATTGAGGAGTGGAATTCTGGAAATTGAATTT
Source organism: Cicer cuneatum (assembly GCA_037974295.1). Lineage (NCBI taxonomy): Eukaryota > Viridiplantae > Streptophyta > Magnoliopsida > Fabales > Fabaceae > Cicer > Cicer cuneatum. The sequence goes on from JBBPBO010001986.1 coordinate 42,206,151, forward strand.
GATGTGATTATGTATTCATAATTGATAATATGTGCATTATGAATTTTATCGAGAAAAAAAAATGTTTTTAGTATGCTTTGTGATAAGTTTGAATAATCGTTAGTGTTATATGAGTATTAAAAATGGGGAATCTTTTAATAGCTGCATTTACTTAATGATTGTGGTGAAAAGAGTCAGAGTACGTTCATGCATTTCATAGCTTGTGGTGACCATGATGGGCCACAGTGTCAATGGTGATCGCGATGGGCCATGGTGTTAAGTGGTGACTGTGATGGACCACAAAGTTAAGTAGTGACCGTGATGGGCTACGGGGTGGTTCCATGTGATAGTTGGTCCATCTTATCCTCACGAGGATTTAACTAACGTGTAAGGCCTGTGATAGGTTACACTCTAAGTAAAATGTGGTAGTTTGTGAGCGACTGCACCACAGTAATTAGTACTAAGGCCTGTGATAGGCGGTACAATTATGATTTACGCCCCTCGAGGAGGGTTTTGTTTTGGGAATTCCTGAATCATGTGCACTGGCATATAAGCATTGCATTAGGGTGCTTGGCATGCGAGTCATGTTTATTGTGATCTGTTATATGAAAATGATATGTGCAAGTACCTTAAATTCTAAGTTTCCTAATAGTTGTTTTGAGTGTTGATTATACCCTGAGCTTGCAACTTGATCTGCATTCTTAGTCTTTTGTTTTCATAAAAAACATAGCTATTATACATTCCAATATGTGTGTATACTTATTCTATCACTGTTTGTTATCTTGCTGAAGCTTCTAAGTATGTATTGCTTGTCTTTTGACATAATTGTTAACTGTTAATTTTTAGTTGGTGACCTTTTACATTATTGTGGAAAATTGGGCTTTGCCCTCATATGATACTCGAGTTCGTCCCATCGACGGTTACCCCGACGAAGGAGACGTCGTTAGACTTTCCTGATCAACATTTGTCGTCTTCTTGGGCATACGACCCCATCTCAAGCAGGGCTACATATACGAGGAAGGTGATGAGAACAAGTAAGAGTGCTGGGGCAGTGTCGCATGTGGAATATACTCATGGGCAGATCGACTTTCCTGTACCTTCAGGATTAGTACTCGAGGCGAATGGGGTATATACAGATGCAAAGAGTCGTGTAGTTGGGCAGTGTCGAATGTGTACTTGGACCGGAAACGGATGAGAAGGGTAAAGGGCCGATGCCAACGGAGGAAGACAGTCTAGGTCCGTTTAGGCTGGTCAGGGACCAGGGTTTTGTTGATGAACCACCGGTGCCTTGGTTGGTGTCACCGCGGAATGAGTCTCAGCTTCCACTCCTGGTGAACGATCCCCTACTGACATTACTTGAGTAGAGGACTCTTTTGAGATTCCAGCGCTGCCGAAGCCACCTATATCATGGGTGGATTTGACTTCTGAGGAGACTAATCCTTCTATGGCTGATGAGGAGGAGGAAGTTACTTATAGGAGAGATACTGCGTCAGATGGGACTTGTGCAGAGTGTGGAGGTTGTCACACCCTAAACCACAAAACAACATATATAGTAATTTATACTAGATTTTTTTTTTAATTTCATTTCAAAAACTAACTAGTACTTATAAGATATTCATACCAAAAAGTCGTTTCTAATAAAAAGTAAAAGTAAAATACAATTTACAACTCTTATTCCCGGTATCACCTATCAGAGCGGAGTTTCTCCCAAACTTGAACTTCAAGACTCATTTACCTGTACTTACTGTGATTTCGCAAACGCAGGGCCAAGCCAGACGAACACAAACAACGAAGGAGGTGAGTTTCGAAATCATGCTTATAGTATAATATAAGTAAGAAGAACACGCAATTAATCATAACAAACCGTATCATTATATAAACATTCTTCAAGAAAAAAAAAATCACATTATAAACTCAAAATCACTCAAGAGAAATCAATACATTTCACTATAACGTCAAATCATCTGAGAGAAAGTATTATCGCGATACAATATTAATCACAACAAAACAATCACAAGGAGACACAATGCTATGCATGAGCTTAGACTCTACTTCACAATGTGGTACCATTTTAACTCTAAAGTACTTGGTTAGGAGGCTTGATACTATGCCACCATCCCGGTGGACGGACAATTCAAATTGGCCATGTCCTCATTGATCCCCTCGTCTCAACCCGAGACACATATACGCAAGAGTCGAGGTAAACGTGTGTTGCGTGGTAGCTCCAGAAATTTGGAGTGCTATCTCCAAGTCACCTAGGAATTCCCCACCCGAATACCTCCAAGGTCTAACAATCTTGCCTTAAGGCTCAATAGTAGACCGCCACGATCAGGCTCAATTCAGTTGTACTTCCCCGGAATCACTAGGCTTGTCAGGAACTACCTATATGATGACAAAATAATCTTCACTTCAAAAATTCTCAATATTTATTTTCTCCCCTCGTTGGCCTATGATACTCCATTAAGACCATCATCTCAAACACAAATTGGAATCATCACTATTTCATCAATTATGGGGTTACTTCAGTATCCTCATCACAAGTTTATAACATCACTATTATTAATCATACATCATCATCATAATCATCACATAAACTCATCACAATGTATCCATCTTTTATTATCACATCACAAAAACTCCTCTAATCGAACATACATAAAATTCATTCGACATCTAATATCACAATAATATCAAATATCACACATTTAACGAAAATAAATCAAACATCACGATAATATCAAATACCACACATTTAACAAAATTAATTCAATCAACACTTTATAAATATTTTTATTTCAAATTTTAATCTCACAATTTCCATATTTTCACATTAATAAATTTATCACTCAAAGGGCTACTGTCGTACGTGGCAAGCCCTGGATGAATCGTTGGGAAATACGGTTTTTCCGTTCATCTCACAATATATTATACTCATGAATTCAAACGCTCTCTCACCCCTTACCTTACTTAGACGCTTTCTGTAATAACAGAAATCAATGGAAGTTACCATTAACAACCGTAGATTGACGACGTACAGCAAGCGAATCCAAATAAACGGCGAGTTCACAAAATCTCTAAGACGTTACTGATAAATTATGCGGAGCATAAAAATCAATGTTAAATAATTAATAATAATTTTTGGAGCAAAAATAGAGTCAAAACGTCGAGAAAAAAAGTGCAGAAAAAGTCTCACCGACTCGTCGGAGCGCCGGAAGGGTCTGACGTCAACTTCACCAAAAATGCAAATGAGTAGTGCTTCTTGAAGGTTTCGACGAGAGGAATCCAAAAACGATGTCAGTTTTTTGATATGACAAACGTGTTGATCGGAATCGGCCAAAACCAGCTCGCCCAAGAAAAATAGCGCTGCTGTTTCTGATGAAACGGAGCCACGATTGATAAAATTGATGGTAAAAACGGATTCAGTGGCCGATTTTGTGTGGGATAGAAGTTGGGATCGATTCAAATAACAAGGAATTGATGAGATGAATTTGAGAGGAAGAGGGTGTTGATGCTTGGCTGCGCTGCTGTTGCCTTCTGTTTTTTTTTTTTCTTTTAATTACAGATTGAGGGGTGTAGATAACAGTGTACAGGTGCAGAAGTAAAATAGACTATAAGACCCAATATAGGAGAGTCCAGTGTGAGGAAGAAATAAGGGTGTAAAGAGCAACTCGCAGGTGTCAGAAAGAAAAGTCCAATTCAGCAATGATAATAACCCAAATTAATATGCAGAAGTGAAAAATAAGGGTGTAAATAGTTGTCTGGTCCAAAGTCTATTATCTAGTATTTATAAAAGTAAACAAATAATTTATTTTAGTCACCTAAGTTAGAAATTTTTTTTTTCCAAAATAATCATTTTGACATAATATTATTTTTCCTTAACATAGATAAATATAATTTTAACCAAAATTTTCATATTCAAAATAATAAGTATAATTATTACTATAATATTTTTTTAAAATCATCACATAAAAATATATCATCTTTATAGAGTAGTCAAAGTTAAAATAAATAAATAAATATAACATCAACAATTTATATTAATTACTAAATCACAATAAATATGTATAAAATCACCATACTATAGCAACTATATAAAAATAAATAAAATTAATATTGATATTATCATTATTCCAAGATAATTATTTACAAAACAAATAGTTAAAATAAGAGATACTTAGAAATAATTAAACTATAGATATGTGCACACACATAAAGAAAATTAATCACAAAATTTATCAACATATATTCTAAAATAATTTTAACATCAAATTAATTATTTAAAAATCTATTTCATTAATAAAATAGTTTATTATAAAAATTTGGGTGTAACAATTCTCCCCTCGTCAAAAAAAATTTCGTCCTCGAAATTTATAGTGAATAATAAGCAAACAGATATCTAACTAAATACTCTCAATATTAAAATTTAGTACCCCAAAGATATAATAAACATATATAAGACATTCACTATTCATTTAAGCACAGTGTGTCAAATATCAATTAAGTTAGCATGATAGGCTAGCATGACACAATAAATCAATTAAACACATATCACATTTATCACTCAATTATGTAAAAAAAATACCAGAGTTACTCACTATAATTTACATATAAAACATAACAGATAGATTTAGTTAACAATAGCTTAGTTCATTTTGTTGGGTTAAATGAAACACATTCCAAGTAAATTGTCAATTTCAACTATTCTTTTGAAACAAAATATTACTAGTTTTACTCCTCAAAATAAAGTTTAGATCCTATCACCAAACATTCAACAAATTTAACTTATGTCTAACAAAGAGAGCAATATTTAAAATATAAACACATCTAACAACTTAATAACATTATAATAGATTTACAATCAATCACTCTATAAAAACATATTTTATATATAATCAAGGAGAAAGAAAAAAAATCAATGATAAAGATACTATTTCACAGTAACATACATTTAATAATTAAATTCATTCAATTGACATAAGCAATGAACATGTTTTTCAACTATTTAAATAATAAAATTAAAATGCATTTCTAACAAAATAATGAGTTATCGTTGTCTCTTTCATCGACAATGAATCATCGGGGTAGCTAGTCCCTCCTACTCATGGAGTCAATTAGTTAAAGCAACTATAACTATAGTCAATCAAATTCAAACATGAGTAACTAAGAGTAATTTTAACATGGTTCAGGAGTGCGAAGGCGGCGCAACAACTCCTACTCCTTACTTCAAGTTAAAAATTCATTTAATTACACATTGACAATAATTTATTTGTAACTTACAAGTAGTAACAACGACACTTACATCAATATATAATCAATAATCCAATAAAAAAATAGATCTATTTCACTTTTAAATGCTCTCGATTACTCTAATTCTATACACTAATTCTCAACAATTCGAACACTTGAAGCACAAACAATTTAATATTTACATACTCATATACACATTCACATAACTAATCCAAAAATTGATACTAAAATTTTACGTTCATCTCATAACTCAAACAATGATTCTAAACATGTAACATATTCTCATAGAAGTCTAATTGCTCCAAATTGACCATGATTAAATTTTCTTTTGAATTAATCATCATCACTTAAAAGTTACAACAAACTAAAACATAGATTTTCTAAATAGCAGATAAGATAAATAATTATTTACTAGAAGATACAACATGTTACCTAACCAAATTGAATCAGGTAGTGCATAAGTCACTTTAAAGGTTACACATCATTCTAAAATTGATTTCTAGACTTAAATTATCAAAAAAATATATCATTAATCATTTAGCACAAAAAAATGTCATTGAGAATTCAATGTTTTTCCTTAAATTACTTTTCAATAAATCACGTCTAAATAAAAACAACTAAAATAAATCATGTTTCTAAATACAGTAAAAATAAATAAATCATGTGTATTTTTAAAATGTATAAGATTTCTAAAATTTCACTCGTACTTTAATCATCAAAACACATTTCTAAATAATTAATCACTATAAAAATTATTTTCAACTTACATTTTGAATTAAAATTTAAACTATATATATATATATATACAAATAGGAAATTTTCAATTAATTAACACTTCCAAAATAGTTTCAATTTATTTACTTATTTTCTCAACACTATTACTATAACAAGTCTTTTTAATTTTCTTAAAAACAACACATAGTAAAACTTGGAGTAGATCCTTTATTACTCTAAATTTTAAATAAAATAAAGGTGATATATTTTTTTCTTTCAATTTTATGAATCAAGACAACTCCGACACAATTTAATTCTTTAAAATAAATCAACAATAGTTAAAACATTAAATATTACTTATTTTCCATTAAAAATCAACTTTAACTCGTTTACAATTATTTTTTCTTCTAAAAGTCTAACAAAAAAAAATTCAACCAACCTTGAATATTCAAGAATTACTATTGCTAATAATATAAATTATCTACTATTTCAAAATCATGACAAACATCATAATTTAATTTCACAAGAAATATCAAAACTTTAATCATCTAGATACAGCCATCAATAGTTTTAAGTAATTTAAAATTATAATTCACACTTTTCAAATCCACTGCCATCAACATTTTCAAGTGATTTTAACTTTTGATAAAATCAAGTTTTGTGCCCATATAAAAATTGAATGTTAAAATTTTATAAATATTTTTCAAGACAAGATTTTTGATTGACAATAACATCTACAACATTATCTTAAAACCAATAACAATAGTAATGAAAACAATCACAAGTTTTTTTTTATTAGTACCATTATAAATCACTAATGAGTCCTTAAAATCTACAACTCTAACATCAAGTTAAACTCTAATGAGTTCAAAATATTATAATTAGTAAATCAATCATTTCAAACAATTATCCCAACATGCTCACGATTCAATATTCACACTAAGCCCCTCTAAACGAATATAACAACAAATCTTTTTTATTTTATTAAAATGACGCATAGTAAAATATGGTGTAAATTTTCAGCTATTTTAAACATTAAGTAAATGAATAGTATATAATTATTGTTATTTTATAAATCAACAAAAATTCCACTCAATTTAATTTCTTTAAAATATAAAGAGTAATTCAAACAAAAGTTATTTTTATTTTACAAAATAAGTCAACTTTAACTCCTTCAAGATGTCATTTTTTTTTTAAATTCGAAGTTTTACCATTCTCTAATATTCAAGGATTATTATTATTAATAATATGAATTTCTTAATGTTTCAAATCTATTACTAACGTTCTATATTAATTTCATTAGCAAGATAAAAACATTAATAACCATGTTACCACCCCAAAGACAAGGTCTATCCATCGATGATTAGTATTACCTCGATTATGTTAATAATTTCAAACATATAGCTAGTCAACCAAAACATAAAAATTTATTTCTAACTATCCACACTAACAAAAAGGCAATTAATCAAAGTTACAAACACAAGTCCAATCAAAAGGTAATTAACTTAATCACGTCAACAATTCAAATTAACTCAAATTTTAACTCAAAATTTAACAAAGAATTTCCTAGTATATTTAATCACTTAGGTAATAACTTAGAATCCACAACGCAATCAGAGTAAAAACATAGTAAATTGTTAATTAGTAACTTCAAAAATATGTACAATGATACAAACGCATATAGCACATAACATAATAATATAACGGAAAAAAAAAATAAAACATGATAGACAAAATAATTAATACGCAAGGCAACACAACTGACACGATAAACATTTGACTAACACTGAATCGACACTCGACCCACTCGGCCTGATTGGACAGACCTGCTCTGATACCACTAATGTGACACCCTAAACCACAAAACAACATATATAGTAATTTATACTAGATTTTTTTTTAATTTAATTTCAAAAACTAACTAGTACTTATAAGATTTTCATACCAAAAAGTCGTTTCTAATAAAAAATAAAAGTAAAATACAATTTACAACTCTTATTCCCGGTATCACCTATCAGAGCGGAGTTTCTCCCAAACTTGAACTTCAAGACTCATTAACCTGTAATAACTGTGATTTCGCAAATGCAGGGCTAAGCCAGACGAACACAAACAACGAAGGAGGTGAGTTTTGAAATCATGATTATAATATAATATAAGTAAGAAGAACACGCAATTAATTATAACAAACTGTATCATTATATAAACAATCTTCAAGAGAAAAAAAAACATCACATTATAAACTCAAAATCACTCAAGAGAAATCAATACATTTCCCTATAACGTCAAATCATCTGAGAGAAAGTATTATCGCGATACAATATTAATCACAACAAAACAATCACAAGGAGACACAATGCTATGCATGAGCTTAGACTCTACTTCACAATGTGGTACCATTATAACTCTGAAGTACTTGGTTAGGAGGCTTGATACTATGCCACCATCCCGGTGGACGGACAATTCAAATTGGCCATGTCCTCATAGATCCCCTCAACTCAACCCGAGACACATATACGCGACAGTTGAGGTAAACGTGTGTTGCGTGCTAGCTCCCGACATTTGGAGTGCTACCTCCAAGTCACCTACGAATTCCCCACCGGAATACCTCCAAGGTCTAACAATCTTGCCTTAAGGTTAAATAGTAGACCGTCATGATCAGGCTCAATTCAGTTGTACTTCCCCGGAATCACTAGGCTTGTCAGGCCCTACCTATATGATGACAAAATAATCTTCACTTCAAAAATTCTAAATATTTATTTTCTCCCCTCGTTGGCCTATGATACTCCATTAAGGCCATCATCTCAAACACAAATTGGAATCATCACTATTTCATCAATTTTGGGGTTACTTCAGTATCCTCATCACAAGTTTATAACATCACTATGATTAATCATACATCATCATCATCATCACATAAACTCATCACAATGTATCCATCTTTTATTATCACATCACAAAAACTCCTCTAATCAAACATACATAAAATTCATTCGACATCCAATATCACAATAATATCAAATATCACACATTTAACGAAAATAAATCAAACATCACGATAATATCAAATACCACACATTTAACAAAATTAATTCAATCAACACTTTATAAATATTTTTATTCCAAATTTTAATCTCACAATTTCCATATTTTTACATTAATAAATTTATCACTCAAAGGGTTACTGCCGTACGTGGCAAGCATCGGATGAATCGTTGGGAAATATAGTTTTCCCGTTCATCTCACAATATATTATACTCATGAATTCAAACGCTCTCTCACCCCTTACCTTAGTTAGATGCTTTCTGTAATAACAGAAATCAATGGAAGTTTTCATTAGCAACCGTAGATTGACGACGTACAGCGAGCGAATCCAAATAAACGGCGGGTTCAACAAATCTCTGAGACGTGACTGATAAATTATGTGGAGCAGAAAAATGAATGTTAAATAATTAATAATAATTTTTGGAGAAAAAATAGAGTCAAAACGTCGAGAAAAAAATTGCAGAAAAAGTTTCACCGACTCGTCGGAGCACCGGAAGGGTCCGACGTCAACTTCACTGAAAAATGAAAATGAGTAGTGCTTCTTGAAGGTTTCGACGAGAGGAATCCAAAAACGATGTCAGTTTTTTGAGACGACAAACGTGTTAATCGGAATCGGCCAAAAACAGCTCGCCCAAGAAAAATAGCGTAGCTGTTTCTGATGAAACGGAGCGACGATTGATAAAATTGATGCCAAAAACGGATTCAGTGGCCGATTTTTTGTGTGATAGAAGTTGGGATCGATTCAAATAATAAGGAATTGATGGGATGAATTTGAAAGGAAGAGGGTGTTGATGCATGGCTGCGGTGCTGTTGCCTTCTGTTTTTTTTTTTTTTTTTAATTACAGATTGACGGGTGTAGATAACAGTGTACAGGTGCAGAAGTAAAATACACTATAAGATCCAATATAGGAGAGTCCAGTCTGAGGAAGAAATAAGGGTGTAAAGAGCAACTCGCAGGTGTCAGAAAGAAAAATCCAATTCAGCAATGATAATAGCCCAAATTAATATGCAGAAGTGAAAATTAAGGGTGTAAATAGTTGTCTGGTCCAAAGTCCATTATCTAGTATTTCTAAAAGTAAACAAATAATTTATTTTAGTCACCTAAGTTAGGAATTTTTTTTCTTCCAAAATAATCATTTTGACATAATATTATTTTTCCTTAACATAGATAAATATAATTTTAACCAAAATTCTCATATTCAAAATAATAACTATAATTATTACTGTAATATTTTTTTAAAATGATCACATAAAAATATATCATCTTTATAGAGTAGTCAAAGTTAAAATAAATAAATAAATATAACATCAACAATTTATATTAATTATTAAATCACAATAAATATGTATAAAATCACCATACTATAGAAACTATATAAAAATAAATAAATTTAATATTGATATTACTATTATTCCAAGATAATTATTTACAAAACAAATAGTTAAAATAAGAGATACTTAGAAATAATTAAACTATAGATATGTGCACACACATAAAGAAAATTAATCACAAAATTTATCAACATATATTCTAAAATAATTTTAACATCAAATTAATTATTTAAAATTCTATTTCATTAATAAAATAGTTTATTATAAAAATTGGGGTGTTACAGAGGTCACCCCTGTTACTGTAGTTGTTAGTGGATGATCAGATTAGTTTTTGTTGTATAGTGCCTTAGTTTTTTTTTGTGGTTGTACTTATTTTGTTTGAGATGACTGTACCTATGACGTACTTTGACAGTGACTTTTGTTGGTGGATTCATGTTCCATTTTTTTGACGTGCCATGGGGGGATAGCATTCTTGGAGCAGACTTCTGTGCAGGTGTCTGCCGAGAATACCCCAAGGGTATGATGCGATGTTTGATAGGTCTCATAGCCCCGGTGTATTTTCTATTTGTATATTTTGAATTATCGTCCCAAAAACTATTTTAGCCTATTTGAATATATGATGTAATTATTTATTTCTCTTGTCGTTTTGTGCTACGACGGATTATATTTAGTAAGTGGTTTTTCAAAAAAAAAAATACATTCGCGCTCTTAAAAATCGGAGTGTTACAAGATCCACGTAATGTACGATAAGGATTATGCTCTAGTGGTTTCACACCATATATTCAAGCTTCATCTACCCCTTATTCTTGTTGGCATGTTATTTTTGCCCCTTACAATCTTTCCCCATATATTGGCATTTCTAAACTTTAGATGTTCTTATTCGCTATAATACCAGGCCCATCTAATCCCACATAAGTTATTGATATCTATTTACAACCACTTATTGATGATTTAAAGAGGATGTGGAATGATGTTAACATATGATATTGCTCAAATTTGATTTATATATATAATGAATATTTATTAAAATATCTTTAATAGGTATAGGTATAAATATTTATTGAATTTTAAATTATTTTTTATTTACATAGGAATCTCATAACCAAGCTGTAGATGAAGTTCATGCGATACTTGCAAATCTTCCTCTTGAGAGTCGAGCTGATGCAGAGGAGATGAAAAGCATTGAGCGCACCAAGTGGGTTGAGGCAACTGGCGGTAAGAATAGAGGTTGGGTGTACGATATTGGTGTCCTATCAGGTACATTGAAAAAAGGACCATAAGGATTGTTGGTCAAGTCTTCATCTAGCTACAATAGTACTGGTCGATCATACCTTTTACAAGCTAAAGTTGATAAGATTCAACGAGAGATGGAGCAAAGACATCTTGAAAGTCAACGAATGGCACGGTAGGAACATGAAGAATCGTTGCAAAGAGCTATGGAGACTATTATGAAGATGGAGGAATAGAAACAACGAGAGTTTGAGATTAGAATAAGGGATGAGATTCGTAATTCCCAACAAATGCGAAATCCACCTTCTTATTTCTCTCAGTATAATTATTAGTAGCAGATGCCACCACTGCTTCCTCGTTCGTTGACGAAGACATCATACCAATATCCTTCTTCCGAGTATCAACGGGGGGATATTACCAACCAGATATGCCAACGTCATTGTATGATAATAATCAACCTAATTTGAATCAACCATCTCTGCCCTAATATTTTCTTGCGCTATCATCAACTGCTCAATTTCAATCTTAATGTCAGCCTTGTATCCAGATATCTAAACCATCTATTTTTCCTACTAGTGGTATCAACTCCCTGGATCTTAATCTGAATAATTTAATATTTAATGTTAAATTTTACAAACAACAAGAATGAGAGTGGGCATAGAGATCACTATGGGGATAAATAGCTTTTTTTTATTGTGACATTTTTGTTTTGAATACTGGGATATTAATTCATGTTTTTATTATATATCTTAATTTTCATATTTATTTATGTCTTATTAATCATTATAAATAATTTAATTCTGATTTAAAATCTATTCAACTCTAATTTTAAATAATTTAAATTTAAATAATATTGAAATTAATATAAATAATTAAATAAAAGTTTTATTTTTTATTTTAATGAAAATGAAAGTTTATTCAATTATATATAAATTTGAAATTATTTATTTAATTAAATAAATAATTTGTTAAAATACTTTATAATAAATAATCAATTATATTTATGATAAATATGTAATTAAATTTAAATTGAATAATAAGACATTTTTTATTTTTGATTAATTAAATTTAATAATTCGAAAATTTTAATATGAATATAAAATAAAATAATTTAATTTTTAAAATAGTATGATCATTTTGAAGTGTCAAAACCATAGAAATATGTCTAATGCGTGACATTTGTGGCGGCCAGAGCTTAGGCATGTGGTCTTTATATGGGACACTTTCGAGGGGGTAGGCCCTAGGCATGTTGCGAGGGATGTGGTTCTCGCTGGTGTCAGAGGGTTGTGGCCATAGGAACTATTCCGTTTAAAAAAAGAAAAACCATTGTTTTGCAAGGGCTGTAGCCCTACCCTTGGTGTTGACACTAATTTTGTCTGTTCTTTTTTAATTAGTTACAAAAAAGAAATTAAGCATAGAGAGTTTTTAGATTTTTCATTTTTTTAAAATATATAATAAAAAAATTAATAAATAATCAATTATTGAGTTTCTGATTTAACTTGTATTTGAAAATCAGATCTTAAAAAATTAAGGTAGGTTTTTAAAAACGTTAAAATTTACCTTAGTAGATATTAATGGAAATTATTATTTTTTTAAAATACTTGACCTAATTTTTAACTATACATAAAAGAGAAGAACGTAGAATAAAGAAAGGAAAAATAAATAATCTTAGAAAAAATACTTAAGTAAAAAGTAGCGCAAGAATCGCTATTTGGTACGTCTTTTCTATTTATTTATTTTATTTTTCTCTCTCAAATTCTTGGTAGAATTTTCAATCACTTTTATAGATGTTTTTTTTTAATATAATAATTGGTATTTTGATTTAAATATTTATCTTTCTTAATTCATGAAAAAGACATCGGTCAAAAAATAGACACTACTTGAACAACCTTGTTCTTGTTTATTTTTTCTTTTTTAGTCAATACATCATCCTCTTGTATTATCACTATTACCAGTATTATTATTAAATAAAAAATAATAATAACAAAAGGAAAAACAAACCAGGTATAGAGAAGAGGGAAAGAAGTGCAGTCGCAGCTAGATTCGTTCTGCATCAAGTCCGCCGTTGTTGCCACCGTACTAGTAACAAATTGACTAAGCCACAATTCATATCGTCCCGAATCAAAACCGTCGCCTACCACCACTATCTTCTCTGTCGCACTGCCGCCACAAAAGGTTCGATTTGCTTGCGTTTTCCTTTATTTTGTAGCCCATATGTATTAATATGATGCATTAAGAAAGAAATAAGCTATCTCCGAGTTTCATATGTTCCTATCCTTTTTGTGATTTTTATTTTCTATTAAAAAAAGGAAACATTTTCTTTACCATTATTATTATTACATCAAAAAATAATAAACGAATGAAATTGATAAATAATAAAATCAATCAACCCACAAATATTCCTATCAAGAACTACACCTGGGGATACGTAGGAGCAAGGTCTTCCCCTTGTCAAACCAAATTAATAAAAAATAATGTTTCCTTATTTTATTAATGTAAATAAGCTTTTTTATTATTCTTATGGAGTAAAATAAACAATTAAATAAATAAATAGTTCATATACAATTAATTGTAGGGTAACCGTTGTAACGGACGGTGTGGGGTGGTAATACTTTCCCGTAATCGACTCCCGAATTTGAATTTTTGGTTCAAGATTATCATTTTAGATTTTATTTAATTTGTCTTTTAATAAAATCAAATTGGTGGCAACTCCTTTTTTCTTAGATAAATTGGACGTGACAACTAGGTATGAGTTTTCAACCAACAAAATAGCTAGTGTTGTTTGGCCCTTGCCTAACTCTCCCAAAAGCTGCATTTCCGAGGGCTTTTGAGCCTTTCCTAGTACTTTTCTCCCTAGAAAGAACACATATTTTTTGTAGTGATTACAATAAAGACTCAGTTTATTTTAATTTTATAAGGACAAAATCGTAAAATATTGTGTGAAAAAGTTAAAGAAATTATTTTTAGGAATTAAATGAAATTATTGAGACTAAAAACATGTTTCACCTATTAATATTAATAAATAATTATTAATTAATTAATTTATGAACAATTATCGTATAAAACTTTATCTATTGTTATTCCTCATGTATTACAAAAACTGCATGTTTTCAGTCTATTTGTAGAGATTAAAAATACACAATTTTTGTACAAAATGAGCATTCAAATTAATATAATTTTTATATAGACTAAAGTTGAGTTATGAGTATGTTAGGAATGCATTTGGGATTAACACTAATCAAGGGAATGAGGAAATTATCATAGATAATCCAATATTAACTAAAGTGTTGGGTTAAGTATGAGTAGTTAAGTCTCACATTAACTATGAGATAAATCTTGGTTGAGTCCCATCTACCTATTTGTAAGAAGATTTGTATCAGTGCTAACTATATTGAAACCATGTCGGTTCCAGTAGAATCACTACTAGAAAAGTTGGATTTAGAATCGGCCAAAAGCTCATACTAAGAGCCTAAGACTAATTCTAACATTGATTTAGCGCCGAAGTAGCGTCAAAGCCGTGGATGTATTGCACCTCAAATGTGACAAGATTGAAACCCTGATTTAATCCTCAAGTATGATTTACACATGTATACATGTAACCCTAAAGTTACAAATCCTTGAATTTTATTTCACAAAAATCTTTAAAAGAGAACAATAGACAACTTAACAACGCTTTAATAGAAGTATGGTGGCAGCCTGTTGAAGGCGAAACTAAAGCAGTTGAAGACACTATTGGAAGAGATTGTGGAGGAATATGGATGGTGGTGCTAGAGTGAAAATAAGAGAAGAAGAGAGATGATCACAACCACATGATTATTGCGGCAGCCTATTCATGGGAGAGTAAAAGGCAGCACGTGTAAGGTTGCCGCTGGAAGAAAGAAGGAAGATGAAACGAGTGAGGGAGAGGAAACAAGAGTGGTAGAACAAAGGAAAAGTAGGTAAATTTCGAATGAGAGAAAAAAACGTTTCTTTGGTGATTTTATTGGCAATATAATTTTAAAGTAATGTCATCCTTATTTGAAATTTGCATTGAAGGAGCCAACACTATTGTTTATTTTATTAATTAAAAAAATTTAATATCTTTGTGTGAACCAAGGACTCTAAGTAGCATCGGTGTCGGGACTCACACTAAATTTGGAAGCTAAATAACTCTTGTTGAGAAGTGGATGTTCACTCTGGTGTTTTGATGATAACAAAACAATACATAACAAGAGAATAATTTATCCTCTAACGATTGATTCAAGCGTGTAAGGAGTACATTTGACAAATTAGAGTCAAAAAGAGCTAAACGTGTTTGATATAGATTGTAAGAAGCTTTGTAACAAGCATTTAGTTATCTACAGGTCGAGTCAAAACATTAAAGACAAGAGAAACATAAGCCAACGATTGACTCTATGATAACAAAGGAAAACTGATGAAGACATAGAATGCATAACCAAGGAAGGAAACATAGAGGATATTCAAGGTCTTGGAACTCCAATGACAAGAGCAAGGTCAAAGAAAGCAAAAGAGGTTCTAAATAGCTTGATAACCACTTTATTTGAAGCAAGTACAAGTCATGAAGAATTGAAGCCCAAGATAATAAATTGTTTAATTCAAATTGAAGAAGTTAAGCAATGAAGGCGGCATCTATGTGTTATCAGATTTTAATATTAGTTTTAATTAAGTAGTAGACTCAATTAATAAGAAAATTTGGGTCTGATTGTAAAAACATGAATTGAGCCAAATTTACAGAACTTGTAAGGAGTTGCCACTATAAAAGGCAAACCCTTATTTTTTTATTGGGAGATTTTTGAACATTATTGTTGTGAGGCTTTGCTCTCTAGAGTTCTTGAAAGATTTCACTTTGAACTTATCAAGGTTTTTAATCCTTGTGGCGTTCTTTTGGCTTATCAATCCTTAGATTGTGGAGCCATTCTTTTCTTGGTTCGTTTGCTAAATAATAATTTGAATTTCCTTTACATCAAACCCTATTACTCGAATTCTACCAATTTTAATGTTCAGTAACCTGTGATCATATCTTGAGTTCTACTTACTTGTTTTCGGTGATTCAACTTCCTAACTTGCGTTTCGGAACGTCATCTTTCACCTCGTTTTGGAATCGTCCAATTCTGACTTTCGGAGCCCCGATTATTGCGTTTTCCAGCAAAACGTGTTTTTGGCTAAAATTTGTAAGTTTTCAACCTAGAACGACCCTTAAAGTGATTCATGACAACCACGATCATATCATTTGGTACCAGAGCTTGTCTCTAGGTTTGGAATTGAGTAAAATTTTGTTTATGCATTTTTTATTTTTTGTTGTGAAACATAAATTGTTAGTTGTGTTTCTTTTGTTTGAATTGCCGTCCTTAGTTAATTTGTGTGTTGCTGCTACTTAAAAAAAAAAAACAAAATATATATATATATATACAACAAAAAAAGTATTGCACACTACATGTTTGACAAAACTCCTAAAAGTAATTTTTTTCAATCACATTACTATTGCTTTGTGTTACGTTAAGTTCTTCGTACCAATTTTTTGGGTTCAAAATATTGAGGTTCTTGCTGATTCAATTAAGAACTTGAAGAGAGCAATTGAGTGGAAAAACGCAAGAGGGATTCATTATTGAAAAAGCCAAAATTGAGTGAAACACGAGTGTTAAATTCAAGAGTGTAAACACGTGAGATGTGTGGTGAGGTCCTGTTCTTTCACTTTTTTTTTTGTTTTCTTTTTGTTTAAGATATGTTCACCCTAGGGGGAAACAACAGATTGTTAGTAGAAGCTATAACTGCTCAAATGCAAAGAATGCTGAGGGAACATACTGAAGATTTACATGCTAGAATTTAACAGTTAGAAAATCACGAAAAACATGGTGATGAAAGAGGTAGAAGAAGGAGAAGAGAAACTGAAGATGGTGGTAGAGGAGATAGAATAGAGGGAGTGAAGCTTAAAATACCATCGTTTCAGGGAAAAAGTGATCCGGAGGCTTACCTTGAGTGGGAGATGAAAATTGAACAACTTTTTTCATGCAATAATTACACGGAAGAGAAGAAGGTAAAGGTGGCAGCCATGGAATTTACTGATTATGCACTCATTTGGTGGGACCAATTACAAAAAGAGTGAGGTATGAAGAACCAATGGTGGATAGCTGGGTGGAGATGAAGAGGTTAATGCAGAAGAGATTTGTTCCTTTTTACTATCATAGAGACCTTCACAACAAGCTTCAAAGGCTCACACAAGGTATCAAAAGTGTGGATGATTATTATAAGGAGATGGAGTTGTGCTTGATTAGAGCCAATATTAGTGAAGATAGGGAAGCTACTATGGCACGTTTCTTACAAGGACTGAATAGTGATATAAATGATGTTGTGGAATTACAAAATTATGTGGAGTTGGAGGACTTAGTGCATCAAGCTACTAAGGTAGAACAACAACTAAAGAGAAAAGGTATCAGAAAGAATTCTTCTAACTTTATCCTCTAACAATAGTGAGTGAGCAAGTAGAGGTGAATTTTTCTATTGGGAAGTATAAGGATACAATTATATGTGATGTAGTTCCAATGGAGGCTTGTCATTTACTTCTCAGAAGACCATGTCAGTATGATAAGAAAAGCAATCATGATGGTTATACAAATAAGTTCTCTTTTGTACATAAAGAATGCAAAATTACTCTTGCTCCTTTGTCTCCAAGAGCGGTTGGTGAGAATGAATCCAAAATGAGAGAGAAAAGAAAAAAAGAGTCAAAAGAAAGAGGGAAAAGAAAAAGAGAGTGAAAAGAAAGAGAGAAAAACACAAAATTTGTTCATAAGAGAAAAAGAGGTGAAAAAAGCTATGCAATTAAAAAAACCAATGTTATTGCTTTTGAGCAAGGAGAGTGACTTAAAGGTTGCAGGTCTTATTAATTCTTTTCCTAGTGAAGTTGTTTCTTTGTTGCAGGATTTTGAAGACGTAACTTCGAAAGAGGTTCCTCGAGGCCTACCACCTATAAGAGGTATAGAACATCAAATTGATCTCATTCTAGGTGTTTCATTGCCCAACAGGCCAGCATATAGGGCTAACCCCCAAGAGACCAAAGAAATCCAAAGGCAAGTTGAAGACTTGATGCAAAAAGGATGGGTGCAAGAGAGCCTAAGTCCATGTGCAGTCCCTGTTATTCTTGTGCCTAAGAAAGATGGGACTTGGAGGATGTGCACTGATTGTAGAGCCATCAATAATATCACGGTAAAGTATCGACATCCCATTCCTAGATTAGATGATTTGTTGGATGAATTGCATGGTGGTTGTGTGTTTTCCAAAATTGATCTTAAAAGTGGATTTCATCAAATTAGGATTAGAGAAGGAGATGAATGGAAAATAGCCTTTAAAACAAAATATGGCTTGTATGAATAGTTAGTCATGCCCTTTGGATTAACAAATGCACCTAGCACTTTCATGAGGTTGATGAACCATGTGTTAAGAGAGTTTCTAGGGAAATTTGTTGTGGTCTACTTTGATGACATTTTGATTTATAGCAAATCTTATGATGATCATCTTTTGCACTTGAGAAGTGTGTTGGAAGCTCTTAGGCGTGAGAAATTATATGCAAACATGGAAAAATGTGTTTTATATACAAATCATGTTGTTTTTCTTGGTTTTGTTATTAGCTCACAGGGCGTGCAGGTTGATCAAGAGAAGGTGAAAGCTATTCAGGAGTGGCCAACTCCTAACAATGTTCACGAGGTAAGAAGCTTTCATGGCTTAGCTAGTTTCTATAGGAGGTTTGTTAAAGATTTTAGTACATTAGCTGCACCTTTAAATGAAGTGATTAAAAAGAATGTGGGATTTAAATGGGGTGAAAAACAAGAACAAGCATTTGCTACCCTCAAAGACAAATTGACTCATGCACCTATTCTTTCGTTGCCTAATTTCTCTAAATCTTTTGAAATTGAATGTGATGCATCAAATGTGGGGATATGAGCTATTTTGATGCAAGAAGGGCATCCCCTTGCTTATTTTAGTGAGAAACTTAATTGTGCTATTCTTAATTATCCTACATATGATAAAGAGTTGTATGCATTAGTGAGAGCTTTACAAACATGGTAGCACTACCTTTTACCAAAGGAATTTGTAATACATAGTGATCACGAATCATTGAAGTATTTAAAGAGCCAAGGTAAGCTCAACAAGAGACATGCCAAGTGGGTTGAATTTCTTGAGCAATTTCGGTACGTGATCAAGCATAAAAAAGGTAATTCAAATGTTGTTGCTGATGCACTTTCAAGAAGGTATGTTTTGTTCTCTACTCTTGAAACTAAGTTTATTGGTTTTGAGGTAATTAAGGAATTGTATGAACATGATCCCGAATTTTCTCAAATATATAAATCTTGTATACATGCGGCCCAAAATGGGTATTTTAAGCATCGTGACTATTTGTTTAAAGAAAAGAGGTTATGTGTGCCGAAAAGCTCCATTAGTGATTTACTTGTGAAGGAAGCACATGAGGGGGGATTAATGGGACATTTTGGGGTACAAAAGACTTTAGACATGCTGCATGAACATTTTTATTGGCCACACATGAAACGTGATGTACACAAATTTTGTGAAAGATGCATTGTTTGTAAGAAATCGAAGTCTAAAGTTATGCCTCATGGTTTGTATATTCCTTTACCAATACCTAACTCCCCTTGGATTGATATTTCCATGGATTTTGTTTTAGGTCTTCCTCGGTCTAAAAGCGGAAAAGATTCAATTTTTGTAGTGGTGGACAGATTCTCCAAGATGGCTCACTTCATACCTTGCAGAAAAGTGGATGATGCTTGTCACGTGGTAGATTTGTTCTTTAAAGAAGTAGTTAGACTTCATGGTATACCTAGAAGCATTGTGAGTGATCGAGACAATAAATTCATTAGTCACTTTTGGAGGACACTTTGGGGTAAGCTTGGAACTAAACTTCTCTTTTCGACTACTTGCCACCCACAAACTGATGGCCAAACTGAGGTAGTGAATCAAACTCTTTCTTCTCTTCTAAGGGCTGTAATCCAAAAGAATATTAAGACATGGGAAGAATGTTTGCCCCACGTTGAGTTTGCATATAATAGAGTTGTTCATAGCACTACTCGTTATTCTCCCTTTGAAATTGTGTATGGTTTTAATCCTCTCACTCCTCTTGATTTAATGTCTTTGCCAAGTAGTTCTATTCTAATTCATAAGGATGGGTACGCTAAGGCTGAATATGTTCGAAAATTACATGAGAAGGTAAAGGCACAAATTGAAAAGAAAGTGGATAGCTATGCTCGACAAGCTAATAAAGGAAGGAAAAAGGTTGTGTTTGAACCAGGTGATTGCGTTTGGGTTCATTTCAGGAAGGAAAGATTTCCTTCTCAAAGAAAATCTAAGCTTCAACCAAGGGGAGATGGACCTTTTCATGTGTTGTCCAAAATTAATGATAATGCGTAAAAAATAGATCTTCCAGGTGAGTATGGTGTTAGTCCTACTTTTAATGTGGCTGACTTGTCTCCTTATGATGCAGTTGAAGAAAATTTCAATTTGAGGGTAAATTCAGTTCAAGAAGGAGGGAATGATGAAGAAATAGAATGCATAACCAAGGAAGGAAACATAGAGGATATTCAAGGTCTTAGAACTCCAATGACAAGAGCAAGGTCAAAGAAAGCAAAAGAGGTTCTAAATAGCTTGATAACCACTTTATTTGAAGCAAGTACAAGTCATGAAGAATTGAAGCCCAAAATAATAAATTGTTTAATTCAAATTATTATTTAGCAAACGAACCAAGAATAGAATGGTGCCACAATCTAAGGATTGATAAGCCAAAAGAACGCCACAAGGATTAACAACCTTGATAAGTTCAAAGTGAATTCTTTCAAGAACTCTAGAGAGCAAAGCTTCACAACAATAATGTTCAAAAATCTCCCAATAAAAAAATAAGGGTTTGCCTTTTATAGTGGCAACTCCTTACAAGTTCTGTAAATTTGGCCCAATTCATGTTTTTACAATTAGACCCAAATTTTCTTATTAATTCAGTCTACTACTTAATTAAAACTAATATTAAAATCTGATAACACATAGATGCCGCCTTCATTCCTTAACTTCTTCAATTTGAATTAAACAATTTATTATCTTGGGCTTCAATTCTTCATGACTTGTACTTGCTTCAAATAAAGTGGTTATCAAGCTATTTAGAACCTCTTTTGCTTTCTTGGACCTTGCTCTTGTCATTGGAGTTCCAAGACCTTGAATATCTTCTATGTTTCCTTCCTTTGTTATGCATTCTATGTCTTCCTTGGTTATCCTCTACAATTTATCCTCTAACGATTGATTCAAGCGTGTAAGGAATACATTTGACAAATAAGATTCAAAAAGAGCTAAACGTGTTTGATATAGATTGTAAGAAGCTTTGTAACAAGCATTTAGTTATCTACAGGTCGAGTCAAAACAGTAAAGACAAGAGAAATATAAGCCAACGATTGACTCTATGATAACAAAGGAAAACAATGCCACAATGATCATCTTCCTCGGGCTAAAGTTAACTAAGAGTCAACTTTTATTGATGATCTGAATCAAAACCAAAGAAGAAATATTTGAATGAAGCCTATATGAGAGTCAATGCTTAGAAATTTAAATCATTTGATAAAAAAAGAAAGAGAATTAATTACTCAATGCAAATGCATTCATGCTCTGAGGAATTTGTGAAAGTTGTGTCTGACTCTGATCAACGCGCCTATGATGAATCTGATATTACAAGCTTGTTCTGATATATCTGCATCTATTACATCTCGCAAACCAAGTAAATGCATCAAGTCAACGTTATGATAAACAAAGTCAACTTTGTTAAGTCAAACAATTGAGCCCATAACCTTGAAGAAATCAACATTGCAATATCCTCTGCTCATCAAGGTTGGGCTTATCCTCTGATTGAAGAAGTTCAATTACATTCTATGAAAGTCTCATCCTCTGGTATACTTGTCTTCTTAAATCAAGATATGTTGAACTAATTACGAAGATATATATGGACATGTTTTAAAGGCTGATATGTTTTAATTGCGGGTCCAAAATCTCTATCGACACTAATTTTCAACAGGTATATTCTTCCGTATTCAAGAAGAAACATTTCTAAAATAGTGTGTGATGGAAAATAAGAAATGAGGTAATGTTCTAAAAAGAAGCATGGAAAAGTCTAGAACACATCAAAAGAAAAGAATAAATGGAAAATTCTCTCAATAGAGAGTCATTAGAATTGAGGTAAATCAATCAATTTGATTGTTAAACTTGAATCGATATTGTACATGAACTGTAATATTCTCTCATTAGAGTTAGAATCCTAGAAACAACCTTTGTGTCTGTGACACCCTAAACCCAAAAATAATATATATTAAAAGTTATACTATGTTTTTGTAAACATTCGTAGTAGATAAATGAAAACTTTTTCAAAGGAAAAAGAAACTTATACAAGTAATATAGGATATCACATTTCTCAAAGTTTACATGGAACAATTTAAACTCTCTTCCCCCAATTAAACAGTGCAATCTCAATAAACTTTATTTAAATATAATTTCTTAATTTTATTTCATAAACATACTAGTTCTAACAAGATTTTCTCACAAGAGTAGTTTGTTATTAAATAAGAAAAAAAAATACAACATATAACTCTCATTCCTAGTATCACATATTAGAGTGGGGCTTCCCTCAGACTTGAACTTCAAGACTCATTAACTTGTAATAACTATGATTTCACAAACATAGGGGCAAGCCATTCAAACCCAAATAATAAAGGGGTTGAGTTTCGAAATCATGTTGATAGTATAATATAATTAAGAAGAACACAAAACTAATGATAATAAAATCGTATCATAACACATCATGATATATGAAAACATTCACGGAAATAGTATCTCATTATAATGTCAAATTCACTTAAGTAAAATCATTATCTCATTATAATATCAAATCATTTAAGAGAAGTTATCATCACTTTTGGAACACATTAATCACAATAGAACAATCATAAGACTATGAAATGCTATGCATGGTGTTAGACTTATCATATTTTGGTACCATGCTAACTGTGAAGTACTTGGTTAGGAGGTTTGATACTATGCCACCACTCAAGTGGACAGACAATTCAAATTGGCCATGACCTCATAGATCACCTCAACTCAACTTGAACACATATACGCGATAATCTTGGTAAACATGTGTTGCATGGTAGCCCCAACAATTGGCGGGATACCTTCAGTTGTACTTCCACAACATCACTAAGAATTTCAGACCCTATCTATATGATGACAAGATAATATCCATGTCAAATACCACTAATATCTAGTTCCTCCCCTCGTTTATCTAGACTACTCACTCCATTAAAAAGACTATCTTTAGCATGAGTTGGAACCACCACTATTTCATTAACTATAGGGTAACATCCATATACTCATCACAAATTCATAAGATCAAAACGTTCGATATAAACATCATCATATAAGCTCATATCACAACGCATCTAAATTTTATTGTCACATTGCAGAAACTAATATTTGACATTGCATCTGAATTTTATCATCACATCACACAACTCATATTGCACAATACATTCATGTTTTTATCATCACACCACATAAACTCAACAAGTTAAACGTCGACACAAAATTCATTCAACATCCAATATGATAATAATATTAAATACCACACATTTATCAAAAATTAAATCAATCAATACCTTATAAATATTTCATTTCAAAATTTTAATCACACAATTCTCCGATTTGCACATTAGTTAATTTTTCTCTCAATGGACTAGCGTCGTACATAACGAGCCCCGAATGAGTCGTAGGAAAATATAGTTTTTCTGTTCGTCTCAATTATATTATATTCATGAATTCAAACGTTCTCTCTCACCCCTTATTTCAACGGTTTAACATGCTAATCGGAGTCCACAAGAAAAAGCTTTTGTTCCTTTGACTCTACGTTCTCCAATCGATCTAACTCGACCATTTATGGCTAAACGTCAAAAATAAAGTATGAGACACTCTAAAATGGTCAATTTTTATAGAGTCAAGAAAACTTACCCCAAATAAGAATATTAATTGGTGGATAATGTAACCACTATTCACATGGTTGTTTTGGCGCTGATTTCACTTAAATCAAAATTACGGCGAAAAAAACGGTGTAAAATAGTGATTTCATAAACGAAGAAATTGAGGATTTTATAATTAAATTGGGAAAACTAAAATTTTGAAAAAAATATAAAATTTTTAAGTAAAAACATTATACTGAAATTTGGGGCTAAATAGATGATATTTTCCCGGATGTTGTCGGGCTTCTGCTTTGTTGTATGCCTTCTTCTCTTTCACGCTACTATAGAAGCAGCGGCTGCTTTCTTTTCCTATTAATAATAAGGGAGTTCAAAATCCTTTCCATTATTCATATGTACGGACCTAATCCATAAAATATATTTTATTTTAATTTTTTTATTCCTCTCAAGACAAATGAAATAATTATTCAAATTCATTTTTAATATTGTTTATTTAAATATAATTTAATTTTTAAATATTATTAGTATTTTAAGATTAATACTTCACAAAATAAAATAATCAAAGTAATTAACCTTTGAAATATTATTAATGTTTATATATATATTTAAAATATTTTAACACCAAATACATTTAGATATCCTGATATATTCTTTATATATTTAAGATAATTGTTTTATAAAATAAATAACTAAAATAAAATATAGTTAGAAGTAATTAAATATAACTATGTGCTCATTTAACATTAGTCAAATGCACAGAAGAATAACACATTAATTACCAACACATATATATGTTAAAATGCCTAAAATCTTATTCTTTCAAATGCTTATGCTAAAATATTATTCTTTTTAGATAATTAAATATAAATTTATAATATATATTAGGCTAAATAGCACCCGTGACCCCTTAACTTAATTTCAGTTAACGTTTTAGTTCTTTATCTTTTTTTTCTTCCCGATTTGGTCCTTTATTTTAATTTTAAGTGACAATTTGATCTTTTATGTTTTAAAATGTCAACAATGTTATCCTTTTTTTTTTACAAAAATTCAAAAAACTCATCAAAATTTTCAACCAAAACCCATAAAATTAATTATATTCTTCAATATAATACAAATTTCGTCAAATTCGAAACTCAAATCTTCAAATAAACTCATATTTACATCTCTAACAACATCAAATAAAGAATGAAAATATGAGTTTATTTAAAGATTTGAGTTACGAATTTGATGAAATTTGTATTATATTAAAGAATATAATTAATTTTATGGGTTTTGGTTGAAAATTTTGATGAATTTTTGTAAAACAAAGGATAACATTGTTGACATTTTAAAGCATAAAAGATCAAATTGTCACTTAAATTTAAAATAAAGGACCAAATCGGAAAAAAAAAGATAAAGGACTAAAACGTTAACTGAAATTAAGTTAAGGGACCACGGGTGCTATTTAGCCTATTTATTACTCATTAAATAATGTAAGACCCATTACCAATTATCTAGAATATGACAATTGGATCCATACACCTTAATAAAAACAAAGGAAAATAACAATGAATAATAAATTAGAATCACCAAACATAACTGAAAGCTACATTCATAATTATAGTTTACAACTTGTTTAATAGATTCATAAAATATTACATCCGAAGAAGAGAAAACAAATATATGATTATATCATAGAATAAAACATCAAATTCTAATTCAACAAGTCTCAATCTGATCTTCTGATGCTAAATCCATATCTCATGTTCCTCTAACTGTTAAATAAACATAAATGGGGTGAGATAAAAATATCTCAGTGAAAGCTTAACTTAAAACATTCTTACTTTCATAATAATTTTGAAAAATAAATGCATTACCTCAAATCTTTTCCTTGGAATATGGAAAAGTTGCCTGATTATCTTAATGTGGGTCACCAAGATAATTGAGACCTGATTGGTAAAGGTGGTATGACCAAAACTCAATCGGCTTCCTGATTGTTCTCCTTTACCTATTATTCCATGCTTGGAACAACCTGAATATCACGTCATGAATAAGGCCATGCATGATGTGATTAAATAGAATGGAATGCACTTGAGATGTTATGCATGTACTGCCTTTGTAATGTTATGTATGCAACACATTTTTTCACCCATAACACTTATAAATAACTTTATCAATATATTGAAAATCAAGTGGGAATTAAATCCTAAGTCTCTGATCAAGAGCTGGAACCAGAGGCAGAATTCCTTACCAAAGGAAACACATAATGGAGCAACATAACAGAGGCAACATGGCCAGAATCAAGCTCTAACCAAAGGCATCATGAGTAGGTGTGCATGGGTCAGATGCAGTGTAATCAGGGACAAACTCTAAATAGAGGCAACATAATCGGAGTTAGGTGATACGTGACCAGAAGCAAAGTAAGAGGATACGTAACCAGAAGCAGAGTCAGAAGATATGCGACAAGAGGCAGAGTTAGAGGATACGTGACCAGAAACAGAGTCAGAGGATACATGACTAGAGGCAAAGTCAAAGGATACGTGACCAGAGGCAGAGTCAGAGGATATGTGACTAAAGGCAGAGTTAGAGGATACATGACCAGAGGCAGAGTCAGAGGAACTTGGATCAGAGGCAGCATGATCAGAGGAAAGACAAAAGGGAAACAAAAGAGGCAAAATGGAAATACCTAGTTGGGAAATGGCATCAGAGGCAACATGCCCAAAATCATAAGTTAATCATCAAAGGTAGAATGCCCAAAATAATGAGTTAGGAATTAGAGGCAGCAATTAAAAAAAACATCAAAGACAAGAAAGAGAGAAAGCCCTAGAGGCATACATAGCAGTTCTCATTATAAACTAAGCATCTAAACAATCCTTAATCGTATTTTCCCTAAATTCCTAACTAACTTAACAACATAATCATCACACAATTAAAATAGCAACATGTATGATAATTAAACACAGTTTTGGGTCAAATTTCACAAACACTTACATTCTTAAAAGTCCACTACCTCACATTCTTTGAATTTTTCAAACCCTTTTTTACCCAGAAACAATTTCACCAATAACTGAAGAATTTTCAATTAACTTAACCCACAATCCCTCATGATAAAATAATTTAATGTAAAGAGCTCACATAAATTTGTACTAATTCTTTTTGTTTGGGTTGTGTTTTCATTGATTTACTAATCTGAGTCAATTCTCAAAGATGGAGACAGAATCTTGCATGCAAGGAAGCTGGGCATATTTGAGGGGCTTTAGTGAACTTTTAGTCTTGGAAGATTTGGAAGAGAAGGTGAACAGTAGCAATGGAGTTATCCTTCAGATTGGTTACGGGAAGTAGAAGGGAAAAACGAGAGAATAATTGAGTATTTTTCTTGAGAAGAATAAAAATGAGGGAAAAGAAGATTATTCTCCTTTTTGCTCCTTGGACATTCCCCAAATTACCTTTTTGTCCATTCATATTTTTATTAAAATTCTTTGTTTCTTAATTAATGTGTTAATACGTTGACTTCCCTCTATTTAAATTAAATGGGTTATTACAAATAAATTGTGTATAAAATTATCACACCATAGAAAATCCATATATAATGAAAATTTAATCACAAAATTAATCAACGTATATTCTAAAATAATTTTAACACCAAATTAAATCTTTAAAATCCTATTTAATTATTAAAATAATTTATTATAAATTTTAGGGTGTTACAGTGTCAATTCAGACACAAACTAATGGAAATCAGCCTGATAGTGGCAACAACTATTTCATCCATAAGTGGTACTTGAAGATGTGTAAGAATACTTATGAATCTCAACGGTTGCTGGCCAGCAAGTTGAGAAGGATTCTAACGGTGACACCCTAGAGAGGCAAAACAAAAATACTCAAAGCTTAAAGGAAGACGTAGAATAAATAATACTTGTATGCTATTGTTTAAATAGTGCATTAAGTCCTCGACTGTATTGAGGTAAAATCTCTATGTAAAGGGAGGATTAGTATAAAAATACTCATGCCTCTTCTTTATCTATGCTCTACATTTAATCTAAGTTCTTTATGATTAAACTTTATTTTACTTTAACGGTTTTTTAATCGTAAGTTGATGTTTTGATAATGAATATTTTCTTTTGTTTAAGAAAATCGAATAATTTATAGAAATGGAAAAACACAATTAAAATCCCACATTTCTTGTGTTTTTCAGCACCTTCACATCTCGTTATTATCGTTTGATGACATCACGCTCAGAGGAACTCAACATCATCTGGCTACTGAAGATTAAAAGATAGTTGGTTCAACAAAGAAGTTGAAATCATGTCTACACTTCAATGTCTGCTTCTCAAGATGATGTCGGTTGAAGATGAGTCTTCATCCATTCCTGTTTTTCAGCATTTTGTTATATTTTTTAAATTATAATCAATTTAATAAATCAAATGACTTTGAATCATCTTGGATCAATTTTGAATATTTTGTTACTAACCCTTTCTAACTAGAAAAATTCTCAGAGTATTTTTTTCTTGTTTTGATGTTACAAATTAATTACACTGAGGAACATACATTCGAGAAGTTACAAAGGGATATGTTAGGGCGCAATGCAAGTCACTGTGTTGCAGTGTTGTTCGTGGCACAACTCCTTTCCTTTGAGTGCAACAGGAGGTCTTGGTGGCGTATTTCATAGCAGGTTGTGCCTAATTTAATTTTGAGCTACTGCATTGCGCCAATACCCAGTGCAATACATTGGTACACGTTTCCAGATCACTATTTAATTCCAAAATCAATATTTTGTCAGGGTTTTCATTTTTTGTTAGGGTTTTCTATGTATTTTCTGTGAAACACTATGAGTATTTAAGTAACTCATTTATTAGAGATTATACGAGCCTTCTTGAATCCTATGTAATTTTTGTTTACATATGCTATTTATGAAATTAAAACGTATTTGATTATTCATATATTTTTTTTCTTAATGCTTTTTGTGCTTGAATCACCATAGAACTGAACTTATTTATTACTTGATTAACATGTGTCTAATAAATTAACGTTTGTATATGCTTTGAGTAATAAGCCTCGTCACCTAAGGAATTAGGGTTCATTGTTATAAAAAAGGGATTTTGAGGCAAGAATTAGTCTTAGTCTAGTTTGTTCATTTGACATAATCAAATAAGTTAGACTGTTAAAATAGTAAATTAATAATTACAAAGTGAAATAAAGGTGATTCGAATTCCCTAATCATTTTTCTCTTATTGTATTTTCTCTATTTAATTTACGTTTGTTTGATATTATAAACTAATTATAAATCTTTTTTTTTACCTAAGAGTTATTTACTATGTTGAGTAATTAAGCTAATAACAATTCATGTGGAGACGATCAAACTCAGTAATTGCCTTATACAACTTGGGCCATTGCACAGGGCAACAAAATTACTAAGGCCCTAATTTTATTTTTTTTACTTATAATAAGATTTGTAATATTTTTTTACTTAAATAAACACCCAAGTCCAATAAGATTTGATTCATTGTTGAGGAAATGTAATATAAAATTTTGAAATAATTTATAATTATTAAAATTTTATTTTTTTATTAGGGGCCAAATTTTTTTGATTCGAACAGAGCCTCCAAAAACATTAAGATGATCCTGGACACGATTTTACTTATCATTATTATTACTTGAATGATTTGACACACTTGCCAAAGTGTTGTAAAGTTTTTGGTGTCATAGTCATACTTTGTTTAATTATGTTATTTTAAATAGAATATATATATATATATATATATATATATATATATATATATATATATAAATTTCCTATTAGTGATATAAATTGTCATTGTTTATTTTTAGTACTTTCTCTTGAAGGTGTTTTGAGTTGTGCATGCAGAGTGAAAATTCAGGATTGTTATTCAATCTGGAAATAAAAAAACTACAAAGCTAAATAGAAGAACAGTTAGAAAAGCAAATCAATATGAAATATAGGCATTTAAAGAATCACTTGCTAACGAACTTACATCTAGTGATTTTAATACTAAGTCGGAAGATATGAGTCTACCACCGTCGCCACCACCTCGACATGTTCTTGGAGATTTCGATAAAAAATTAAATAGGGGGCATATGACTCTTGGATTTCAAGCTACGAGTGCAATTCCTTTTAAAGTTAAGTCATTTGTGTTGAGTGCCCTGAAGAATGAACAATTTTCCCGTGTTGAGGTTGAGATATGTGGTACAACTAGCCCTCCTGGTGTGACTGAAGCTGCAAAAAGATCAAGGTTGTTTCATTTCACCTTAACTGGGATAGCTAAAATTGGATTTCATCTACTCCATTTGGGACAATACATACTTGGGATGAAGTGGAGGAAAAACTTATTGACAAGTACTTTCCAATTTCAAAGTTTATTCAAAAAAGGGCATAAATCACATGTTTTGATTAGAAGGATGTTGAGAACTTATATGATACTTGTGAGAGGTATAAATTCCTTGTGAAGAGGTGTCCAAGGCATGGGTTTGATTAGTTCACATAGATGTAGACATTTTGCCATGAGTTGAGACCTCAAACAAGGATGATGTTGGATGCTTCAGTTGGAGGATATTTGGGTATACGAATAGCGGAAGAGGCTACGAGTTTGATTGAACAGATGACTTCAGATGTGTATTGGATACAAAATGATAAAGGGTCATCTGGAAATGGTTGGCTTGAATGGATACCATCACTGCTACATTAGCTGCACAAAAAATAATGCATTCTCAAATATATGAGCTAACTAAGCAGATGGAGGTAGTTCTTAATTGAAGGTGCAAACACGAGAAGGGGGGTTGAATTGTGTTTGTCAAACTTGAATTCTTTTGCTGTTTTGTTGAATATTGATGTGAGTTATTTGATAAATAATTAATCAGACTCAGCAGCGGATAATAATAACATAAGAACACAACAATTTATCCTGGATCACCATTAACTAGGCTACATCCAGTCCCTTCCTTCAGAAGGTCTTTTCACTAATTCAAACTCCTTTGAATTACAACACTACTGACCCTTCAAGCCAGTCTTCCCAAACAGCCTGACAACCCCAGACTTTTGAGGAATAACAACACCTTGACTCTACAAGCCAAGTCTTCTGAAACAGCCTGACAACCCCAGACTTTTGAGGAATGATAACAATACCTTGACTCTACAAGTCAAGTCTTCTCCTACCAATCTGACAACCCCAGATTGAAGAAGGAATCTACACCACTATCGAATTAGATTAAGAGGGTTTGGAACTTTGTAATGTTGCTTCTGAAAAATTAATTATTGCACTAATTCTTATACTCTTTTGTTGCTTCTGGAAAGTTGATTGTTGCTATGAATTTCTCTCTCGAAAATACTTAGAAAATATTGTTCTTGCACACTTGTATTTCTCTCTTTTGAACTCTTAGATAACTTTGAATTGAAGCTTGGGTTCTTGTGTTTTTCGATACTTTATTCTTCATCATTAAGCCTCTATTTATAGTTGAAATTAGAACTTCACTTTGATCTGATACTATACTTCTCGAATGTATTTCGATTGATTCTGTTTTGAGAATATCCTGGAGTATTTTGCTCAGATTCTATTTTGAGTCTTTTGCTCCGATTCTGTTTTGAGCATTTTTCTCAGATTCTGTTTTGATCTTGCTTTTAGCTAGATGTTGTTTCTTGAGTCTTTTGCTCCAATTCTGTTTTGAGCATTTTTCTCAGATTTTGTTTCGAGCATACATTTAGCTAGATTATGTTTCTTTGATTTTCGTCTCTAATACTATCCTCTGACAGGTTCCTCTTATGATACACTCTAATGACCATCGTCTGGTAGTCATCCTCTGGTGACGTCATCTTCTAATGACATCCTTTGGTGACATCATCTTCTGATGACATCCTCTGGTGACGTCATCTTCTGATGACATCATCTGGTGACGTCATCCTTTGATTTCTTCTTCTAATGATGTCATCCTCTGATTTCTGCTTCTGGTGACGTCATCTGATTTTTCATTCTTCTTCTAAGTTAAAATACGATTTTCATGAAATACATTTGTTAACATCAAAACTTTAATTGCAAGAACCAACTTGGTTCCAACAGTTCTTAGTTCTAAAAATATAGTGGCTATTGCACAAAAGGTTCTCAAGTGTGATTTTTGTGGTGGAGGTCACGAGAATGGTTAATGTAGCCCATAACAAGCTTAAGACATTAACTTCACGGGAAGTTAGCATCGAAAAATTGGTAATCCATATTCCAACACTTATAATGCAGGGTGGAGGAATCATCCTATTTTCTATTGGAAAAATGATTGGTCGGGTTCCAACCAACAAGCTCAACAATAGAAGAAAGAACCATCATTGGAGGAAAATCTAAATAAATATTTGAAGGTAGCTAAATCATCATGGGAAAAGCAATAGGAGGTCACTAAGAATCAAGTTATCTCCATGAAAAATCTTGAGAGAAAAGTTGGACAATTATCCAAGTAAATAGTAGAAAAAGCTAGTGGGAGTTTCTCCAGTGATAAACTAATAATCTAAAAAATAATCTCACCAACAATCTGATAAGTTTGAGAAGTGGAAAAATGACTTCACCAACAATTCCAAAACCACAAAAGAATTAACCAGAAGTGGTGACGAGAAGTCAACCAGAGTAAGAGAAGGTGGAAGAAGCAGAAGTTGAAGGTACATAGGTCAAGGAGGATGCAGATAAGTCCAAGTTGATCTATGAAAGTTCAATGTTGAAGAAGTCAAAAAGTCAAATTTTGAAAAAAGGCGACAAGCCACAAATAATTCCCCCTTATGTGAAGTTACTATACTCTCAAGTGGTGAGCAGTTTGCGAGTTCATAGAGATTTTCTCTCAATCGATTATAAACATTCCTTTTTTTCTTAGACATTGGAGCAAATGCCTACTTATGCTAAATTTATAAAGGAGTTGTTGACCAGAAAGTGGAAATTCAAACTTGTATTCACTACATCAGTAAAGTCTTAACAACTTCATCACCACCACTTCAAAATATCACCAAAAGTTCCATTTTAATTCACCACAACATTCCCAATATTCCCCAAACACTCTGGGTTTACAAAACACTCTTGAAAACTTGGAATTTCTGAAAACTCGAATCTGTATTCGAATACAGACCCCTTATATTCGAATACAGAAGCCAAAAACTGCAATTTTAACATTATGTATTCGAATACAGCATGCCTGTAGTCGAATACAGAAGACCAAACCTTGAAAAGGGTTGAAACTAGTGGAAATCTACATTCTGTATTCGAATACAGCATGCCTGTAATCGAATACAGATGCGAATACAGTGTTAAAATCCCACTTCTGTATTCGAATACGACATGGTCGTAGTCGAATACAGATGCTAAGTCAGAAGCAAAAATCCTTCCTCTGTATTCAAATACAGGGGCTTGTATTCGAATACATGTTTGAAAACTTAAGTAAATTAGAAACTTGACAGGTTGTAGTGGAATACACACATGTTGTATTCGAATACACCTTCGAAAACCAGTGAAATTTTCCTGAGATTTCAACCCTTTTCAAACTGTTTTCTTTTAAAAACAAACAACCAAACATTAAAACAGATTCAACACTTTTTCCAGACAATACTTTCCTCATTAAAAATCCCTTTTCTTTTTAAATCATCAACATCAAATCATCCAGAAACAGAAACAGAATGATCAATCATTAGAACATCACACAACATTTCAGCTTTCTCAATATCAGAATAACATGCAAGCATTTCAGCTTTCACAACACATAAGAATAACATGCAAGCGTTTCAGCTTTCACCACACATCAGATTAACATGCAAGCATTTCAGCTTTCACAACACATCAGAATAACATGCAAGCATTACAGAGCAGCAAAACACCAATAGAATGCATTTTTTTGCATTTTAAAACCATTTTCAAAACAGTTTTGTGAACATGCATTTTAATCATGTTTAAAATAACATACAAGACATTTTTCCAGTTTCCCATATAAACAACACAACTTTTAGTGCATTCAGCCCAAACAGCAATCATCACAGAGCTTTTAAAACATCAAAAAATGCATTTTTCATTTCTTTCAAGCAACAGGCAAACCAGTTTCAAAATAGTAATGAAAACACTAGTAATGCCATGAAAGTTATGCACTTACAGCCCTAATGCAACTAGAAAGTGGAAGGTGCCCTTACCCTTGTTGCGTGTTTTGCTGTTTCTCTCGTTTCTGCTGTCGTTCCCGTTTTTGCGCCAAAAACCGGTGAAACTGTAGCCTGCGTTTGCTGCTACGAAACTGGGTTCTTTAGCTCCGTAATGGTATGGGGAATAACTTTTGTACTGGGGTTTTGGTGTTTCAGTGCTTGGATGTCCAAGTAATGGCACTTTGAAGAGTTCCCTCTTTTCTTCTTTGTAATCGTGACTGGAAATGGAGGAAGGCAGAAAACAGCAAACAGAATGGGAGGGAAGGGTGCTGTTACATGTAGCACTGTTACATGCAGTATGGGCAGTGAGGAAGGAGGGATGGTGTTCTGATTTCACCATCCTTCTCACTCCTATTTATAGGCTTTTGTGGTGCCACCTCACCAAAAAATAATGTTAAAATAATGCTGGATCCTTCAGCACTTAATTGTCTTGCCATTAGTCACTAATCCTCAATTAACTGCCCGATTAATTTAATTACTCGTAATTAAATTAATTTAATCTTTATCCAATAATTTTTATTCATCCTCGAAAATAAATATTTATATATATATATATATATATATATTTACTCAAAACATTTATATATTAAATATTTTACAAATGTCTCCAAATACACTTAAAATTAATTCCATAATTTTAATTAAAATTTAAGGGTCTTACAGTTTTTAACCACTAGGAGATAAATAAGGTTTGTCCTATACTGTGTTTTATATCATATTTATATCTTTCTACTAGGTCAAACAGGTCAAACACATTAATCACAACAGAACAATCACAAGACAATACAATGTTATTCGTAAGCTTAAAGGGTCAAACCAATCAAACACAAACAAAGAAGGGAGTGAGTTTCCAAATCATGTTGGTAGTATAATTAAGTAAGAAGAACACACAAATAATCATAATATAATTGTATCATAACACATTAGGGTATAACAAATTATTCAAGGAAATAATATCACATTATAACGTGAAAAACACTCAAGTAAAATCAATATCTCATTATAAAGTCAAACCATCTAAAAGAAATTATTATCACCTTCGAAACACATTAATCACAACAGAACAATCACAAGACAATACAATGTTATGCATAAGTTTAAACTCTACTTCTTCAAATTTTAGCATCATTCTAACTTTCAAGTGCTTGGTAATAAGGCTTGATATTATGCCACCACACAAGTCGGCGGACAATTCAAATTGGTCATGTCCTCATAGATCCCTTCAACTCATCCCGAGACATATATATGCGACGGTTTTGATAAACATGTGTTGCATGGTATCTCCTGATATTTAGGGGCTACCCCCAATTCACTTAGGAATTTCCCACTAGAATACCCTAAACATTATTGTCATAAGGCCCAACAACAGACCTCCACGATCAGGCTCATTAAAATATACTTCCCTAACATCACTAGGCTTGCCAGTCCCTACCTATATGATGACAAGATAATCTCAAAGTCAAATACCACAAATATTTAGTTTCATTTAAAGCATCATATTTGGAACGAGTTAAAATCACCACTATTTCATCAACTATAGGGTAACATCAATATACTATTCACAAATTAATAACATCAAACCCTTCAATATAATATCATCGTTACATAAACTCATATCACACAATGCATCTAAATTTTTTCATCACATAAACTCATATCGCACAATGCATCGAAGTTTTATCATCAAATCACATAAACTCGTGTGTCATAAATACATCCAAGTTTTATCATCGAATCACATAAAATCATGTCACATAATGCATCCAAGTTTTATCATCAAATCACCTAAATTCATCAAGTAAAACATAGGCACAAAATTTATTCGGGATCCAATATGACAATAATATCAAATATCAAACAATCATATAAAAATTAAATCAATTAGCAACTTATAAATATTTATTTTCGAAATTTTAATCTCACAATTTCCAAATTTTCAAATTAATTAATTTATCGCTTCAAGGGTTAAAGCCGTACATAGCAAGCCCCGGATGAATCATTAAAAAATATGGTTTTTCCGTTCATCTCACTATATAATATGCTCAAGAATTTCAAGCACTATCTCACCACTTACCTTATTTTGACGATTCCACACGCTAATCTAAGTCCACAAGCAAAAAGTCTCCTCTCATCTGACTTCTCGTCTTCAAATTGATCCAACTCGACAATTTATGGGTAAACACCAAAAATAAAATATGAGAATGCATTCTAAAAGGTCAATTTTAAGATTGGGTCAAAGAAAATTACTCCAAATAAGATAACTAATTAGTGGATAATGTAGCCATGGTTCACATGGTCGTTTTGGTGTTGGTTTCCTTCAAATCAAACATACAGTGAAGAGTGTAACACCCCAAATTTTATAATAAACTATTTTATTAATGAAATAATATTTTAAATAATTAATATGGTGTAAAAATTATTTTATAATATATGTTGATTACTTTTATGATTAATTTTCTTTGTATGTGTGTTCTCTATGATGTGATGATCTATACATATTGGACTAAATGAGTAATATAAATAACAAATATTGTACTTTATTTTTTATATATTTTCTAAAAATAATAGTATTTTAGTGTAATGTTTTAAAGAATAAGATTTTAGATGATTTTACGTGAATATGCGCATACGCAATTAATATGATATTTTCATGTGCATTTGACTGATGTTAAGTGTGCAGGTGATCATATTTCAATTATTTATAACTATTTTATATTTTTAGTTATTTATTTTATAAATAATTATCTTAAGATAGTAGTAATATTGTGTTTTATTCGTTTATTTTTATATACTTGTTATGACATTGTGATTTTAAATATATTTTTCGTGATTTAGTAATTAATATAAAGTGGTGATGTTATATTTATTTATTTTATAATTTCAAATATTCTTTAATTATGTAGTATTTTAATTTAAGTATTTAAAAAAAATAAGTATAATTATAGTGATGATTTTGAATATGAGAGTCTTTGTTATTAATGTATTTTAAAAGATTAGTTACTTTAATTACTTTATTGAAAAATATATTAGTTTTGAAATATTAGTAATGTTTTGAAAATTAAATGGTGGTTGGAGGAGTATTAAAATTGAGATTAAATAATAATTATTTTTGTTTTAGCAAAATAAAAATAGTAATAGTAAAACATAAAATAAATTTGGAGACCAATGGACTTGGCCATGTGTAAAGGATTTAAATCACTAATTGTGTTAATAAAATAAAATAAAAGAATAAGAACGGTAGCTGAATTTCAGGAGCAGCCATAAAAGAAGAGGAAACACAGCAACTAGTCTATCGTTTGATATTGGTGATCGATAACTATTCCAAAAAAATTTATTCGTTGATGTCCAAATTTCATTATGTTTTTTCACTCATTTAGATAATCAATTAAACACTCTTTCTCATATTTTTAACCATCTCAATTTCTCTCTAAAATATTCGACTTCCCCGTTAATAGAATTTGTTATTTTGCACCGTTCTTCTTCACCATAAGTCCATTTTGAGTGAAAAATCAATGTAAAAAACGACCGTATGAACAGTGGCTATATTATCCACTGACTAGTTTCCTATTTATGGTAAGTTTACTTGACTCAATTTCGAAATTGACCCTTTTAAAGTGTGTTCTCGAAATTTATTTTTGACATTTATCTATAAACTGTTGAGTTAGATCGTTTGAAGGACAAGAAGTCAAAGAACAAAGGTTGTTTGCTTGTGATATCGTATTTGCTTGTGAAAGTGTCAAAATAAGGTAAGAGGTGATAGAGCGTTTGAGTTCATGAGCATTGTATATTGTTAGATTAACGAGAAAACCAAATAGAAATATTTATAAGGTGTTGATTGATTTAATTTTGTGAAATTTATGGTATTTGATATTATTGTGACATTGGATGTCGAATGAATTTTATGCATATGTTTGATTAGACGAGTTTAGGTGATGTGATAATAAAAGATGGATGCATTGGGATAAGCTTATGTGATGATGATGATGTATGATTAATAATAGTGATCTTATAAATTTGTGATATGTTTATGTGATGTTGTATGATTGATGATAGTGGTGCTATAAATTTGTGATGAGTTTATGTGATGATTAATGATAGTGATGTTATAATTTTGAGATGAGAATATTGAAGTAACCCCATAGTTGATGAAATAATGGTGATTCCAATTTGTACATGAGATGAATGTCTTAATGGAGTATCATAGGCCAACAAGGGAAGAAAATAGATATTGAAAATTTTTGAAGTGGAGATTATTTTTTCATCATATAGATGACTTTCAAGCCTAGTGTTTTCGGGTGGGGAATTCCTTGGTGACTTGGAGGTAGCGCTCCAAATGTCGAGAGCTACCATGCAACACATGTTTACCTCGATTGTCGCGTATATGTGTCTCGGGTTGAGTTCAGGGGATCTATGAGGACAAGACCAATTTGAATTGTCCATCCACTCGGGTGGTGACATAGTATGAAGCCTTCTAACCAAGTACTTCATAGTTAGAATGGTACCAAATTGCGAAGTAGAGTTTAAGCTCATGCATAACATTGCATTTTCTTGTGATTGTTTTGTTGTGATTAATATGTATCGTGTGCAATAATAATTTCTCTTAGATGATTTAATGTTATAGTAAAATGTATTGATTTTCTTTGAGTGATTTTGACTTTATAATGTGATATTTTTCCTTGAAGAATGTTTGTGCAACGTGAAATGACAATGTAAGTCACAAGAAATGGGGGTTTGAATTGTGACCCTTTTTTTTAAATTTCTGCAATGTATTTTAAAACACAAGATTGATCGTGGTTTGATAAATAAAAATGAAGATTATCTTTGGTTAGAAATAAGTGAAACGTTAAAATATGATTAGTAATGTGCACGTGATAATTAAACTGAAGATAAGAGAGAATAGAATCACACAGGAATGTATACTGGTTCACCCAACTATGGGCTATGTCCAGTCCTCACAATCTTGTGAGTTTCTTCCACTAACTTGGTTAAAACAAGATTGGTCTTGTTTCTCCCTTAACTGATCAACTTTGATTTACAACAATTTATCTTTCACTTTGACAGAAATATCATAGATTACTTCCCTACACTTGGAAGTTGTTGGAACCAAGTTGGTTCTTTCAAGTAAAGTTTTGATGTTAACAAAAGTATTTTATGAAAATCATGTTTTGACTTAGAAGAAGTATGAAAAATCAGAGGATGACATCACCAAAGGATACACCAGAGGATGACGTTAGCAGAAGATACCTCCAGAAGATCAACCAGAAGACACCTCTAGAAGATACAAATCAGAAGCAGAAGATGTCATCAGAGGATGACGTCACTAGAAGATAAAAATGCCACCAGAAGATACGACCAAAAGATATCACCAGAGGATATATCTAGTGGATACCAGAGGATGTGATCAGAGGATGCCTCCAGAGGATACCTCTAGAGGATACCAGAAGATACCTCCAAAGGATACCAGAGGATATCATCAGAGGATTCCATCAGAAGCAAGAATCAGAGGATATCATCAATCAAAGGATATCATCAGAGGGAAGAAACAATGACATCATCACAGGATATTACTCTTGGCCCAGATCAGAAGGAAGTAGAGTCCAGAAGGAGACTTGGTCCAGACCAGAAGGAAGCATGTCTAGAAGAAGACTTGGTCCAAACCAGAAGGAAGAATGTCCAGAAGGAGACTTGGTCCAGACCAGAAGGAAACAGTGTCCAGAAGGGAACATGGTCCATACCAAAAGGAAACATAAGTTAGACTTTGGTCAGACTTGGTCTTGAATTGGTCAAGACCAGAAGATAGCATGGCCCAGAATAGAAGACTTGGTCCAGACCAGAAGATAGCATGGTCCAGAACAGAAGACTTGGTCCAGATCAGAAGATCAATGGTCCATATCAGAAGATCACACAGTCCAGATCATGAGACAAAATGGTACAAATCAGATCACATGGTCCAGACTTGGTCCAGATCAGCAGATCATACGGTCCAAAATTTAAATCATGATGCAGATCAATGAAGACTTGATTGAATTTTGATAGAAATTTGATCAAAGTATTAAGGAGATTTGATTCAAAAATCACTAAAGACTTGAAGGAAATTCAAATGTAATTTGAACTAAAAGATACATTTTGAAATTAAGACAAACAAGATTGGCCAACATAATTTTGAAAGGAAATCTGAGCAGGATTTTGAAGGTGCAAACACGAGAAGGGGGTTGGATTGTGTTTGTCAAACTTGAATTCTTTTTGTTATTTTGTTGAATGTTGATGTGAATTACTCGATGAATAAATAATCAAACATAGCAGCGGATAATAACAGCATAAGAACACAACGATTTATCTAGGTTCACCATTAACTTGGCTACATCCAGTCCCTTCACTCCGAAGGCTTTAATCCACTAATTCAAAACACTTTGAATTACAACACCTGACCCTCCAAGTCAGTCTTCCCAAACAGTCTGACAACCCCAGACTTTTGAGGAACAATAAAAACACCTTGACTCTACAAGTGAAGTCTTCTCCTACCAATCTGACAACCACAAATTGAAGAAGGAATCTACACCACTATCGGGTGAGATTACAAGGGTTTGGAACTCTGCAAAGTTGCTTCTGGAAAGCTGATTGCTGCACTGATTCTTGCATTCTTTTGTTGCTTCTGGAAAGCTGATTATTGCGCTGCATTTCTCTCTCGAAAACACTAGAAAATATTGCTTTTGCACTCAAGAATTTCTCTCTATTGAACTCTAGCATAACTTTCAATTTGAAGCTTGAGTTATGTGTTTTTCGATGCCTAATGCTGCTGCCTGAAGCCTCCTTTTATAGCTGCAATTAGGGCCTTGTCGAAGCTTAAATTCGAGATAAATCCTGCTCAGATTTCCTTTGAAAATTCTGTTGGCCAATCCTGTTTCTCTTAATTTGAAAGCGTATCTTTTAGCTGCAGATTTCATTTGAAAATTTTATTGACCAATCCTGTTTCTCTTAATTTCATATCGTATCTTTTAGCTTCAGATTTCATTCGAATTTCCTTCAAGTCTTCAGTGATTTTTGAATCAAATCCCCTTAATACTTTGATCAAATTTCTATCAAAATTCAATCAAGTCTTCTTCGAATTTCAAATCAAGTCTTCATTGATCTGCATTATGATTTAAATTCTGGACCCTGGACCAAGTCTAGACCATGTGATCTGATATGTACCATTCTGTCTCATGATTTGGATTGTGTGATCTTCTGATTTGACCATAGATCTTATTATCGGGACCATTGATCTTCTGATCTTGACCAAGTTTGGACCAATTCTTTTGTTCTGGACCATGCTATCTTCTAGTCTGGACCAAGTTTGGACGAAGTCTGGACAATGTTTCCTTCTGGTCTAGACCAACTCTCCTTCTGGACATGCTTCCTTCTGATATAGGCCAAGA
Source organism: Cicer cuneatum (assembly GCA_037974295.1). Classification (NCBI taxonomy): domain Eukaryota; kingdom Viridiplantae; phylum Streptophyta; class Magnoliopsida; order Fabales; family Fabaceae; genus Cicer; species Cicer cuneatum. Next base: position 42,248,252 of record JBBPBO010001986.1, read on the forward strand.
ATAATATCCTCTGATGATGCCATTGTTTCTTCCTTCTGATGATATCCTCTGATTGATGATATTCTCTGATGTTTGCCTTTGATGACATCCTCTAGTATTCTCTGGAGGTATCTTCTGGTACCCTCTGGTGACATCCTCTGGTATCCTTTGGATGCATCCTCTGGTATCCTTTGGATGCATCCTCTGGTATCCTCTAGATGTATCCTCTTGTGATATCTTCTGGCCGAATCTTCTGGTGGCATTTTTATCTTCTGGTGACGTCATCCTCTAGTGACGTCATCCTCTGATTTTTCATACTTCTTCTAAGTCAAAATATGATTTTCATAAAATACTTTTGTTAACATCAAAACTTTAATTGGAAGAACCAACTTGGTTCCAACAGATTTATCTCGAATTTAAGCTTGGACAAAGCCCTAATTGCAGCTATAAAAGGAGGCTTCATGCAGCAGCATTAGGCATCGAAAATACAAGAACTCAAGCTTCATATTCAACATAATCCGAGAGTTCAAAAGATAGAATCACTTGAGTGCAAAAGCAATATTTTCTAAATGTTTCCGAGAGTGAAAGACAATATTATAATCAGCTTTCCAGAAGCAACTACTCAAGAAAGTCATTGCAACAATCAGCTTTCCAAAAGCAACTTTGCAGAGTTCAAAACCCTTGTAATCAATCCTGTTAGAGGTGTAGATTCCTTCTTCAATTTGGGGTTGTTTGATTAGTAGGAGAAGATTTGACTTGTAGGGTCAAGGTGTTGTTATCGTTCCTCAAAAGTCTGGGGTTGTCAGGCTATTTGGGAAAACTGACTTGGAGGGTCAGGTGTTGTAATTCAAAGTGTTTTGAATTAGTGGATTAAAGCCTTCGGAGTGAAGGGACTGTTGGAATGAAGTTGGTTCTTACAATTTAAAGTTTTGATGTTAACAAATGTATTTTATGAAAACAACATTTTTGACTTAGAAGAAGAATGAGAAATGCCACCAGAAGAAGAAGATGACGTCACCAGAAGCAAAAATCAGAAGATGACGTTACCAGAAGAAGAAATCAGAGGATGACGTCACCAGAAGAAGAAATCAGAGGATGACGTAATTGGAATTAAGTTGGTTCAATCAATCAAAGTTTTGATGTTAACAAAAGTATTTTATGAAAATAGTATTTTTACTTAGAAGAACAAATCAGAAGCTGTGCAAAATCAGAGGATGACACCACCATAGAATACATCCAGAGGAAGCCACCAGAGGATAGAAATGTCACCAGAAAGGTTAGGCCAGAGGAAACATCCAGAGGATGCATCCTGAAGGCAGCAGAGGATACACCTCTAGAGGATATTAGAGGATGTCATCAAAGGCAAAATATCAAAGGACAAATAACATCATCATAGGATATCTTTCTTGTCCCAGATAAGAAGGAAGCAGAGTCCAGAAGGATACTTGGTCCAGACCAGAAGGAAGTCTGTTAGAGGGAAATTTGTTCCAGACCAGAAGGAAACATATGTCAGATTTGGTCCAGACTCAATCCTGACCAGAAGATAGCTTGGTCGTGAATATAAGAATCAGTCTAGACTTAATCCAGACTTGGCCTAGACCAGAAGATAACATGGTCCAGAACATAAAATTCAGTCCAGATCAGAAGAAATGATTGTCCAGACTAAAGGTGCAAACACGAGAAGGGGGGTTGAATTGTGTTTGACTTAACTTGAATACTTTTCTTTTTTTATACTTTTAAAACAAAACTTGATGTATAATTAAAAACAAAGATAGCAGCGGATAAAAAGTAAAAATAAAACTCACAGTTTTTATACTGGTTCACCGTTAACGAGGCTACGTCCAGTACCTTCACCTTGAAGGATTTCACTAATTCAAACCTTGAATTACAACCTTTATACTGACCCTCCAAGTCAGTCTTCTCAAATAGTCTAACAATCCTATACTTCTTTGAGGAATGCAGCTCCTATCTTCAGCCAATCTGACAATCCCAGATTGTAGAAGAAATCACAACACTATGAATCTAATTGCCAAGTAACCTGCTACCCCTTATGACTCCCTCAGATTGTAGACTCTACTTCAACAACTTAGATTTGACACAGTGGAAAGAAAATAACACGAGTACTTGCCTCTTGAAAGCTGGAACTCACAATTGACCTCTCTGAAAATTTGAGTGTTTTCTTTGGAAGTGTGTGACTCTTTTGTGATTTTCGATGATGAGTATTCTGCCTTGAGCCTCCTTTTATAGATGAAGATTAGGGCCTCTTCCAATGCTTAAATTCGAGCTGAATCTTGCTGGATTCTCTTGAAAAAATAACTTGACCAATTGGGCTTCATTTAAATAAAAAACTTATCTTTTTTAAGCGTCAGATTTCTTTCAAAAAATAACTGGCCAATCAAAACTTTAGTTGCTTCCCGCCACAGCTCCTGAATTCCACAATACCTCACTTTTATTTTTGTAACAAATCTTTTTAATACTTTGATTAAAATAAATTAAAATCTCCACCGTTAATCCTCCTGATTAAATCTGGACCATCAGATCTTCTACGCCCGTCCACATCTGGACCAAATAAATTGATATGCTGTGATCCTCTGAATTCAGCCATCCCTGGACCACACTTCCTAACTCTCTGATCTTCTGATTTCGGCCGTCCTGGACTCGCACTTGATATGCTATAATCCTCTGAACTCGGCCTTTGCTAGACTACACATCCTGTCCCTCTGATTTCGGCCAACACTGGGCCATGGTCTGATCTTCTGATCTGGGCCATCACTGGGCCAAATAATTTATTCTAAACCATTAAACTGAATATTTTTCCTCTGACCTGGACAAATTCTGGACTTGGTTTGGAATGAACTTAAATTAACTTGAGAAAAAAATATTTCAGTCTAGACATTTTACCTTTGATTTTGGACCAGGTCTGGATTGATTCAGGAATTCATTTCTTCTGGTCTGGACTTAGTTTCATGCCTTGAATCATGCTATCTTATGGTCTGGGTCAGATCTGGATTGATACTCTTGTTCTGGACTCATTAACTTATCTTCTGGTTGAGTTTGGAAAAGTCTGGAACAAGTCTGGAACAAGTCTGGGCTGTTTTAATTTCTCACTGTCAGGTCATCTTCTGGTCAGAGTAACTTCTGGAATAAATCTGATATTTGATTCCTCTTGGTCTGGACAAACTCTCCCTCTGGCAGGCTTTCCTCTGGTATGGTCCAGGTTTCCTTATGATTTTTCTTCCTTTTGTTCTGGACCAGCAAAGATATCTTCTGGTGATGTTTTGACATTCCTGGAGTATCTTCTGGTAATTCCAGAATTCATTTTCTGGAATCCTTTGATCTTCTGCTTCTGATTATTTCAGTTTCTGGTGGTATTTAATTTAATAATTCAAGGTACAAAATAAGATTACATTGAGTACTTTTGTAAACATCAAAATCCTAAGACTTAGAACCAACTTGGTTCCAACAATCTCCCCCTTTTTGATGATGACAAAACCATAACTTATTTTGCTAGTTTATAACTCGAATGACTTGAATTACTCCCCCTCAGACCAATCTCTCCCCCTAAGTCTGATACTCTCCTTTTCAACTCCTTCTTTGTTCTCTCTTTCTTTTCTTCTCTTCTCCTCTCCTTTTCAACTCTCCTTCTTTGTTCTCTCTTTCTTTTCTTCTCTTCTCCTCTCCTTTTCAACTCATTCTCTTTTCACTCTTTCTTTTACTCACTTTGTTTTTCTCTCTCCCTGTTTCCTCTCCTTTTCACTCTTTCTTTTTCTCTCTCCTTTCTCCCTGTTTCCTCTCCTTTTCAACTCCTTCTCTTTTTCACTCTTTCTTTTTCTCTCTCTCTCCCCCTTTTTGTCATCAGCCAAAAAGTGGTCCTACTATTTTTGTATTTTTGTTTTTCTCTTTACAAATTGCAGAAAGTAAAAATATAAACTAAAAGACAGAAAATAAAATTATAGGAAATTCAAAAACTCCTAAGATGACTACTTGAGCTAGTTAGATATGGAGGTCATGCTGAGATGCTTTTTAATGAACTCGAACCTATCTTCTAGTAAAGGTTTGGTGAAGATATCAGCCCATTGATGATCAGTGTCCACAAATTGGATGCTTAAAGTTCCTTTTTGAACATGGTCCCTAATGAAATGGTGTTTTATTTCAATGTGTTTGGCTCTAGAGTGTAAGATAGGGTTCTTGGTTAGGTTTATGGCTGAAGTGTTATCACAGAACAAAGGGATATTGTTTTCAAAGATGTTGTAATCTTCAAGTTGGTGTTTCATCCAGAGTAACTGTGAACTGCATCCTGCTGCTGATATATACTCAACTTCAGCTGTTGACATGACAATGGTGCTTTGTCTTTTGCTTGACCAAGAGATCAAGTTATCACCTAAGAAAGTGCAGTTGCCACTTGTACTTTTCCTTTCCAGCTTGTCTCCAGCATAGTCAGAATCACAAAAACCTATGAGTTTGTAGGTGGGGGTTTTCTTGTATAACAAAGTAAAGTTGGTGGTTCCTTTAAGGTATCTCAAAATTCTTTTGACAGCAGTTAAATGGGATTCCCTATGGTCAGCTTAAAATCAGGCACAGACACAAACACTAAACAAGATGTCAGGTCTAGAAGCAGTTAAATAAAGAAGGGATTCAATCATACCTCTGTATGTTTTCTGGTCTACCTTTTGGCTGGTTTCATCTTTCTCAAGTGAGCAGGTTGGGTGCATGGGGGTGGCCATAGGCTTACAGTCACTCATCTTGAACTTTTTGAGAAGTTCTTTGGTGTATTTAGATTGGTGAATGAGTATACCTGATTTACCTTGATGAATCTGAATTCCCAAGAAGAACTTAAGTTCTCCCATCATACTCATTTGGAACTCCTTCTGCATTAGGTCAGAAAACACTTTGCACAAAGTGCCATTAATGGATCCAAATATGATATCATCAACATAGACTTGGATAATCAGAATATCATTTTTAATGGATTTCCTAAATAGAGTATTATCAATCTGGCCTCTATTAAATTCATTCTTAAGCAGAAAGTTGCTAAGTCTGTCATACCATGCCCTTGGTGCTTGTTTTAAACCATATAAAGATTTCTTAAGTTTAAAAACATGGTCTAGAAAATCAGAATTTTCAAATCCAGGGGGTTGTTTGACATAGACTTCCTCACTTATATAGCCATTTAAGAATGCACTTTTAACATCCATTTGATACAGCATTATATCATGATTAGCAGCAAATGTCTAATTGCTTCTAACCTGGCCACTGGAACAAAGGTCTCAGTGTAATCTATACCTTTATATTGACTATATCCTTGAGCTACAACTTCACCCTTTTCATTGAATTTGTTTCTGAACACCTACTTGGTTCCAATAATGTTTTTGTGTGGTCTGGATACCAGATCCTAAACATCATTCCTTTGGAATTCATTCAACTCTTCTTGCATTGCAAGTATCCAACCTTCCTCTGCTAAAGCTTCATCAACATTGCTTGGTTCGCATCAACTTCTGGTTCTGGAAGATCTGCAACAGCTTCTGATTCTGATAAGTCAGCTTCGGGTTCTGGTGAATCTGTAACAGCTTCAGATTATGGTAAATATCCAGATTTCTCTTCTGACTTGTCTTGGCTGTTCTGACTTGATCAGATTTATCTTTTGAAGAATTGTCATGTGTTGCTGACTTGCTTGTATCCTCTACTTCTGTTTCTTCTGCTTCTTGTAACACCCCGAGTTTAAAACACAGCGCGGGTGCATTTTTTTTTCAATAAATGATTAAAATGAGTTTTCCAAAATTAATATCAAGGGAATTAAAATAAAATCAGTTCATTTCAAAGGTTATCACCCAATCAGTGTTAGAGTGCAGAATAATACAGCGGAAAAAGTAATACATTAATTCCCAAAATAAAATTACATTTCCCAAAACTCAAGACCTTATACAAAAGTCTAGACTGATCATGCACTAATCTACAGTAGCACGGTCTCCACCGTATCCTCTATAAGTCTCGTCTTCAGCCAACCGTCCATCCCTCTGCGTTGTCCACGTAGACTCTGTACGAAAAGATCAGTGGAAACTAACGACGCTTCCGTCGTTAGTGTATCCGTCGGTAGGACGGGTTTGGGTAACATCTGAGGGCAAAGCCCAAAGTCCACAATATAATAGCAAGGGTCACTGACCGAAATTAACAAATAAGCACATAGCATATATCTCACAACAACACTTATATTTATGACATAATATATGACAATGATGTGGAAATAGTAATGCTCATTTGAAATTAAGATCATTTCCAATCATTCATCATTTAATAAATCGTGACCCATCGGTCAATCCCTCAATGCAATATATATATGCTCATGTATACAATTTTCTCGGAATCACCAAGGTGCAGTCGCTCACAGACCAGCACACGTGCAATCGCTCAACAGACCAGCACGATTTAAATATGTATGACTTTAACGGCCCTCAAGACCAGGGTGCAATCGCTCAACAGATCAGCACCAGTGCAGTCGCTCAACAGACCAGCACTATTTGACACATGGAATAGACCGTCTAATACACGCGGAACCATTCCGTAGCCCGGACAGAACAGACCGTCTAATACACGCGGAACTACTCTGAACCTGGATAGAATAGACCGTCTAATACATGCGGAACTATTCTATAACCACATGGTCACTACAATTACGTGTATTAGCCTCTCACAGGCGAAATACACAGAAGTTAAATCCTCGCACGGATAGAATGGACCGTCTAATACACGCGGAACCATTCCGTAGCCCGAGTAGAATAGACCGTCTAATACACGCGGAACTACTTTGACCCCAGATAGAACAGACCATCCAATACACGCAGAACTATTCTATAACCCATGGTTACTACTTAACTTCGCGGCCCATCACGGTCACCGCATCAACTCTGTGGCCCATCGCGGTCACCACTTCACTATGCAATGCATGGACATACAATGTTTTCTCTTCACTGAAAACAGTACGCAATCCTCAACAAAAATTCAGTCTTTGCATCATTCCCCCAAAACATCTCAACACAATTAATTTCTTAAACAACACAGTAATGATTAAACATTCCAGTAATCATTAACACTTTACTTTATCACAACATTTCATTCTTAATTATCTCAAGTCTTTCCTCAACACTTTAAAATTCATAAAACATTGTTTAAAACTGAGTTTTCTGGGAAACACGAATCTGTATTCGAATACAGCTTCTCTGTATTCTACAGAAGCCAAAAACAGTGGAGAATTACACTCTATATTCGAATACAGCCCTCTGGTATTCGAATACATAGGCAGTCTCAGTGCACAAATCAGCATTTTCACTACATCTGTAAAGTCTCAAAAAATTCATCACCACCACTTCAAACTATCCCCAAAAGTTCCATTTTAATTCACCATAAACCTTCCCAATACTCCCCAACACTTAGGGTTGATAAAGCAATGTTTAAAACTTTGGTTTTTCTGAAAAACACGAATCTGTATTCGAATACAGCTCCCTTGTATTCGAATACAGAAATGAAAATTTGATCTTCTGGAAAAACACAAATCTGTATTCGAATACAGATCCTTAGTATTCGAATACAGAAGCCAAAACTTGTGAAAAACAACATTCTGTATTCGAATACAGCATGCCTGTAGTCGAATACAGAAGCCAAGAACAGAACTACAATGATCAACATCAGAACATTAGAAACAGAACCAGAATGATCAACATCAAAACATCAGAAATAGAAACAGAATGTTCAACATCAGAACATCAGAAACAGAAACAGAACCAGAATCATAATGATTAACATCAGAACATCAGGAACAGAACCAAAATGTTCAACACCAGAACATCAGAAGCAGAAACAGAATGTTCAACATAAGAACATCAGAAGCAGAAGCAGAATGTTCAACATCAGAACATCAGAAACAGAAACAGAATGTTCAACATAAGAACATCAGAAGCAGAAGCAGAATGTTCAACATCAGAACATCAGAAACAGAAACAGAATGTTCAACATCAGAACATAAGAAACAGAAGCAGAATGTTCAACATCAGAACATCAGAAAACAGAATCAGAATCAGATTGATTAAAACCAGAACATCAGAAATAGAAACAGAATGATCCACACAAGGATCATCAGAACCAGAAGCAGAAACATAATGATCCACACCAGGATCATCAGAACCAGAAACAGAAACAGAATGATCCACACAAGAATCATCAGAACCAGAAACAGAAACATAATGATCCACACAAGGATCATCAGAACCAGAAACAGAATGATCCACACAAGGATCATCAGAACTAGAAACAGAACAGAATGATCCACACAAGGATCATCAGAACCAGAAACAGAACAGAATGATCCCCACAAGGATCATCAGAACCAAAAATAGAAACAGAATGATCCACACATGGATCATCAGAACCAGAAACAAAAACAGAATGATCCACACAAGGATCATCAGAACCAGAAACAGAAAAAGAATGATCCACACAAGGATCATCAGAAGATGGTTAACATCAGAACCATCAGAAGCGAAAATAGGATGATTAACAGAATCATCAGAAGCAAAGACAGGATGATTAACAGAATCATCAGAAGCAAAAAAACAGGACGATTTAACAGAATCATCAGAAGCAAAGACAGGATGATTAACAAAATCATCAGAAGCAAAGACAGGATGATTAACAGAATCATCAGAAGCAAAGACAGGATGATTAACATAATCATCAGAAGCAGAAACAACAAAATGATTCATCCAGAATCATCAGAAACAACACAGAATGATGTTGAAACCAAGTTGGTTCTAAATAATCTGGATTTTGATGTGTACAAATACACTTGATGGAATCTTATTTTGAACTTGAATTACTACAGTAAAAACCATCAGAAGATGAATGTATCAGAGGATACATTATGAATTTACAGAAGATGCATTTCTGGAATTATCATAAGATAAACCAGAATATCCAAAACCGACCAGAAGATAACTTTGGAGGCTTATATCAAACAGAAAAAAGATTAGAAGAACATCTCAAAAACAGCAGAGGGAAGCCTGCCATAATATGAATTGCTCTAAACAATAATGATTCAAATATCAGAAGCAATCAAGGAGTTATACTGATCAGAACATAGCCTGGCAGTGTAATTTCAACATAGTCCAGAAGTGACCAGAAGATATCTTTGATGGACTATATCAGAGGAAATAAATATCAGAAGATTCTTTGGACCATACTAATGTGAAGCCTGCCATGTGAGAGTTGTTCCAGGCCATAAGTTGTCAAAAGCAAGAAGTAATCCAAAAGATAATTTGACCAGAACATGGCATGACAATCGAATTTTGAACAACCCAGACTGCGCCCAGAATTGATCAGAAGAAACACAGAATGATTATCAGAAACATCAAAAGCAGAAAAAATGATGATTATCAGAATCATCAGAAGCAGAAAACATGATGATTATCAGAATCATCAGAATCTGAAAACAGGATGATGATCAGAATCATCAGAAGCAGAAAACATGATGACTATCAAAATCATCAGAAGCAGAAAACAGGATGATGATCAAAATCATCAGAAGTAGAAAACATGATGATTATCAGAATCATCAGAAGCAACACATTTCAAACGGTTTCTTTTAAAAATAACAACCAAACATCAACAGATTATGCATTTTTCCAGAAAACACTTTCCTCATTTAAAATCCCTTTTTCTTTTAAATCATCAACATCACCAGAATCACACAAAACAGAAACGGAATCAGAACCATCAACACCAGTTCATTCAGAAACAGAGACAGAATGATCAATCATCAGAATCACCCAGATTTTCAAACCATCAAAACATCTTGCATGCATTTCAGTTTCCTCACTCATCAGAACAAACATGCAAACATTTCAGTTTCACAACATCAGAATAACATGCAAGTATTCAGCTTTCTCAAATATCAGAAACATGCAAAGCATTTCAGCTTCTCAAAACATTAGAATAACATGCAAAGCATTTCAGCTTCCTCAAACATCAGAATATTAGGCAAGCATTTCAGCTTTCACAACACAACAAAATAACATGCAAGTATCACAGAGCAACAAAACACCAACATAATGCATTTTTGCATTTTAAGACCATTTTCAAAGCAGTTTCATGACATGCATTTTAATCATAATTAAAATAACATGCAAACATTTTTCAGCTTTCACACATAAGCAAAACAGCATGTTTTATCAGTAAAACGGCCAACAACAACCATCACATATCAACTGAATGCATTTCAAAATAGTTTTTCCTTTAAAACAGAAATGAAACCACACACATTTATGGCCCTAATGCAGCTAAAAGGTGGAAGGCGCCCTTACCCTTGTTGCGTGTTCTGCTATTCCTCTCGTTTCTAATTATGCTTCCGTTTGCGCGTCCAAAACCGGTGAAACTGCAGCTTGCGTTTGCTGCTACGAAACTGGGTTCTTTAGCTCCGTAATGGGGTGGGGATTAACTTTAATACTGGGGGTTTTCTGGTTTGGTGTTTGTATTTCCAGTTACATGGAACTTTTGAGGAACTCTCTCTTTGGTATTTTGAAATTGTGAAACTGCTTTTCAGAAAACAGGAGGCAGAAATGGGAGAAGAGGTTACTGTTACATGCAAAATGGGAGGTATGGAGTTCTGATTTCTGCCCAGCCCCTCACGTGTACTTATAGGCTCACTTGAGTGCCACCTCCTTTGAAACAATGATACAATAATGCTGGATTTTCCAGCTAGATTTTTCAGCACTTAATCCTTTTGCAATTAGCCACTAATCATTAATTAATGGTCCGATTAATTTAATCACTCGAAATTAAATTAATTTAATCTTCATCCAATAATTATAATTCATCTTCCAAAATAAATATTTATATATATATATATATTCACTCAAACATACATATATTAAATATTTTACAATATTCCCAAAATACACTTAATATTAATTCCAAAATTAATATTAAATTTAAGGGTCTTACATTACCACCCCCCTTAAATTAGTTTCGTCCTCGAAACTACATGTTGATAAACAACTGAGGATAATGTTCCCTTATGTTACTCTCCAGTTCCCATGTGATAAACGCGTCCTCTAGCAGTGGGACGAGTAGCCCTAGTCGCGTTAACAGCTGGTTCTACTTTTGGAGCCTTGCAATCCCTAGCAAAATGTCCTGGCTTCTGGCAATTGTAGCATGAAGGACTCATAGTGGTACAAGCAGTAGCATAATGTCCCTCTTTTCCACATCGGAAACATCGAACCCCTTGTCCTAATTGCCGTCCAAAATTCTGATTTCCCGGCCGATTCTGGCCTCTCTTGTTGTTCTGGGGTCGGTTATACAGCTTAGCAACCTGCTTTCCTCTATTGTTTTGATTGTGCATCCGACTAGGCCCTCCAGAATCAAAGTTCCCTCCTTTGTTGGCCCTCTTGTTCTTCATCTCTTCGACCTCTCTACACTTCTCCACTAACACTTGGAAAAGTTGAATTCCCAATGGCAAGACCGAGTCTTGAATCTCATACTTTAGTCCATTTTGAAAGCGATGACATATAAATTCTTCAACAACTTCTTCCCGGAAGAATCTGAAGTGCCTGGACAGCGATTCAAACTTAGCAGCATATTCTCCTACCGTCATGTTTCCCTGGTGCAATTTCAGAAAATCGTCACCCAACTTGGTCCTAGTGCTCATCGGGAAGTACTTGTCTAAAAACTTCTTCTTGAACGACTCCCAGTTCACTTCCTCGTGAGCTGACCCCATCAGTAGTCTTGTACTTCTCCACCAATACTCTGCATCCCGTATCAGTAGGTACGTGGCATAATTGACTTTCACCGCTGCCTGACAGTTAATCATCACGAAGATTTTATCCATCTCTTGGATCCACTGGTCCTCTCTCTCTGGACCCTCATCACCCGTGAACTTGGGAGGATTATGGCGACGAAAATCCTCTAATCCTCTAGATTCAGCAGCGCGAATCTCTCTTTCTCTCTTTTCCAGATCGCGTTGAGTCTTGGCAGCCGTCTGTGCAGCAACAGACGCAGCCATGTTGTTCATTGCTTCAGCCATCCGATCTTCCCGGCTGACATTTGTTCTTGGGGTGTCATCTCTTCGTGGAGGCATTGTTTCCTACAAAACCATCGTCACTTCAGTCACACCACAACTTACACAAGACTTGACACTTTAACTACTTGCTCCTATGCATGATCAGCTAATAACTCAAAACAAATACTTAAATCAGAGCTTTAACCCAAAACTTTAACCCAATGCTGTAATACCACAATTGTAACACCCCGAGTTTAAAACACAGCGCGGGTGCATTTTTTTTTTCAATAAATGATTAAAATGAGTTTTCCAAAATTAATATCAAGGGAATTAAAATAAAATTAGTTCATTTCAAAGGTTATCACCCAATCAGTGTCAGAGTGCAGAATAATACAGCAGAAAAAGTAATACATTAATTCCCAAAATAAAATTACATTTCCCAAAACTCAAGACCCTATACAAAAGTCTAGACTGATCATGCACTAAGCTACAGTAGCACGGTCTCCACTGTATCCTCTATAAGTCTCGTCTTCAGCCAACCGTCCGTCCCTCTGCGTTGTCCACGTAGACTCCATACGTAAAGATCAGGGGAAACTAACGACGCTTCTGTCGTTAGTGTATCCGTCGGTAGGACGGGTTTGGGTAACATCTGAGGGCAAAGCCGAAAGTCCACAATATAATAGCAAGGGTCACCGACCGAAATTAACAAATAAGCACATAGCATATATCTCACAACAACACTTATATTTATGGCATAATATATGACAATGATGAGGAAAATAGTAATGCTCATTTGAAATTAAGAACATATATGCCTTTTCAAAAACAGCAGCCAATTATTATGAAATATGTGGTAAGTACAGACAACACCTCATCAAATCACAATTATTAAATCAGACATTCAGATTCTGAACAGTACTCACACACATCAATTTCCAATCATTCATCATATAATCAATCGTGACCCATCGGTCAATCCCTCAATGCAATATGTATATGCTCATGTATACAATTTTCTTGGAAGCACCAAGGTGCAATCGCTCACAGACCAGCACACGTGCAATCGCTCAACAGACCAGCACGATTTAAATATGTATGACTTTAACGGCCCTCAAGACCAGGGTGCAATCACTCAACAGATCAGCACCAGTGCAGTCGCTAAACAGACCAGCACAATTTCACACATGGAATGGAGCGTCTAATACACGCGGAACCATTCCGTAGCCCGGATAGAACAGACCGTCTAATACAAGCGGAACTACTCTGAACCCGGATAGAATAGACCGTCTAATACACGCAAAACTATTCTATAACCATCATGGTCACTACAATTACGTGTATTAGCCTCTCTCAGGCCAAATACACAGAAGTTAAATCCTCGCACGGATAGAATGGACCGTCTAATACACGCGGAACCACTCCGTAGCCCGAGTAGAATAGACCGTCTAATACACGCGGAACTACTCTGATCCCGGATGGAACAGACCGTCCAATACACGCGGAACTATTTTGTAACCCATGGTTAGTACTTAACTTCGCGGCCCATCACGGTCACCGCATCAACTCTGTGGCCCATCGCGGTCACCACTTGACTATGCAATGCATGGACATGCAATGTTTTCTCTTCACTGAAAACAGTATGCAAACCTCAACAAAAATTCAGTCTTTGCATCATTCCCCCAAAACATCTCAACACAATTAATTTCATAATCAACACAGTAATGATTAAACATTCCAGTAATCATTAACACTTTACTTTATCACAACATTTCATTCTTAATTATCATAAGTCTTTCCTCAACACTTTAAAATTCATAAAACATTGTTTAAAACTGAGTTTTCTGGGAAACACGAATCTGTATTCGAATACAGCTTCTTTGTATTCTACAGAAGCCAAAAATAGTGCAGAATTACACTCTGTATTCGAATACAGCCCTCTGATATTCGAATACAGAGGCAGTTTCAGTGCACAAATCAGCATTTTCACTACATCTGTAAAGTCTCAAAAACTTCATCACCACCACTTCAAACTATCACAAAAAGTTACATTTTAATTCACCATAAACCTTCCCAATACTTCCCAACACTTAGGGTTCATAAAGCAATGTTTAAAACTTTGGTTTGTCTGAAAAACACGAATCTGTATTCGAATACAGCTCACTTGTATTCGAGTACAGAAGTGAAAATTTGATCTTCTGGAAAAACACAAATCTGTATTCGAATACAGATCCTTTGTATTCGAATACAGAAGCCAAAACTTGTGAAAAACAGCATTATGTATTCGAATACAGCATGCCTGTAGTCGAATACAGAAGCCAAAAACAGAACATCAGAACATGGAAACAGAACCAGAACATTAGAACATCAGAAACAGAAACAGAAACAGAACCAGAACATCAGAACATCAGAAATAGAAACAAAATGTTCAACATCAGAACATCAGAAACAGAAACAAAATGTTCCACATCAGAACATCAGAAACAGAAACAGAACCAGAATCAGAATGATTAACATCAGAACATCAGGAACAGAACCAGAATGTTCAACACCAGAACATCAGAAGCAGAAACAGAATGTTCACCATAAGAACATCAGAATCAGAAACAGAAAGTTCAACATCAGAACATCAGAAACAGAAACAAAATGTTCAACATCAAAACATCATAAGCAGAAGCAGAATGTTCAGCATCAGAACATCAGAAACAGAAGCAGAATGTTCAACATCAGAACATCAGAAAATAGAATCAAAATCAGAATGATTAAAACCAGAACATCAGAAACAGAAACAGAACGATCCACACAAGGATCATCAGAACCAGAAGCAGAAACAGAATGATCCACACCAGGATCATCAGAACCAGAAATAGAAACAGAATGATCCACACAAGGATCATCAGAACCAGAAACAAAAACAGAATGATCTACACAAGGATCATGAGAACCAGAAACAGAAACAGAATGATCCACACAAGGATCATCAGAACCAGAAACAGAAACAGAATGATCCACACAAGGATTATCAGAACCTGAAACAGAAACAGAATGATCCACACAAGGATCATCAGAACCAGAAACAGAAACAGAATGATCCACACAAGGATCATCAGAATCAGAAACAAAATGATCCACACAAGGATCATCAGAACCAGAAACAGAACAGAATGATCCACACAAGGATCTTCAGAACCAGAAACAGAAACAGAATGATCCACACAAGGATCATCAGAACTAGAAACAAAAACAGAATGATCCACACAAGGATCATCAGAACCAGAAACAGAAATAGAATGATCCACACAAGGATCATCAGTAGATGGTTAACATCAGAACCATCAGAAGCGAAAACAGGATGATTAACAGAATCATCAAAAGCAAAGACAGGATGAGTAACAGAATCATCAGAAGCAAAAAAACATGATGATTTAACAGAATCATTAGAAGCAAAGACAGGATGATTAACAGAATCATCAGAAGCAAAGACAGGATGATTAACAGAATCATCAAAAGCAGAAACAACAGAATGATTCATCCAAAATCATCAGAAACAACACAGAATGATGTTGGAACCATGTTGGTTCTAAATAATCTGGATTTTGATGTGTACAAATACACTTGATGGAATCTTATTTTGAACTTGAATTACTACAGTAAAAACCATCAGAAGATGAATGTATCAGAGGATACATTCTGAATTTACAGAAGATGCATTTCTGGAATTATCATAAGATAAACCAAAATATCCAAAACTGACCAGAAGATAACTTTGGAGGCTTATATCAAACAAAAAAAAGATCAGAAGAACATCTGGAAAACAGCAGAGGGAAGCCTGCCATAATATGAATTGCTCTAAACAAGAATGATTCAAATATCAGAAGCAATCAAGGAGTTATACTGATCAGAACATAGCTTGGCAGTGTAATTTCAACACAGTCTAGAAGTGACCAGAAGATATCTTTGATGGACTATATCAGAGGGAATAAATATCAGAAGATTCTTTGGACCATACTAATGTGAAGCCTGCCATGTGAGAGTTGTTCCAGGCCATAAGTTGTCAAAAGCAAGAAGTAATCCAAAAGATAATTTGACCAGAACATGGCATGACAGTCGAATTTTGAACAACCCAGACAGCGCCTAGAATTGATCAGAAGAAACACATAATGATTATCAGAAACATCAGAAGCAGAAAAAATGATGATTATCATAATCATCAGAAGCAGAAAACATGATGATTATCAGAATCATCAGAAGCAGAAAACATGATGATTATCAAAATCATCAGAAGCAGAAAACAGGATGATGATTAGAATCATTAGAAGTAGAAAACATGATGATTATCAGAATCATCAGAAGCAACACATTTCAAACGGTTTCTTTTAAAAATAACAACAAAAAATCAACAGAAAACACTTTCCTCATTTAAAATCCCTTTTTCTTTTAAATCATCAACATCACCAGAATCACACAAAACAGAAACGGAATCAGAACCATCAACACCAGTTCATTCAGAAACAGAGACAGAATGATCAATCATCAGAATCACCCAGATTTTCAAACCATCAGAACATCTTGCATGCATTTCAGTTTCCTCACTCATCAGAACAAACATGCAAACATTTCAGTTTCACAACATCAGAATAACATGCAAGTATTCAGCTTTCTCAAACATCAAAAACATGCAAAGCATTTCAGCTTCTCAAAACATCAGAATAACATGCAAAGTATTTCAGCTTCCTCAAACATCAGAATATCAGGCAAGCATTTCAGCTTTCACAACACAACAAAATAACATGCAAGTATCACGGAGCAACAAAACACCAACATAATGCATTTTTGCATTTTAAGACCATTTTCAAAGCAGTTTCATGACATGCATTTTAATCATAATTAAAATAACATGCAAACATTTTTCAGCTTTCACACATAAGCAAAACAGCATGTTTTATCAGTAAAACAGCCAACAACAACCATCACATATCAACAGAATGCATTTAAAAACAGTTTTTCCTTTAAAACAGAAATGAAACCACACACATTTATGGCCCTAATGCAGCTAAAAGGTGGAAGGCGCCCTTACCCTTGTTGCGTGTTCTGCTATTCCTCTCGTTTCTGATTCTGCTCCCGTTTGCGCGTCCAAAACCGGTGAAATTGCAGCTTGCGTTTGCTACTACGAAACTGGGTTCTTTAGCTCCGTAATGGGGTGGGGATTAACTTTAATACTGGTGGTTTTCTGGTTTGGTGTCTGTATTTCCAGTTACATGGAACTTTTGAGGAACTCTCTCTTTGTTATTTTGAAATCGTGAAACTGCTTTTCAGAAAACAGGAGGCAGAAATGGGAGAAGAGGTTACTGTTACATGCAACACTATTACATGCAAAATGGGAGGTATGGAGTTCTGATTTCTGCCCAGCCCTTCACGTGTACTTATAGGCTCACTTGAGTGCCACGTCCTTTGAAACAATGATACAATAATGCTGGATTTTCCAGCTAGATTTTTCAGCAGTTAATCCTTTTGCAATTAGCCACTAATCCTGAATTAATGGTCCGATTAATTTAATCACTCGAAATTAAATTAATTTAATCTTCATCTAATAATTATAATTCATCTTCCAAAATAAATATTTATATATATATATTAACTCAAACATACATATATTAAATATTTTACAATATTCCCAAAATACACTTAATATTAATTCACAATTAATATTAAATTTAAGGGTCTTACACTTCTGCTTCTGCTCCCTTTGGTTCTGGTGAACCTGCACTATTTTTATCTTGCTTTGATTTGTCAAGATCAAGCAGTTTGTCATATTACATAATGCAAATCAAATAATTTAAAATTTAACTCAATACAGCCAAACCATTAATTCTGCTTCTGGTGGTTTCTGCTTGTTTTTGAAACCACTGGAATGCTGTTTCTGCTGAGGTGTTCAATTCGTGTGAATCACCTGGTTCCTCTGACAGTTTGAAAACCTGCAGAATACTTATCTAGCTTTGATTTGTTAAGATCAAGCTTCTTGTTATCACAGTAAACATAAAAATCAAATAATAATAGTATTTACAGCAAGATGTAACCTCTATGTCAACAGTTTCAGTTTTACTCTGAAAATCCTCTTGCTTCTGATTTTCAGATTCCTAATCTGTATGTTATGTGATTACATGGTTTGGATGAGGGGATTTGAATTCCCTTCTAGGTTTGTAGTCTTGATGAATCTTACTGGAGTGTTTGAAGAACTCTCCTGATTCTGATTCTTCTCTTTCTGCTTTGGCTGATACACCATGTTCCTCTGGTGATTCTGGAACATGATTTGGTTTTGGTGGCTTTGGTGAATCTGGTGATTCTGATAACCTTGATGGTTCTGGTGATTCTGATAGTTCCTGTAGTTATACTGATTCTGATAATTAGAGTAATTCTGATGATCATACCTGAACCTTTGATACATGTTCTGGTTCTGGTTCCAGTACTGATTCTTGTTCTGGTTCCAGTGTTGATTCTGGTTCTGGTTCCAGTATTGGTTCTGGTTCCAGTTCCTGTACTTCTGATACTAATACCAGTTCTGGTTCTGGTTCCAGTTTCTGTGCTCCTGATACTGATTCCAGTTCTGGTTCTGGTTCTAGTTCCTGGTATTGTGTTGACCAGTTCTTCTTCTACCAGAGTCACTTGGCTTCTGTTTGCTAGATGTTGGAACATAAACCTTCTTCTGCTTGTGCATTGTCAACATCCATTGTCCAAGCACTATTGTTGGTGTCTCCTTCTAGTTGCTCAAAATATCTGCAACATAAACAATTTGATCTTTTGGTACCCAGAACTGATTTGGTCCAGGTTTGTTAGTTGTAACAGCTCTCTGATCTTGTTCAGATTTTACCATTGGACAAGATAATTCAGAGTGACCTTTCTTAGCACAAACAATGCATAAAACATCAGAATGAACAGCTTTACTTTTAGTAATCGTTTCTGTAAAACCAAGACCTCTCTTTCCAGTGTTACTGTTTCCATAAATCATAGATGCATATTTACTTCTTTCCATTCCATTAGAAATAAAGTTTTGAAAAAATTGTTCATGCATATCAGATTCACAAACAGTTTTGGAAGTGGAACAAACATTGCTTTTGAGAGTTTGGTTTTCAGATTTGAGTCTTGCAACTTCAGTGTTAAAATCCTTGTTTTCAGTTGCATACTCAGAATTTTGATTCTTTAAAACTTGGACTTCTTTGGTCAGATTTTTCTTATCTTCCCTAAGAGTTTTCAGTTTTAAAGACATCTTATTATTTGCATTTAACAAGTCTTTTACAGCTCAATTAATTCAGATTTAGAGAGATCAGAAAATACCTCACTGTCTTCATCTTCTGATTCTGTTCTTGAGCTGTATCCAAAACTTGAATTGGTATGAGCCATCAGAGACAGAATTGGTTCTTCTGATGTTCTTCCAGACTTGCCTAAATGATTGCTTCGATCATTCTTCCTTCTGCCTGTTTTCCTTCCTGAAATCATTCCTTTATGAGGTCCAGAAGCAGACGTGATGTGAGCCATCTTTGCGGTTTCTGCCTCTTCTTCATCAGACGATTCTTCCTCTGATTCTGATACATCCCAGACAGCCATCAGACCCTTCTTTCTGAATCTGGAACTTTTCTTGTGTTGTTTATCTTTTTCCAGATTTGGACATTCTGACTTGATATGTCCAGGTTCATTGCATCCATAACGGATGATGTTCTTTTTGTCAGATTATTCCTTATCTTTGCTGTTATGTTTCTTCTTGGAATTTCTTCTCTTCCTGTTTTCCCATATTTTAACCATCTTTTTGGTTAAGTAAGCCATATCATCACAGTCACTGTCACTATCCTCTGATTCTGATGCTGCCTTTGCAGCTTTCTTCTGTTTCGACTTTAGAGCCAGATTCTTCTTCTTCTTTGGTTCATCTGCTTCTAGTTCTATTTCATGAGACCTGAGTGAGCTGATTAGCTCTTCAAGCTTCAAGGTATTCAGATCCCTAGCTTCCTATACTGCAGTAACCTTTGGTCTCCACCATTTTGGTAAACTTCTTAGAATCTTCCTGACATGATGTGCAGTGGTATAGCTTTTCTTTAATACTTTTAAACCTGATATCAGAGTCTGGAATATGCTGAACATTGCTTCAATGTCTTCATCCTCTTCCATCTTGAACAGCTCATACTGTTTGACCAATATGTTAGCCCTTGCTTCTTGAACCTGCTGTGTTCCTTCATAGGTCAGAACCAGACTGTCGAATATGCTCTTTGCTGTTTCTTTATCTGTGCATCTGTCAAATTCCTTGAATGTGATGGCATTGATCATAATGTTTCTGGACTTGTGATGAAGTTTGTGTAATCTGCACTGATCTGGTTTCATATCATCCATGTCTAGTTTTTTAGTTGGAGCTTCTGGATCAGTAGGTGTAGTGTATCCTTTGACTATCATCTTCCATAGTTCAGGATCTTGAGATATGACAAAGCTTCTCATTCTGTCCTTCCAATATTCAAACCTTTCGCCATCAAACAGTGGTGGTCTGTTGATGTTGCCTCCCAATTCTTCTCTGGATTCTGCCATGTTGAACCCCTTGGACCTTTCCTCAAACACTGTTAAGTGCTCAGCCTTGAGACCGAGCTCTGATGCCAATTGAAGGTGCAAACACGAGAAGGGGGGTTGAATTGTGTTTGACTTAACTTGAATACTTTTCTTTTTTTATACTTTTAAAACAAAACTTGATGTATAATTAAAAACAGAGTTAGCAGCGGAAAAAAAGTAAAAATAAAACTCACAGTTTTTATACTGGTTCACCGTTAACGAGGCTACGTCCAATCCCTTCACCTTGAAGGATTTCACTAATTCAAACCTTGAATTACAACCTTTATACTGACCCTCCAAGTCAATCTTCTCAAACAGTCTAACAATCCTAGACTTCTTTGAGGAATGCAGCTCCTGTCTTCAGCCAATCTGACAATCCCAGATTGTAGAAGAAATCACAACACTATGAATCTAATTTCCAAGTAACATGCTACCCCTTCTGACTCCCTCATATTGTAGACTCTACTTCAACAACTTAGATTTAACACACAACACTATGAATTTAATTGCCAAGTAACCTGCTACCCCTTCTGACTCCCTCAGATTGTAGACTCTACTTCAACAACTTAGATTTGACACAGTGGAAAGAAAATAACACGAGTACTTGCTTCTTGATAGCTAGAACTCACAATTGACCTCTCTGAAAATTTGAGTGTTTGCTTTGGAAGTGTATGACTCTTTTGTGATTTTCGATGATGAGTATTCTGCCTTGAGCCTCCTTTTATAGATGAAGATTAGGGCCTCTTCCAATGCTTAAATTCGAGCTGAATCTTGCTGGATTCTCTTGCAAAAATAACTTGACCAATTGGGCTTCATTTAAATAAAAAACATATCTTTTTTAAGCCTCAGATTTCTTTCAAAAAATAACTGGCCAATCAAAACTTTAGTTGCTTCCCGCCACAGCTCCTGAATTCCACAATACCTCACTTTTATTTTTGTAACAAATCTTTTTAATACTTTGATTAAAATAAATTAATATCTCCACCGTTAATCCTCCTGATTAAATCTAGACCATCAGATCTTCTCCGCCCGTCCACATCTGGACCAAATAAATTGATATGCTGTGATCCTCTGAATTCGGCCATCCCTGGACCACACTTCCTAACCCTCTGATCTTCTGATTTCGGCCATCCTGGACTCGCACCTTATATGCTATAATCCTCTGAACTCAGCCTTTGCTGGACTACACATCTTGTCCCTCTGATTTCGGCCAACACTGGGCCATGGTCTGATCTTCTGATCTGGGCCATCACTGGGCCAAATAATTTATTCTGAACCATTAAACTGAATATTTTTCCTCTGATCTGGACAAATTTTGGACTTGGTCTGGAATTAACTTAAATTATCTTGAGAAAAAAATATTTCAGTCTGGACATTTTACCTTTGATTTTGGACCAGGTATGGATTGATTCTGGAATTCATTTCTTCTGTTTTGGACTTAGTTTCATGCCCTGAATCATGCTATCTTATGGTCTGGGTCAGATCTGGATTGATTCTCTTGTTATGGACTCGTTAACTTATCTTCTGGTTGAGTTTGGAACAAGTCGGGGCTGTTTTAATTTCTCACTGCCAGGCCATCTTCTGGTCAGAATAACTTCTGGAATAAATCTGATATTTGATTCCTCTTGGTTTGGAAAAACTCTCCCTGTAGCAGGCTTTCCTCTGGTATGGTCTAGGTTTCCTTCTGATTTTTCTTCCTTCTGTTCTAGACCAACAAAGATATCTTCTGGTGATGTTTTGACATTCTTGGAGTATCTTCTGGTAATTCCAGAATTCATTTTCTGGAATCCTTTGATCTTTTGCTTCTGATTATGTCAGTTTCTGGTGGTATTTAATTTAATAATTCAAGGTACAAAATAAGATTACATTGAGTACTTTTGTATACATCAAAATCCTGACTTAGAACCAATTTGGTTCCAACACAGACATAATCCAGACTTGATCCAGGTCAGAAGAATATGTCCAGATTAAATGATCAATGGTCCAGATTAAAATATCATAAGTCCAGATTTAATTCAGATTCAATCCAGACTCAGAGGGAAAATGTTCAGATAAATGGTCCAGAATTAAGCATCATGGCCCAGTGTTGGTCGAGATTAGAAGATTAGATCATATGGCCCAGTGTTGGCTGAGATCAGAAGATCAGATCATATGGTCGAGTGATTGGCCGAGATCAGAAGATCAGATCATATGGTCCAGTGTTGGCCGAGATCAGAGGATCACAGAATTGGGGCAGATCAGATTACATAAGTCCAGAGTTGGTCGAGATCAGAAGATCATACGGTCCAGATTTTAATCATGATGAAAATCAGTGAGGACTTGATTAAAATTTGAAGAAGACTTGATTAAATTTTGATAGAAATTTGATCAAAGTATTAAGGGGATTTGATTCAAAAATTACTGAAGACTTGAAAAAATTCGAATGCAATCTGATGCTTAAAAAGATATGGTTTGAAATTAAAAGAAACATGATTGGTCAACAGAATTTTCAAAAGCAATCTGAAGCTAAAAAGATATGATTTTTATTTAAGTGAAACCTGATTGGCCAAGTCATTTTTGCAAGAGAATCTGGACAGATACAGCTCGAATTTGATCATGGTAGAAACCCTAATTTTCATCTATAAAAAGGGCTCAAGGCAGAAGACTTTGTAATCGAAAATCAGTAAAAGAGTCATAAACTTCTAAAGGCAAACACTCGAGTTTTCAGTGAGGTTAATTGTGAGTATCAGCTTTCCAGAAGCAAGTACTCTTGTTTTTTGTTCCCTTGTGTCAGATCTATATTGTTAAAGTAGAGTCTACAATCTGAAGAGTCAAAAGAAGTAGCAGGTGACTTAGCAATTAGATTCAAGGTGTTAAAATCCCTTCTGCAATTTGGGGTTGTTAGATTGGTAGGAGAAGACTTGACTTGTGAAGTCAAGGTGCTGTGTTCCTCAAAATTCTAGGATTGTTAGACTGTTTGGGAAGACTGACTTGGAGGATTTCATTAGAGGCAAAAATTAGAAACAGAATCTAGCTAAAAGTATGCTCAAAACAGAATTTGAGAAAAATGCTCAAAATAGAATTGGAGCAAAAGACGCTAGAAACAGAATCTCAGCAAAATGCTCAAAACAGAATCGGAGCAAAAGACTCCAGAAATGGAATCTAACCAAAACACTCAAGAAGTAAAGCATTAGAAGTTCTAATTTCAACTATTAATAGAGGCTTAATGCTGAAGAATAAAGCATCAAAAACCAAAAGAACTCAAGCTTCGATTCAAAGTTATCAGAGAGTTCAAAATAGAGAAACACAAGTGTGCAAGAGTAATATTTTCTAAGTGTTTTTGAGAGAGAAATTCAGTGCAATAATCATCTTTCCAGAAGCAACAAAAGAGTGCAAGAATTAGTGCATGAATCAGCTTTTCAGAAGCAACTTTGCAAAGTTCCAAAACCCTTTTAATTTAATCCGGTAGTGGCGTAGATTTCTTCTTCAATCTGGGGTTGTCAGATTGGTAGGAAAAGATTTGACTTGTAGAGTCAAGGTATTGTTATCGTTCCTCAAAAGTCTGGAGTTGTCAGATTGGTAGGAAAAGATTTGACTTGTAGAGTCAAGGTATTGTTATCGTTCCTCAAAAGTCTGGAGTTGTCAGTTTGTTTGAGAATACTTGGCTTATAGAGTCAAGGTGTTGTTATTCCTCAAAAGTCTGGGGTTGTCAGGCTGTTTGGGAAGGCTGGCTTGAAGAGTTAGTAGTGTTGTAATTCAAAGGAGTTTGAATTAGTGAAAAGGCCTTCTAAAGAAAGGGACTGGACGTAGCCTAGTTAATGGTGAACCAGGATAAATTGTGGTGTTCATATGTTATTATTATCCGCTGCTGATTCTGATTAATTATTCATCAAATAACTTACATCAACATTCAACAAAACATCAAAAGAAATCAAGTTTGACAAACACAATTCAACCCCCCTTCTCGTGTTTGCACCTTCAGGGACTGGATGTAGCAATGTTAATGGTGAACCAAGATAAATCGCTATGTTCTTATGTTGTTATTATCCGTTGCTAAGTCTGATTGTTTATTCATCAAATAATTCCCATCAACATTTAACAAAACAGCAAAAGAATTCATGTTTGACCACTACAACATTTTTGAGTTGTGGCAACAATAAAAAAGTGTGGTGTAGGTGGCCGTGGCCTATTAGCAAACGCAACGGTTTTTTACTTTTGCCCACGAATTCTAAAAAACCATTGCCGAAGACACTGAAAGAGGCAACGGTTTTTTGAATGCTTCAGGCAACGGTTTTATGAGTTGGTTTTGCCAACAATTTCATAAATGTTGCATATACAGTTAGGCAACGGGTTTGTACATATTATATTTGTTTCAGGCAACACATTTGTGTGTGTTGCATATAACTTTAGACCACGGTTATGGAAATATTGGTAAAACATTTCGGCCACAATTGTTTTAGATGTTGCCTAATTGTTTAGGCCACGGTTTTATAAGTTGTGGCAACAATTAAAAAGTGTGGTGCAACAAATTTATAAAGTTGTCAAAAGCATATGCAACGGTTTTTTGGTTTAAGGCAATAAATTTGTATGTGTTGCATATAACTTTAGACCACAGTTATGGAAATGTTGGTAAAACATTTTGGCCACAATTGTTTTAAATGTTGCCTAATTGTTTAGGCCACGGTTTTATAAGTTGTGGCAACAATAAAAAAAGTGTGGTGCAACACATTTATAAAGTTGTCAAAAGCATAGGCAACGGTTTTTTGGTTATCATTCTCTTTTATGATTCCTTGCCATCTTTCTGGAATTTATGATTCTCTTTTATATGAGTTAAGCGATTGGCAAAGCTGTTAAAGAAAAAAGCAACAAAATTAATTTTGCTTATTCGGCATTGTAGAGTAAAATGTATGGAATACAATCTATTTAGGTTAGAACAAGAATCTTGATTCAAAAGTAAACAAATATGAAAAACACAAACAGAGAAAATGGGATATTTAATCATAGTGTTCGGCCAATTGCGTCTATGACTCCAACTGCAGAGCGGCTGCAACACCTTTATATGATTTCAAACTTAAGATTTACACACTATAACTTGTGCTTAAATACTGCAGTCTAGTTTACAAGAATACCCTTCTCGAGCAACTTGTCCATTTACCACTAACTACGAGTCCTACACAACAACTTGACAATGACACTTCGAAACAAAATGTACTCACTTGGCTGCACAATCAGCTTTCCATTCAATACCATTGGGATCCATGCTAACAGATTTCCATCCATCATCAATTATGACAAACTTAGCAGGAATTCCACCTTCCTCAAAACTACAAATAAAACAAAAAGAAAAACATAAACTAATGTTTATGAGTCTATAACAATATGTGATGTAAAAACCTTGTATCTTAGACCACTTTTAGTAGAAATAAATAAAAATCTGCGTAATCCTTGCTTCACATTCTCTGAAGTGACATTGGTATAGAAAGCATCTCATGTACACCACCCAAACCAGTTCAGCATATCTGGCATCTGAATAATACAAGTAGGTAATGAACTTTAAGATGCAATCAGGCCATGAATTTTTTATTTCAAATAAAGAAAAAATAGATATTAACCTTCTTTCGCTCGCGATGACAAAATGTCTTCAAGTGTTTCTCAACAGTCCTAAACAGAAAAAAATCAATCAATGATTCTTGTTAATCAAACATTTATAAGAAACAAAAAATTGTGCATCCAAATAGTGTGGTTAAGCTAAAAAAAGCATATCATTGGGAATTAGGACTTAGCTTATTAAGTTTTAAGATAGTGAAGTCCTAATATTGGGCTAATGGAACATGTTCTAATTCAGATCACTTCCAAAGATTAAAACTTGAAGCCTAATCATAGTAATTGAAAAAACTCAAAACTAACTTTTTAAGCAAGAACAAAGAAGAATTGAAAAGGTAAAGCCGGTATTGTGAAACTCACTTGACAGCATTTGTTATAACTTCATAAGGATCTGATCCAGCCCCAACAAATACAAGATGAGTTCCATCAAATTCGTCCACATCAGGACATCCTGCAAGCATACACATAGTGAAAAATCAATATGCATACACAGTATATAAACAAATCTATGATCTTTATTGTGTGAAATGGTTCTAAAAATACACATACCACTTTCCACACAAATCTCAATTTCATTTAGATCATTCCCTTGAAGAACTTCTCTGAAATCACCTTCCAAAAGAGGTAAAATAACCGTGTAGGTAGAACCAGCTTGATCTTCTTTTCCATTGTTGATCCCTCCATCAATATCACAACCCTTGTGTGCTTCAATAAGCAAAAACTGTGTCTCCATGGGAATTTCTTGTCCACAAGTACCCATTCTCTGTGTCATCCACCACATTTTGAAACGAAAAAGGCTCATAAATCTTAAACCCCTGAAACAAAAATACCAACAAAATCAAAACTTTGAATCACTCACCTTAAATACTAACTCTTGAAAACATAATAAACATCAAAAACCAAAAGGAGACACTTCAATCTTTAAACCACACAGTGTCAAGTGTCAACACAACAACATCAAAATAATCAGAGAACAACATCCATTTTTTTTTCATTATGACAAGATAAAACAAAAACATAGCAATCACCTACAAAAAGCACAAAAGTTAAAGGCTCAAAAACTAAAACTTTGAGTCACTCACCTTAAATACTAACACTTGCAAGTATAATAAACATCAAAAACCAAAAAGGTACCTTTAAAAACAATTTTGCATTTAAAAAACAAACAAAAAATGCAAAAAAAATGTAACTTTTTAAAGAGAGAAATGAACATACTCAAGCTTGCCAATGGGAAAGACTCTTCGACTACCCTTTTGATGAGATGAAACGCCAAGAAATGCACCATTGAGCAATGAAACACCAGAAGCAGAGGTAACAAGAACATTGTCATAAACATGACTCAGAGCGAATACGGAGAAGACGGAGCGAGACAGAGAAGACGGAGATGACGGAGCAATGCACAAAAAGGGAAATAGAGAATGAAGAGGAAATAGTTCCGATTGAAGGTTGAAGGTTCTGTTTCTTCAGTTTCTTGGTTCCGATTGAAGGTTGAAGGTCCAAATTTGGTTAGGGCACGTACTGATTTCGCTAGCAGCTTGCTTTGTTTATTTTATTTTGCAACAATAATGAAAAATAATGAAGAAGCTATTAGGAAATTTTTCAACAAAAAAAAATTTTAAAAAAATACAATAATTAATTAATTATTATTTAAACTAACTTGAGGCCACATTTTTTATTGCTTTATACCACACTTAAAATGTGTAGTTATTAAACTTAATTGCTTTAGGCAACGGTTTTTCTTCGTGGTAAAACAGCAACACTTTTAAAATTGCAACGGTTTTTCATTCAAAGTTAAAAAATTGTACTCTATAAGTAAATTATAGGCAACACCCGAAAAACTGTTGCCTATTTCTGTTTTCAGCCACACTTTTTTACCTGTTACTAAATGAAGTGTGGCCTAAAATGAAAAATGTTGTAGTGGACAAACACAATTCAACCCCCCTACTCGTGTTTGTACCTTCAGAAGTATCTTTACACTTATTCTCTCAAAGATTTTTACAAGATTTTTCACACTACCTCTTTAGTGTTTGGATTTAACAAATGATTGTTTTGACAAAGATTTGATTTGATCAACAGAATCTCAACACTTGTTTGAGTTTCTATTTTGAGCAAACAGGTTTCTAATCTTGACTTTTGACGTTGATAACAGAGACTGAGAACGTTGCTGGTTTTTTTAGCTTGATGATACTCAAGAATGACTATCTTTTATGGAGATTGATTGCTCTAGGATTAGATGATGTTTCCCTTGCCCTTGTAGTTCTTTTTATAGGCTTTTTAGAGACCTTCCCAGCTAATGTAGCCGTTAAAAAAACAGGTTGTAAAGGCTATGAGCTTTTAGGCATGTGTCATATTTGAAAGAAGATATTTCCAGCTAATCTCTAGATCGATCTTGGTTTCAAGTTTTTTGGGATTTTACTGCTTTCTGCTTGTTCTTTGGTTTCAGATTCTGCTGCAAAGTTTTATCATAATTCTTTGTGATGTAATCTTCCTTCTGGATCAGTCTTGAGCTTGATCTATTTCTTAGAACGTAATCCCTCAATCGTGAATGATCTTATGATGCCTGAAATGCACTTGTGCATGCTATTTTGGCTTGATTAGTTTCTTTTGATTAGTCAATATTTGTCCAGACTTCCAATTAATCTTGTAGATCAAAACCCTTCTTATTTTATGTCCGATATGATCTTATATTTAAGAGAGTTGTTCTTTGTCGAGTTCAACATTGATCTTGAAACAGTCTTGTGGTTATTTTTTTTTATCTATCTCTTTGAAAGAATTACTTGATACCTATCTTTGATAAAACACTCAAGAAGATATGTTAAATTCTTTTGTGATTAGAATCATAATTAATAAGATTAATTAGCTTGCTTTTGTTCATCATTAAAACACTTGAAAAAGGGATTTTTGTCTCAACACAACGATACTGTTTATTTGTTATTAATTGTGTCTTCTTCTTACTTATATTATACTCTCAACATGATTTCAAAAGTCACCTCCTTCATTGTTTGTGTTTGACTGGTTTGGCACCGCGTTTGCGAAATCGCAGTGATTACTGGTTAATGAGTCTTAAAGTTCACGTTTGCGAGAAGTCCTACTCTGATAGGTGATACCATGAATGAAAATTACAAGACGTATTTTTATTTAATTAGAAACAACTTTTTGTATCAAAACTTTATAAGTACTAGTAAGTCTTTGAAATTAAATTAATAAATTCTAGTTAAATCAAGTTTATGGAAATTGCTCTATTTTATAGGAGGAAAATAGTTTTAAGTGTTCCTTTTGATTGTTTAGAAACGTTACATTCTAAATTCGTTATAAAAGTTTTTATTTTCTTGGGAACAGATTTTTTTTATCTGGTACGAATTTTGTTCAAAAAATCTAGTATAAATTATTATACATTTTATTTTGAGGTTTAGGGTGTCACAAAGAGTAACCGTGCAAAATAGCGGAATTCATAAACGGAGATGTTGAAAATTTTAGAGATAAATTTGGAAGGCTAAAATTTTCAAATAATGTGTTAAAATAACTAACTTAACAAGAGAAACAATATACTAAATTTTAAGAAAAAACGAATAAAATTTTTGTTTTAAGAAAAAACAATATACTAAAGGTCTTTTGAAATACTTTCGCATTTTAGTTTTTAAAAAATGTTTTATAAATTTGATTTTAAAAATTGTTTTAAAAAATTAAAAAAAAAACTTGTTTGAGATACTTGTTTTTAAAAGCAGTTTTAGAAATGAGAAAAAGAGAAAACTTATTTGGTAATCTAAATTTTTAAAACAGTTTTTGACTTGAGAATCAAAAAAATTGAAAACTTCTTTAAAACAATTATTTTTAAAAACTATTTTGTAAAACTATTTTTAATATTATACTTTTTAAAACTTAAAAAGCAAAACAGATAAATGATGTTTTACTTCTCAGTTTTCAGTTTTTTAAATTCTCTAGTCAAAAACTATTATAAAAATTTATATTACCAAATAGGTTTTCTCTTTTTCTCATCTCTAAAACTGTTTTTAAAACAAGTATCTCAAACAAGTTTTTTCTTTAATTCTATTCTTTAAAACAATTTTTAAAATCAAATTTATAAAACAATTTTTAAAAACTAAAATGCAAAAGTGTTTCAAATAGACTCTTATTTTTATATTTTGAGTGTTGATTTTCAAAGAATCAATTTATGCGAATTTTTAACTTTTGAAAAATTTATTGAATAACTAGTTTTTTTTTTTAAACTGTGTAGCTATTAAGATATTCTGCGTTTTATACCACATTAAGTCAACCTTTAGACACATATTTTATTTTGGAAAATTTCGCTCTAATAGTGACATCGGGTTAAGTCTACATTTATAATTATCAGTAACTTATGTACGTGTGCTTCAAAAAAAATTTAATTTGATTACTGTTATGACTTTCGAGTTGTTAAGTTGATGGAAACTTTTGATTAATATGACTTGTCCATGACTAAGTGATACTTTTACCTTAAAGAAATCGTTCGAAAGTTTATTTATTTATTTATATTTTATTATTTTTAAATTAAAATTTGAAAAAAAAAATTAAAATAAATTTGGCATTTATGGTGTAACATTAATGGTATCAGAGCAAGTTTGTCCAATCAGACCGTAAGTGTGTTATGTGTTCACTATGTTTCCTTGTGTGCTCTGTTATGTGTGTGCTGTTACTATGATTGTTAGTAGTGTAGAACTAAGTTAGTTTCCTTTCTCCCTAAGTGCTCCACTGTATTCAATTGGCCTATCTGATTGATGTAGGTAGTGATGGCTAGTGGGAGGAATGACGCTGCAATTGCTGAGACTCTAGAGTCCATGGCATGAGTTACAATGCAGGCTCTTCAGGCTTTGGCTGAATCCCAAGCTACTGCCTGCTGCTCAAGCTGCATAGGTTGCTGCTCAAGCTGTTGCTCAAGCTAATAGTTACACTGGTGATCACGGAAATGTGCAAATATATGAGTTCATGGTGATGGATCGATTCCATAAGGCTAATCCCCCATCATTTGAAGGTCACTATAATCCGGATGGAGCCTAGAAGTGGTTGGAAGAGATTGAGAAATTTTTTAGAGGAGTGGCATGTCCCGAAGGTCCAAAATTGCATTTGGGAACTTCTATGTTGACAGAATAAGCTGAACATTGATGGGATAATGCACATCAACGTTTAGATAATGCAGGGACTGCAATTACTTAGACATTATTCAGAAACACGTTTCTAGTCAAGTATTTTGCTTAAGACATACGCAATAGGAAGGAAATGGAATTTATCAAGTTAGAACAAGGTAATATGTAAGTGGCAAAGTATGCCGCTAAGTTTGAGGAGTTGTCCAGGTACTATCCACTCTATGTAGGAGAAGCAGGAGAAAAGTCTAAGTGCATCAAGTTTGAAAGGGCACTCAGACCAAAGATCAAGAAGTAGATTGGAATGCAAGAGATCCGTGACTTCCCTACCCTAGTGAATATGAGTAGGATCTATGATGAGGATAGTCGTGCTGAAAAGGCACATTATAGAAACACTGGAACAATGAACGATAAGAGGCATATGCATCATAATAGGGGAAAACATTACTCTTTCCCTCCTAGTAAATCTGAAAGTCGTTCGAATTATCACCAACACGGTTCTCCAGCTGGAAGACGAAATGGTAATGGTAATGGCAAAGGAAATGAAAACAGTTATAGTTATAGGGGTGGTAGAGGATGAAGGTGCAAACACGAGAAGGGGGGTTGAATTGTGTTTGACTAACTTGAATACTTTTTATGTTTCTTGCAGTTTTAAAACAAAACTTGATGTATGAATAAAACAGAGTTAGCAGCGGATATAAAGTAAAAATAAAAACACAGAATTTTATACTGGTTCACCGTTAACGAGGCTACGTCCAGTCCCTTCACTTTGAAGGATTTCACTAATTCAAAAGCTTGAATTACAATAATACCACTGACCCTCCAAGTCAGTCTTCTCAAATAGTCTAACAATCCTAGACTTTTGAGGAATACAGCACCTTGACTTCTTAAGTCAAGTCTTCTCCTACCAATCTGACAACCCCAGATTGTAGAAGGAATTGCAACGCCTTGAATCTAATTGCCAAGTAATCTGCTACCCCATCTGACACCCTCAAACTGTAGACTCTACTTCAACAACTTAGATCTAACACAAGGGAAAGAAAATAACACGAGTGCTTGCTTCTGGAAAGCTGAAACTCACAATTAACCTCACTGAAAACTCGAGTGTTTGCTTTTGGAAGTGTATGACTCTTTTGTGATTTTCGATGCTAAGTATTCTGCCTTGAGCCTCCTTTCATAGATGCAGATTAGGGTCTCTTCCAAGCTTAAATTCGAGCTGTATCTTGCCAGATACTCTTGCAAAAATACTTTGGCCAATCGGGCTTCACTTAAATAAAAAACATATCTTTTTAGCTCCAGATTTGCTTTCAAAAATAACTCTGGTCAATCCTATCTTTAATTAATTGTGGAACAAATCTTTCTTCCCGCTAATAGCTTCTGAATTCCACAAGACTTCAATTTATTTTTGTATCAAATCCTTTTTAATACTTTGATCAAATTTAGTCAAATCTCCAACGATTATCATCATGATTAAATCTGAACCCTTTTATCTTCTGCTCTCGTCCACATCTGGACCATACTAAGTGATCTGCTGTGATCCTCTGATTTTGGCTAACCCTGGACCACACTTTCTGATCTTCTAATCTTGCCCATCCTGGACTTGCAAACTGATCTGCTGTGATTCTCTGATCTCGGCCAATGCTGGACCACACGTTCTGTCCTTCTGATTTCGGCCAACACTGGGCCATGGTCTGATCTTCTGATGTCGGCCAACACTGGGCCATATACTAAAACCTTGACCATTCATCTGAATCTTTTCCCTCTGATCTGGACATTTACCTCTTGATCTAGATCAGGTCTGGGTTAAATCTGATCATCATTTCTTCTGATCTTGACTGAGTTTCATACTCTAAACCATGCTATCTTCTGGTCTGGGTCAAATCTAGATTAAATCTTTTGTTCTGGACTCATTTATTTATCCTCTGGTTAAGCCTGGACTGTTTATCATTTCACTACCACACTATCTTCTGGTCAGAATAACTTCTGGATTAAGTTTGACTTATGATATCTTCTGGTCTGGAACAAGTCTCCCTCTGGCATGCTTCCTTCTGGTCTGGTCCATGTCTCCTTCAGGACTTTGCTTCCTTCTAATCTAGGCCAGTAAAGATATCCTCTGGTAGTGTTTTGACATCCTGGTGTATCCTCTAGTAATTTCAGGATGCATTTTATGGTGACTTCTGGAGGTATATCCTCTGATAACTTCATCTTCTGGTGGCATTTTAATATAGTAATTCAAGGTACAAAATAAGATTACATGGAGTGCTTTTGTAAACATCAAAATCCTAAGTACTTAGAACCAACTTGGTTCCAACAATCTCCCCCTTTTTGATGATGACAAAACCTTAACTTGTTTTGCTAGCTTATTACTCAAAGTACTTGAAATACTCCCCCTCAGACCAATCTCTCCCCCTAAGTCTGATATTGACTTTTTCTTCTCCTTTTCAACTCCTTCTTGATCACTCTTTCTTTTCTTCTCTTCTCCTCTCCTTTTCAACTCCTTCTCTATTCGTCTCTTTCTGATTTATTTTTCTCTCTCCTTGTTTCTTCTCCTTTTCAACTCCTTGTCTTTCCACTCTTTCTTTTTCTCTCTTTATTTTTCTCTCTCCCTGTTTCTTCTCCTTTTCAACTCCTTCTCGTTTCATCTCTTTCTTTTTCGCTCCTCTTTTCTTTTTATCTCTCCTTTTCTACGTATTTCTCCTTTTTCTCTCTCTTCTTGATCAACTCCTTGATCACTCTTTCTTTTCTTCTCTTCTCCTCTCCTTTTCAACTCCTTCTCTATTAATCTCTTTCTGATTTATTTGTCTCTCTCCCTGTTTCTTCTCCTTTTCAACTCCTTCTCTTTTCACTCTTTCTTTTTCTCTCTTTATTTTTCTCTCTCCATGTTTCTTCTCCTTTTCAACTACTTCTCTTTTCATCTCTTTCTTTTTCGCTCCTCCTTTCTTTTATCTCTCCTTTTCTACTTATTTCTCCTTTTTCTCTCTCTCCCCCTTGTTGTCATCAGCCAAAAAGAAGTCCTACTATTTTTGTATTTTTGTTTTTTTCTTTACAAAGTACAGAAATTAAAAACAAAAAATAAAAAACATAAAGTAAAATTACAAGAAAATTAAAAAGTCCTAAGAAGACTACTTGAGCTAGTCAGATATGGAGATAATGTTGAGATGCTTCTTGATGAACTCGAACCTATCTTCAGGTAATGCTTTGGTGAAGAAATCAGCCCATTGATGATTAGTGTCCACAAACTGGATGCTTAAAGTTCCTTTTTGAACATGGTCCCTAATGAAATGGTGTTTTATTTCAATGTGTCTGGCTCTAGAGTGTAAGATCAGGTTCTTGGTTAGGTTTATGGCTGAAGTGTTATCACAGAACAAAGGAATATTGGTTTCAAAGATGTTGTAATCTTCAAGTTGGTGTTTCATCCAGATTAACTGTGAGCTGCATCCTGCTGCTGATATATACTCAGCTTCGGCTGTTGACATAGCAATGGTGCTTTGTCTTTTACTTGACTAAGAGATCAAATTATCACCTAAGAAAGTGCAGTTGCCGCTTGTACTTTTCCTTTCCAGCATAGTCGGAATCACCAAAACCTTTTAGTTTGTAGGTGGGGGTTTTCTTGTATAACAAGGTAAGGTTGGTGGTTCCTTTAATGTATGTTAAAATTCGTTTGACAACAGTTAAATGGGATTCCCTAAGGTCATCTTGAAAACGGGCACAGACACAAACACTAAACAAGATGTCAGGTCTAGAAGTAGTAAAAAAAAAAGGGATCCAATCATACCTCTGTATGTTTTCTGGTCTACCTTTTGGCTGGTTTCATCTTTCTCAAGTGAGCAAGTTGGGTGCATGGGGGTGGCCATAGGCTTACATTCACTCATTTTGAACTTTTTAAGAAGTTCTTTAGTATATTTAGATTGGTGAATGAGTATATCTGATTTACCTTGGTGAATCTGAATTCCCAGGAAGAACTTGAGTTCTCCCATCATGCTTATTTGCACAAAGTGCCATTAGTCGATCCAAAGATGAAATCGTCAACATAAACTTGAATAATTAAAGTATCATTTTTAATGGATTTCCTAAATAGAGTATTATCAATCTGACCTCTATCAAATTCATTCTTAAGTAGAAAGTTACTAAGTCTGTCATACCATGCCCTTGGTGCTTGTTTTAAACCATATAAAGATTTTTTAAGTTTAAAAACATGGTTTGGAAAATCAGAATTTTCAAATCCAGGGGGCTGTTTGACATAGACTTCCTCACTTATATAGCCATTTAAGAATGCAATTTTAACATCCATTTGATACAGAATTATATCATGATTAGCAGCAAATGATAAGATAATTCTAATTGCTTCTAACCTGGCCACTGGAGCAAAAGTCTCAGTGTAATCTATACCTTCCTGTTGGTTGATTGTATCCTTGAGCTACTAATCTGGCTTTGTTCCTTACCACTTCACCTTTTTCATTGACTTTATTCCTAAACATCCACTTGGTTCCAATAATGTTTTTGTTTGGTCTGGATACCAGATCCCAAACATCATTCCTTTGAAATTCATTTAGCTCTTCTTGAATTGCAAGTATCCAACCTTCTACTTCAGATTTGAAGATTTGTCATATTCTTGCTTGAAGCTTCTGCTTTTTCAAGTTCGTTTGCCTGCAACAGCTTCTGATTTTGATAAATCAACTTCTGGTTATGGTAAATCTGTAATAGCTTCTAATTCTGATAAATCAGCTTCTGGTTCTGGTAAATCTGTAACAGCTTTTGATTATGGTAAATATCCAGATTTCTCTTCTGACTTATCTTGGCTGTTTCTGACTTATCAGATTTATCATTTGAAGATTTGTCATGTGTTGCTGACTTGCTTGTATCCTCTACCTTTCCAGGTACTTCTGTTTCTTCTGCTTCTGCTTCTGCTCACTTTGGTTCTGGTGAACCTGCACTATCTTTATCTTGCTTTGATTTGTCAAGATCAAGCAGTTTGTCATATAACATAATATAAATCAAATAATTTAAAAATGAACTCAATACAGAGCGAAACCATTAATTCTGCTTCTGGTGGTTTCTGCTTGTTTTTGAAACCACTGGAATGTTGTTTCTGCTGAAGTGTTCAATTCGTGTGAATCACCTGGTTCCTCTGACAGTTTGAAAACCTGCAGAATACTTATCTAGCATTGATTTTTTAAGATCAAGCTTCTTGTTATCACAATAAACATAAATATCAAACAATAATAATATTTACAACAAGATGTAACCTCTATGTTAGCAGTTTAAGTTTAACTCTGAAAATCCTCTTGCTTTTGATTTTCAGATTTCGAATCTGTATGTTTAAATGATTTGGATGAAGGGTTTTGAATTCCCTTCCAGGATTGTAGTCTTGATGAATTTCACTGGAGTGTTTGAAGAACTCTCCTATTTCTGATTCTTCTCTTTCTGCTTCGGCTGATACACCATGTTCCTCTGGTGATTCTGGAACTTATGGTGATTTTGGTAATACTGAAGCTGATGTGTGTGATTCTGCTGTTTGTGGATGAACCTCTGATTCTGATACTTATACTGGTTCTGGTTCGGGTTCTGGTACTGATTCTAATTCTGGTTCTAGTGTTGGTTCTGGTTCTAGTTCCTGTGCCTCTGATACTTGTTCCAGTTCTGGTTCTGGTTCCAATTCCTGTACCTCTGATACTGGTTCCAGTTCTGGTTCTGGTTCCAGTTCCTGTTCTGATTCGTGTGATATGTGTGATTTCTATGATATTTCTTGTTCTTCCTATGATTCTAGTTCTGGTTTTGATAGGTATTTTGTTGACCCGTTCTTCTTCTACCAGAGTCAGTTGGCTTCTGTTTGGTAGATGTTGGAACGTAAACATTCTTCTGCTTGTGTATTGCCAACATCCATTGTCCAGGCACCATTGTTGGTGTCTCCTTCTAGTTGCTCAAAATATCTGTAACATAGACAATTTGATCTTTTGGTACCCAGAACTGATTGGGTCTAGGTTTGTTATTCTTAACAGCTCTCTGATCTTGTTCAGATTTTACCATTGGACAAGATAGTTCAGAGTGACCTTTCTTAGCACAAACAATGCATAAAACATCAGAATGAACAGCTTTACTTTCAGTAATCATTTCTGTAAAACCAAGACCTCTCTTTCCAGTGTTACCGTTTCCATAAATCATATATGCATATTTACTTCTTTCCATTCCATTAGAAATAAAGTTTCGAAAAAATTGTTCATGCATATCATATTCACAAACAGTTTTGGAAGTGGAACAAATATTACTTTTGAGAGTTTGGTTTTCAGATTTGAGTCTTGCAACTTCAGTTTTAAAATCTTTGTTTTCAGTTGCATACTCAGAATTTCGATTCTTTAAAACTTGGACTTCTTTGGTTAGATTTTTCTTATCTTCCCTAAGAGTTTTCAGTTTTAAAGACATCTTATTGTTTGCATTTAAAAATTCTTTTAAAGCCTCAATTAATTCAGATCTAGTGAGATCAGAAAATACCTCATTGTCTTCATCTTCTGAATCTGTTCCAGAGCCTGAGCTGTATCTAGAGCTTGGGTTTGTATGAGCCATCAGTGCCAGAATTGCTCCTTCTGATGTGCTTCCAGACTTCCTTGAATGACTGCTTCGATCATTCTTCCTTCTGCCTGCTTTCCTTCCTGAAATCGTGCCTTCATGAAGTTTAGAGGCAGACCTGATGTGTGCCATCTTTGCTGTTTCTGCCTCTTCTTCATCAGACGATTCTTCCTCTGATTCTGATGCATCCCAGGCTGCCATCAGACCCTTCTTTCTGAATCTAGAATTCTTCTTGTGCTGTTTGCCTTTTTCAAGATTTGGACATTCTGACTTGATATGTCCAGGTTCATTGCATCCATAACAAACGATACTCTTCTTGTTAGATTCTTCCATATCATCTCTTTGTTGTTATGTTAGATTCTTGAAGCTTCTCCTCTTCCTGTTTTCCCAGATCTTAACCATCTCTTTGGTTAAGTAAGCCATATCATCACAGTCACTGTCGCTATCCTCTGATTCTGATGCTGCCCTTGCAGCTTTCTTCTGTTTCGACTTCAGAGCCTGATTCTTCTTCTTCTTTGGTTCATTTGCTTCTAGTTCTATTTCATGAGACCTGAGTGAGCTGATCAGATCTTCAAGTTTTAAGTTATTCAGATCTTTGGCTTGCTGAATTGCAGTGACCATTGGTCTCCACTTGGTTGGTAAGCTTCTTAGAATCTTCTTGACATGATCTGCTGTTGTGTAGCTTTTCTTCAATACCTTCAGTCTAGATATCAGAGTCTGGAATATACAGAATATTCCATCAATGTCTTCATCATCTTCCATCTTGAACATCTCATACTGTTTGACCAGTATGTTAGCCCTTGCTTCTTGAACCTGCTGGCTTCCTTCATAGGTCAGAACCAGACTGTCGAATAAGCTCTTTGCTGTTTCTTTATTTGTGCATCTATCAAATTCCTTGAATGTGATGGCACTGATCATGATGTTTTTGGACTTGTGATGCAGTTTGAATAATTTGCTCTGGTCGTGTTTCATATCTTCCATGTCTAGTTCTATAGTTAGATCTCCTGGAATCGTAGGTGCAGTATATCGTTTGACTACCAGCTTCCATAATTCAGGGTCTTGAGATATGAAGAAACTTCTCATTCTGTCCTTCCAATACTCAAACCTTTCTCCATCAAACAGTGGTGGTCTGTTGATGTTGCCTCCCAAATCATCTTTGGATTCTACCAAATCACCTTATTTATTTATTTATATTCTATTATTTTTAAATTAAAATTTGAAAACAAAAATTAAAATAAATTTGGGATTTAGGATGTCACATTAGTGGTATCAGAGCAGGTTTTCCAATCAGACCGTAAGTGTGTTATGTGTTCACTATGTTTCCTTGTGTGCTCTGTTATGTGTGTGCTGTTACTATGATTGTTAGTAGTGTAGAACTAAGTTAGTTTCCTTTCTCCCTAAGTGCTCCATTGTATTCAATTGGCCTATCTGATTGATGTAGGTAGTGATGGCTAATGGCTGGAATGACGCTGCAATTGCCGAGGCTCTAGAGTCCATGGTAGGAGTTAGAATGCAGGCTCTTCAGGCTTTGGCTGAATCCCAAGCTACTGCCTGCTGCTCAAGCTGCATAGGTTGCTGCTCAAGCTGCACAGGTTGCTGCTCAAGCTGTTGCTTAAGCTAATAGTTACACTGGCGATCACGGAAATGTGCAAATAAATGAGTTCATGGTGATGGATCGATTCCATAAGGCTAATCCTCCATCATTTGAAGGTCACTATAATCCGGATGGAGCCTAGAAGTGGTTGCAAGAGATTGAGAATTTTTTTAGAGGAGTGGCATATCCCAAAGGTCCAAAAGTGCATTTGGGAACTTCTATGTTGACAGAAGAAGCTGAACATTGATGGGATAATGTGCGTCAATGTTTAGATAATGCAGGGACTGCAATTACTTGGACATTATTCAGAAACACGTTCCTAGTCAAGTATTTTCTTGAAGACATCCGCAATAGGTAGGAAATGGAATTTATCAAGTTAGAACAAGGTAATATGTCAGTGGCAGAGTATGCCGCTAAGTTTGAGGAGTTGTACAGGTACTATCCACTCTATGTAGGAGATGCAGGAGAAAAGTCTAAGTGCATCAAGTTTGAAATGGCACTCAGACCAGAGATCAAGAAGTAGGTTGGAATGCAAGAGATCCGTGACTTCCCTACCCTAGTGAATATGAGTAGGATCTGTGATGAGGATAGTCGTGCTCAAAAAGGAACATTAATGAAACAAGGGAACCATGAAGGACAAGAGGCATATGCATCATAATAGGGGAAAACCTTACTCTTTCCCTCCTAGTAAATCGGAAAGTCGTTCGAATTATCACCAACCCGGTTCTCCAGCTGGAAGAGGAAATGGTAATGGTAGTGGAAAAGGAAATGAAAACAGTTATAGTTATGGGGGTGGTAGAGGATGAAGGTGCAAACACGAGAAGGGGGGGTTGGTTTGTGTTTGACTAACTTGAATACTTTTTCTGTTTCTTGCAGTTTTAAAACAAAACTTGATGTATGAATAAAACAGAGTTAGCAGCGGATATAAAGTAAAAATAAAAACACATAATTTTATACTGGTTCACCGTTAACGAGGCGACGTCCAGTCCCTTCACTTTGAAGCATTTCACTAATTCAGGACCTTGAATTACAATAATACCACTGACCCTCCAAGTCAGTCTTCTCAAATAGT
This sequence comes from Cicer cuneatum, assembly GCA_037974295.1. Taxonomy (NCBI): domain Eukaryota; kingdom Viridiplantae; phylum Streptophyta; class Magnoliopsida; order Fabales; family Fabaceae; genus Cicer; species Cicer cuneatum. The sequence continues at coordinate 42,288,784 of JBBPBO010001986.1, forward strand.
CTAACAATCCTAGACTTTTGAGGAATACAACACCTTGACTTCTTAAGTCAAGCCTTCTCCTACCAATCTGACAACCCCAGATTGTAGAAGGAATTACAACGCCTTGAATCTAATTGCCAAGTAATCTGCTACCCCTTCTAACTCCCTCAAACTGTAGACTCTACTTCAACAACTTAGATCTAACACAAGGGAAAGAAAATAACACGAGTGCTTGCTTCTAGAAAGCTGAAATTCACAATTAACCTCACTAAAAACTCGAGTGTTTGTTTTGGAAGTGTATGACTCTTTTGTGATTTTCGATGCCAAGTATTCTGCCTTGAGCCTCCTTTTATAGATGGAGATTACGGTCTTTTCCAAGCTTAAATTCGAGATGTATTTTACCAGATGCTCTTGCAAAAATACTTTGGCTAATGGGGCTTCACTTAAATAAAAAACATATTTTTTTAGCTCCAGATTTGCTTTCAAAAATAACTTTGGCCAATCCTATCTTTAATTAATTCTGGAACAAATCTTTCTTCCCGCCAATAGCTTCTGAATTCCACAAGACTTCAATTTATTTTTGTATGAAATCCTTTTTAATACTTTGATCAAATTTAATCAAATCTCCACCGATTATCATCATGATTGAATTTGGACCCTTTGATCTTCTGCTCTCGTACACATCTGGACCATACTAAGTGATCTACTGTGATCCTCTAATTTCGTCCAACCCTGGACCACACTTTCTGATCTTCTGATTTCGGCCAATACTGGACCACACGTTCTGTCCTTCTGATTTCGGCCAACACTGGGCCATGGTCTGATATTTTGATCTCGGCCAACATTGGGCCATATACTTAAATCTTTACCATTGATCTGAACCTTTTCCCTCTGATCTGGACCAATTCTGAACTGGGTCTGGATTGAACTGAAATTAAATCTGGTTAAAGGATATTTAATTCTGGACATTTACCTCTTGATCTGGATCAGGTTTGGATTAAATCTGTACATCATTACTTCTGATCTTGACTGAGTTTCATACTCTAAACCATGCTATCTTCTAGTTTGGGTCACATTTGGATTAAATCTCTTGTTCTGGACCCATTAATTTATCCTCTGATTAAGTCTGGATCAAGTCTGGACTGTTTATCATTTCACTACCAGGCTATCTTCTGGTCATAATAACTTCTTGACTAAGTTTGACTTATGAGATCTTCTGGTCTTGAACAAGTCTCCCTCTTGCAGGCTTCCTTCTGGTCTAGTATAGGTCTCCTTCAGGACTTTGCTTCCTTCTGATCTGGGCCAGTAAAAATATCCTCTGGTGGTGTTTTGACATCTTGGTGTATCCTTTGTTAATTTCAGGATGCATTATCTGGTGACTTCTGGAGGTGTATCCTCTGATAACTTGATCTTCTGGTGGCATTTTAATATAGTAATTCAAGGTACAAAATAAGATTACATGGAGGGCTTTTGTAAACATCAAAATCCTAAGTACTTAGAACCAACTTGGTTCCAACAGAGGAAACCCGAATGGAAGAGGAGTTAGTTATGTGAATAGCAACTACAGGAGTCAAGTCTCGAGCAACAACAGTAGTAACAACAGTGATCCAGCTACTCCTATTCGATGTGACAAGTGTGGTAAGCAAGGTCATATGGAATTTGAGTGCAGATATGTTGCAATTACTTGTTTTAATTGTCAACAATAGGGCCACATCAGCACCACATGCCCCTATCCAAAGAAGACTCCCCAATTTGGAAACCAGAGTTCCCAAGCCAGCTGATCTATATCTAATGGACGAGTCTTTGCCCTCAGTGGTGTAAGAGTGTTTGAGAAAGACAACTTGATCCAAGGTACGTGTCTCATAAATGATACTCCTCTGTTTGTGCTATTTGATTATGGTGCTACTCATTCCTTTGTGTCTCTTGATTGTGTTAGACGTTTAGGTCTACCTGTGTCTTGTTATGATTTGATTGGGAATACCCCCACTAGTGACTCTGTTGACACCTCTAGTGTTTGTCATGACATTTCTATCCATGTGTGTGGAAAGGAATTCCGAGTGGACTTAGTGTGTTTACCCTTGCGTCTAGTCGATGTGATCCTCAGTATGGATTGGCTATCTACTAACCGAGTCCGCCTAGACTTTTTTAGTAAAACTATTGAATTCATGGAACCAGAAGAGAGAGAGAAGCCTAACAATATATCCGCCAACCAAGTGAAGGCACTCTTGAAAGAAGATGCCCAGTTTTACATGATCCTAATCTCGTTGGAACTTGAAGAAAAAGTGGTAGTACAAGATGTCCCTATAGTGTGTGAATTCCCTGAAGATGTCAATAGTTTACCACCAGAGCATGAGGTTGAGTTTAACATTTGACCTTGTACCAAGTACTGGACCCATATCCATGGCACCATATATGATGTCTCCCTTAGAATTGTCTGAGCTTAAGAAACAATTGGAGAAGCTTTTAGATAAACAATTTATAAGACATAGTGTTTCACCATGAGGTACACCTGTGTTGTTGGTTAAAAAGAAGGATGGATCTATGAGGTTGTGTGTGGATTACTGCCAACTTAATAAAGTGACAATCAAGAATAAGTACCGACTACCTAGGATACATGATCTTATGGACCAATTGAGAGGATCGTGCGTATTTAGTAAGATCGATTTGAGATCAGGTTACCATCATATTCGGGTAAAGTCTTCTGATGTCTCAAAAACCGCATTTAGGACCCGTTATGGCCACTATGAGTACTTGGTCATGCCTTTTGGTGTTACTAATTCACCAGCAGTGTTTATGGATTACATGAACCGAATCTTTCATCCTTACCTAGACTCATTTGTGGTTGTGTTTATAGATGATATCTTAGTGTGCTCTAACACTAAGGAAGAGCATGGTGAACATTTAAGGATACTCTTGCAAACCCTTAAGGAAAAACAATTATTTGCCAAGCTGTCTAAGTGTGAATTGTGGTTAGAGGAAGTATGTTTCCTAGGACATGTAATTTCAAAAGGAGGAATAGCTGTTGATCCTGCGAAAGTAGAGAGTGTCTTAGAATGGAAAGCACCAAAATCAGTGACTGAGATTAGGAGTTTTCTAGGTCTGGCAGGTTATTATCGTAGATTCATAGAAGGATTCTCCAAGTTGGCCTTACCTTTAACTAAGTTGACCTGGAAAGAGGAATTGTTTTTGTGGGATACCTATTGTGAGAATTGTTTCTAAGCGCTTGAGAAACATTTGACCTCTGCACCGATCTTAGTGTTACCTAACCCGAGCGAACCCTTTATAGTATATTGTGAAGCGTGTGGCTCAGGATTAGGTGGAGTGCTTATGAAGGATCGAAAAGTCGTAGCGCATGCTTCTAGGCAACTGAAGATTCATGAGAGGAACTACCCTACCCACGACGTAGAACTAGTAGCAGTTGTTTTTGTACTTAAGATATGGAGACACTATTTGTACTCATCTAGATTGGAGGTTTTTAGTGATCATAAGAGCCTTAAGTACCTTTTTGTCCAGAAGGAATTGAATATGAGGCAACGTAGGTGGATGGAATTTCTTAAGGATTTTAATTTTGAACTTAACTATCACCTTGGAAAGGCCAATGTAGTGGCTGATGCCTGGAGTAGGAAGAATTTGAGTGTGTCTGCTTTAATGGTTAAGCATAGCAAGTTGCTGGAACAGTTTAGAGACCTTAGCTTAGTTTGTGAATTGACACTAGAAAGTATTAAATTGGGAATGTTAAAGGTGACTAGTGGACTATTAGAAGAGATTGAAAAGAGTCAGAAGTTGGACTGATACCTTTTGAATAAGTTACAGCTGATTGACTAGAGGAGAGAACCTGATTTTAAAATGGGTGTGGATGGAATTTTGAGATTTAAGGATAGAATTTGTGTATCCAATGTAGAGGAGTTAAGAAAGATGATCTTAGAGGACGGACATAGGATTTGTCTAAGTATTCACCCTGGAGCCACAAAGATGTATAAGGACCTCAAGAAGATATTTTGGTGGCTTAGAATGAAAAAAGATGTTGCTGAGTTTGTATATGCTTGTTTAACCTGTCAAAAGGCTAAGGTAGAACACCAGAAACCTTCAGGCTTGATGCAATCTTTGAGTATTCCTGAATGGAAGTGGGATAGCATCTCTATGGACTTTGTTGTAGGATTACCTCGAACTCCAAAAAGGTATGACAGTATTTGGGTTATTGTGGATAAATTAACCAAATATGCTCATTTCATTCTGATAAACATAACTTATTCTATGGAAAAGTTAGTTGAATTATACATAAAGGAAATTGTGAAGTTGCATGGAATCCCATCAAGTATAGTGTTAGATAGAGGCCCTATATTAACCACTAAATTTTGGCAAGGTTTACAAAGCGCTTTGGGTACGAACCTTAGGATGAGTTCAGCCTATCACCCACAAACAGATGGTCAAACTGAAAGAACCAATCAATCCCTGGAAGACTTATTGAGAGCTTGTGTGTTGGAAAAAAGTGGTGTTGGAACCTGAAGGTGCAAACACGAGAAGGGGGGGTTGAATTGTGTTTGACAAACTTGAATACTTTTCCTGGTTTTATACTTTTAAAACAAAACTTGATGAATGAATAAAAACAGAGTTAGCAGCTGATATAAAGTAACAAATAAACCACATAATTTTTATACTGGTTCACCGTTAACGAGGCTACGTCCAGTCCCTTCACCTTGAAGGATTTCACTAATTGAAACCTTGAATTACAGCAGTTCTACTAAACCTCCAAGTCAGTCTTCTGAAACAGTCTAACAATCCTAGACTCTTGAGGAATACAACACATTTCTTCTCCTGCCAATCTGACAACCCCAGATTGTAGAAGGAAATACAACACTTTGAATCTAATTGCCAAGTAATCTGCTACCCCTTCTGACTCCCTCAGATTGTAGACTCTACTTCAACAACTTAGATCACACGAGAAAGAAAATAACAGGAGTGCTTGCTTCTTGAAAGCTGGAACTCACAATTGACCTCACTAAAAACTTTGAGTGTTTGCTTTGGAAGTGTATGACTCTTTTGTGATTTTCGATGCTAAGTATTCTGCTTTGAGCCTCCTTTTATAAATGCAGATTAAAGCCTCTTCCAAGCTTAATTTCGAGCTGAATCTTGCTGGATTCTCTTGCAAAAATATCTTGACCAATTGGGCTTCGTTAATCCTCATGATTAAATCTGGACCATTTGATCTTCTGCGCTAGTCCACATCTGGACCATACTAAATGATCTGCTGTGATCCTCTGATTTCGGCCATTCCTGGACCACACTTCCTAACCTTCTGATCTCGGCCATCCTGGTCTAGCAAACTGATCTTCTGATTTCGGCCAACACATCCTGACCTTCTAATTTCGACCAACACTGGGCCATGGTCTGATCTTCTGATCTCGGCCAACACTGGGCCAAATACTTAAATCTGAACCATTGATAAGAAAATCTTCCCTCTGATCTGGACCAATTCTGGACTTTGTCTGGATTAAACTGAAATTAAATCTGGACAAATAATATTTCAGTCTGGACATTTTACCTTATGTTTTGGATCAGTTCAGGATCAATTCTGGAGCTCATTTCTTCTGGTCTGGACTTAGTTTCATACCCTGAACCATGCTATCTTCTGGTCTGGGTCAAATCTGGATTAATTCCTTTGTTCAAGACCCATTTATTTACCCTCTGATTAAGTCTGGATCAAGTCTGGGCTGTTTATCATTTCACTGCCAAGCCATCTTCTGGTCAGAATAACTTCTGGAATAAATCTAACATTTGACATATTATGGCCTGGAACAACTCTCCCTATGGCAGGCTTCCTTCTAGTCTGGTCCAGGTCTCCTTCTGACTTTGCTGCCTTCTGATCTGGGCCAGCAAAGATATCCTCTGGTAGTGTTTTGACATCCTGGTGTATCCTCTGGTAATTCCAGGATGCATTCTGGATGCTTTTTCTGCCTCTGCAAACTTCATTTTCTGGTGGTATTTAATGTTGTAATTCAAGGTACAAAATAAGATTACATTGAGTGCTTTTGTAAACATCAAAATCCTAAGTATTTAGAACCAACTTGGTTCCAACAAAACCAACTTGGTTCTTTCAATTAAAGTTTTGATGTTAACAAAAGTATTTGATGAAAATCAGATTTTGAATTAGAAAAATGAAAAATCAGAGGATGTCATCAGAGGATGACGTCAGCAGAAGATACCTCCAGAATATACAACTAGACGATACCTCAAGAGGATATCACCAGATGATCCCATCAGAAGCAAGAATCAAAGGAAAACATCAGAGGATATCATCAATTAGAGGATATCATCAAAGGGAAGAAACAATGACATCATCAGAGGATATTATTCTTGGCCCAGATCAGAAGGAAGCATTGTCCAGACTTGGTCCAGACTAGAAGGAAACATAAGTCATACTTGATCCAGACTTATTCCAGACCAGAAGATAGCATGGTCCAGAACATAAGACTTAGTCCAGATTTGCTCTAGATCAGAAGATCAATGGTCTAGATCAAAAGATCAATGGTCCAGATCAGAAGATCAATGGTCTAGATCAGAAGATCACAAAATGGTCCAGATCAGATCACATGGTGTAGAGTTCGTCGAGATCAGAAGATCATACGGTCCATAATTTAAATCATGATGCAGATCAGTGAAGACTTGATTAAAATTTGAAGAAGACATGATTAAATTTTGATAGAAATTTGAGGCTTCAGGCAACATCATTAAGTATCGAAAAACACAAAACTCAAGCTTCAAATTCAAACTTATCCGAGAGTTCAATAGAGAGAAATACTTGAGTGCAAAAGCAATATTTTCTAAGTGTTTTCGAGAGAGAAAATCAGTGCAACAATCATCTTTCCAGAAGCAACAAAAGAGTGCAAGAATCAGTGCAACAATCAGCTTTCCAAAAGCAACTTTGCAGAGTTCCAAGCCCTTGTAATCAACTCGTTAGAGGTGTAGATTCCTTTTTCAATATGGGGTTGTCATATTGGTAGCAGAAGACTTGACTTGTAAAGTCAAGGTGCTGTTATCGTTCCTCAAAAGTCTGGGGTTGTCAGACTATTTGGGAATACTAACTTGGAGGGTCAGGTGTTGTAATTTAAAGGTTTTGAATTAGTGGATTAATGTAACACCCCGATTTTTCACAGCGCGAGTATATTTTTTTAAAAAAAAACATATAGAGGAATTTCAAATTAATTCAAAAGAGTTAAATGAAATTAAAAATTAAATCATTTCATAAAAATTAAATCATTTCATACATCGACAAAAGTCACTGTCATAATACATCAAAAATAAATTGGATCACAGACCCACTTAAAAACTATGAGAGTGCGCTAGAGATATAGTCATCTCAAAAATAAATACAACCACCAACATACTAGGTCCTATACAACAAGACTAGTCTGATCATGCACTAAAGCTACAGTAGCACGGGTTTCCACCGCATTCTCTACAAGTCTCGTCTGACTCCGCAGCTCGCCTCGAGGTGACGTCCTCCTCCTCATCAGCGAGAGAAGGATCAGTCTCCTCTGAAGTCAGATCTATCCATGATCTGGGTCGCTTCGGCGGTGCCGGAATCTCCAAGCAATCCTCAGTTGTCCTAGACGGACCTGGAATATCAACCGTTGTTGGTGTCGACCCTTCATCCTCCTTCCTCGCCTCGGGTTCAGGCATCACACTTCCTGCTACCGGGGTAAGAGTCACCACACCTACAGTGGCCTCCGTCTCAACTCCAACTGTTGGACCCTCCACGTCCGCAAAAACTCCGTTCACCTCCAGTATCAATCCAGAAGGTAACGAAAAATCAATTTTCGCGTGAGTGAGTTCTACGTAAGCCACTACCCCGACGAATCTGCTCGTCCTCACCAATCTCCCCGTGTAAGTAGCCCTACTTGAGACGGGGTCATACACCCAAGCAGTAGACAAGTGACAGTCAAGGAAATCTAGCGACGTTTCTGTTGTCAGTGTAACCGTCGGTGGTACGGGTTTGGGTATCATCTGAGGGAAAAGCCCAATTTTCCACAATAATTGTAAAGGGTCACCAACCGAAATTAACAATTACCACATAGCAGTTATGTCAAAGATAACAAATACATTCATGGCATGTTCCAATGCTATGACAACAATAATAAATAAGTATGCTCACTTATTAAAATGTATAACATCTACATCTTTACAAAACAGCCAATTTAACATTTAAATCATGTTGCAAGTACAAAATACAATCAACAATCACAACAACTCATTTGGCACTTAGAATTCATAAGATACTTGCACACATCGATTTCCACTCATCGACTCGTATCAAATCATGACTCACAGGTCAACCATCCCAATGCATTATGTATATGCCAATGTACACAACTCTGGAATTACCAAGGTGCAGTCTCTCACGGACCAGCACAAGTGCAGTCTCTCACGGACCAGCACGACTCACATATGTTAGCCTCTCACAGGCCCAACATTACCAAAGTGCAGTCTCTCACAGACCAGCACAAGTGTAGTCTCTCACGGACTAGCATATTTTACATATGTTAGCCTCTCACAGGCCCAACACACAAAAGTTAAATCCTCGCACGGATAGAATGGACCGTCTAATACACGCGGAACCACTCCGTAGCCCGTATAGAATGGACCGTCTAATACACGCAGAACCACTCTGAAACCCGAATAGAATAGATCTTCTAATACACGCTGAACTACTCTATAACCCATCTTGGTCACTACTTAACTTCACGGCCCATCACAGTCACCGCATCAACTCTGTGGCCCATCTCGGTCACCACCTGACTATGCAATGCATGAGCATGCTATGTTTCTCTTCACTGAAATCAGTATGCAAATGTAATATGTAACCCAAACACTTCATCACCACCTCAAACAATCTCAAGAACTTCATTTAATTCATCACATGCCTTACAAATGTTTTCCAAATAGTTAAGTTCTTAAACCAATGTTTAAAAATAGAATTTTTGACTAAAATCCAATTTGTATTCGAATACAGCTTCCTTGTAGTGGAATACGGATGCTAAAACAGTGGCAAAATCAGCAATTCTATATTCGAATGCGAGGTTGTTGTAGCCGAATACAGATGCTAAAACAGTGGCAAAATCAGCAATTTTGTATTCGAATACGACAGGGTTGTAGCCGAATACAGATGCGAAGTCAGTGGCAAAAATTGCAATTCTGTATCCGAATACAGATGCGAAGTCAGAAGCAAAAATTACGTATTTGTATTCGAATACGAGGTGTCGTATTCGAATACGAGGTTCAAAATTTGAATAAAAACTGAATTTTGCAGAAGTGTATTCGAATACGCCAGTGCCGTATCCGAATACATCTTCGAAAACAGTGGGATTTTTCCAGAATTTCACTTCAGTTTCAAAACTCTTTCCTTTGAAAACCAACACAAACACCATAAAAAAAGCATCATCAATATAACAACCAAGTCAGCAACAACAACAGCAAGGACAACAACATCAATAATAACAACAAAAACAGAATAGCAACAACAATTGCATCCAACATGCATCATCTCTACAACATGCATTTTAATCTCCAACAAGCATGCAATGATCATCCACAGCAACATGCAAGGAAGTTTCATTGTCAAAACATCACTTCTTTAACCACAAAACTTAGAACATCATTAATCCCAGCAACAAGACAGCAACAACAGTACCCACAAACATGCATGCATCTTAACTCCAATACTACAACAATGATCATCCCCAATTTTTAAAACATAACATAATAATCAATCCATCAAACATGCATTTACAGTCCCTACATGCAATCTAAAAAGTTGGAAGGAGCCCCTTACCTTCGTTACGTTTACTTGCTCGTTTACGTTACCGCGACTGAAACCGGTGAAAATCTCGCTCGCGTCGTCGCAACCAAAGTTGGTTCTCTAGCACCGTAATGATGAGAGGAATAACTTTCCTTCTTGACACTCTTTGATTCGAGGCTTGGATTTCCAAGTAATTTGAGTTTTGAGTATCCCTTTTATTTTTCACCCACACAAACAGAATGCAAAGAAGAAGAAGGAAGAAGGGTACACGGCTGGTGAGGAAGGAAATTGTTTTCTGTTTTTTTCTTCCTTTCCTCTCACTTGTACACACATATATATACACATACTTCCATTTACTTTGTATAAATATATATATATATATATATATATATATTATATTTCAACTTATCCCTCAAGTAATTAAATACTCCCGTCGCAATTCTGTTGGCAGATAAAATCTTGATCAACTGCCGAGTATTATGTTACTTAATCAAGCACACTTCCAAGTACAACTGAGAACCTTTCTTAATGATATGAAGATGAAAAGCATGTACTTGAAAATATGAAACTTAAGCTTTGAAAGTGTTTGATATTTCAGAAATTAATCTTAAGATTAGTAAGTCAAAGGTTGTCAGTAAGAACTGAAGTTATGAAGTATTTATATCCCATAGGTAACACTTCAGATCAGTGGCAATTGTTCCCATAAGTTTTGATGAACTTATGCAATGTTCCAAAACTGAAAAATTGCATTGTTTCGAAGTTTTATTCGAATACAGCCTCAGTGTATCCGAATACACTTCTATAACGTTTAGTTTTTATTTAAAATTTGAACTTCGTATTCGAATACGAAACCTCGTAGTCGAATACAAGTATGAGATTTTTGCCACTGACTTGAGTTGTATTCGAATACGCGAAGCTGTAGTCGAATACAAAATTAAATTTTAGTTACTCACTTGCAATATGTATTCGGCTACGACACTTCGTATTCGAATACAGATCTTTAGTTTTAGCTACTGACTTGCAATCTGTTTTCGGCTACGACACTTCGTATTCGAATACAGATTTTCAATTTTTATAAAAACTTTATTTTCAAACATATGTTTATGTATTTAAATATTTAGAAAACATTTTAATGCATATGCTATCAAGAGGGTTCTCATAATATTGTATTTGAATTGTATTTTGATTTAATATCAAATACCTTAAGTCCTAAGTTACCTAATATGAATTTGAAGGATGAGTTGAATTAATATCCTTTTGCTTTTTGATCAATGAACTTTTTGTCTTCATAAAAAATGTAGATCTTTATTCTTTTTCATTCTCCCCCTTTTTGATAATGACAAAAATCTTGTTGCTTGAATTTTTTCAACGTCTTGATTTCTCCCCCTTGATATGTGCTTACTCCCCCTTGATATGTGCTTACTCCCCCTTGATATATGTGTTGGAGGATCTATAAAAAATAACTAGCAACCAACAATATATATACACTTTTTCTCCCCCTTTTGACATTATCAAAAAGGAAGAGGATATTATAAATAAAGCATACACAATATAAATAGAAGCATCATATGATATCTAGAAGGATTTGCAATAAAAAAAATAAGTTTTACAAACCCATGTCCAGTAATACATTTTTAAAAGGAAACTATGAGTTTTAACGGAAAATTTAAACATAGCAGAAACACAACAAAAAAACTTTCAAATAGCCAATCTAATCATCAAATTCTGGTGGGAGATGAAGATGGTCAAACTTATCAGATAGGTTACTCAGTTCTTGGTGAACAGAGGCATGATGTTGAGTGATGGTTGTTTCGATGTGTTGGAATTGGTTGTTGAAGGATGCAGTCATGTTTTGAATTTCATTGCTGAAAGAATCATTCAAGTGTTGAAATCGATCTGTGACAAAGGATTGAATGGAGTTAAGTTTGTCCATGATCATTCTGTTTGAAATGATGTCTTCAGTATTTGCTATGTTGTCTGCTTTTGGTGCTGCTTCTGATGCTGCTTCTGGTGCTCCTGCTGGGCCTGTTGTTGGTTCTGCTTCTTCTGTAGTGTCATCTTGGGCAGTTGATGGACTTTGTCCAATATCACCCTTATGAACATAAGTTTGAAGTGATTCACTCCATACTATTTTCATGCTAGGTAAAACACTTAAATCCAACAAGTTGTCTTAGGTTGTTTGGTATAGCACCTCGCCTGAGAAATCAACTTTAAAATGTTCCAGAATTCTTGTGACTTCTCTTGCGTAGGGCAAAGCTATAAAATCTTTGGAAGCAAACAGAACCGAGCAAACAAAATAAGCCCAATTGAGATCAGCCCCTTCAATCATAAAAATCATAATTTGAAGTTCGAACTTAGATATTTGTGAGTAATTTCTGGCTTTTGGTACCAAAATATAACTTAAAAAGTAATGAAGTAATCTGTTGTCAACTGTGAGATTACCAACCCCATATCTTTGTCGAGCGAATTTGGAACCAGCCTGTGTTCTTTTTCGTTCCATAGTCTCCTTATCAAATCGACACAGTGAGATATACGCATCTTATTTGGTAGTGTTTACCCATTCACATAAGTGTCTTGGACACATTTTCTGACCTTCAGATGGTATGTGTAGGATTTCTCCAATAATTCTAGTGTTTAAACTAATAATCTTTCCTTTAACCTTAGACACCAGCCTAGAACCATCTTTTTCAAGATTACAGAAGAAAACCCTAACAAGGTTAGGATATATGGAACCATTATAGCCAATGAATTCTTCTAATTTTTGAGCTTTCACCAACTCGGGAATTTAAAATCAGAAAAGGAAGCTAACGTACCAATTTTTGGAGTTATTAATTCTTGTCAGAGAAGTGGGTTCTGAACTTGTCAATTTCTTCCGGTGAGTGAAGTAACCGGGATAAATCAGCCATATTATCATTCCTTCTTTTCTTTGAAGGACCCACTGCAGCAACCTTCGTTCGAGGACCTCTTTTTCATACATCCATATTGAAAGATGGAGTTTGATGGTTTTGGGAAAATTGGCTTTTGGGTTTGATTTTAAAACAATCTTAGATGTAATGTATGGTGAGGTGAAGGTTTAGATATGATTGCATGTAAGTTTAGATGAAATTTTTGAAGGAAGGAAACCAGAGATTTTGATTGTATTCGGCTACTATCAGTTTGTATTCGGTAAAAACCTAAAATCTGTTAAAAACGTTTTTTATGCTGAAATAACTCGAATCTGTATTCGACTACAGGTTTGATGTATTCGAATACAGATTTTTCTGGGAACGTGTATTCGAATACAGACAATTTGTATTCGAATATGACAGTAAAAATTTCGTTTCTAAAATAAAATTTTAATAAATAAACAGAAAAAAAATAATTTTAAACATGTATTAAAACACATAGATATCAAAGAATCATATATTAATATTTTTGTAAGAGAAGATGCAAAAAATTTAAAATTAAAAGTGATATGACTTACAAAGCATTCAAACCTTTTTAGAGATCACTGTCATTTAGAATGCCTAGTTCCCTTCGTATCTTGTAAAATGATTCTCTAGGTAGTGGCTTTATAAAAACATCTGCTAGTTGATTATGAGTGTCGACAAAGGTAACTTCAACATTTCTTTTGAGCACATGATCTCTCAAAAAATGATGACGTATGTCGATATGTTTGGTTCGAGAGTGCATGACTGGATTCTTAGTGATGTTGATAGCACTGGTATTGTCACATTTCATAGGAATACACCCGAGATCAAGTCCATAGTCACATAGTTGTTGCTTAAGCCATAGGATTTGAGCACAGCAACTGCCTGCTGCTATGTATTATGCGTCGGCAGTACTTAAGGCCACGCATGCTTGTTTCTTACAAGACCATGATACTAGTGCATTTCCTAGAATGTGACAGGTGCCGCTTGTGCTTTTTCGGTCCGTCTTACATCTTGCATAGTCAAAGTCAGAATAAGCAATGAGATTGCATATGCTACCTTTTGGATTTCATAGGCCAGCATTGGTCGTTCCTTTTAGATATTTCATTATCCTCTTTACTGCTACAAGATGCGATTCCTTCGGATCTGCTTGAAACCTTGCACACAAACAAACACTAATCATAATATCTGGCCTACTGGCCGTTTGATACAAGAGAGACCCAATCATACCTCTATATCTTGATATATTAATTGATTTACCAGTTTCGTCTTTATCAACATACATTCCGGATCCCATGGGAGTCGCACTTTCTTTGCTGCTGTCCATCTCAAATCTTTTTCATAATTATTTACAATATTTTGTCTGATGAATAAAGATGCCTTTCTTAAGTTGCTTGATTTGAAGTCCTAGCAAATAATTTAATTTTCCCGTCATGGACATTTCAAATTCTCCTTGCATCATTAATGAGAATTCTTCACATATTTCATTTTTGGTTGATCCAAATATGATATCATCTACGTAGACTTGAACAAGTAAAGTATGATCATTTGTTCTTTTAATGAATAAGGTTTTATCAACTTTACCTTTTTCAAATCCATGTTCACATAAGAACTTACTCAACCTATCATACCAAGCTCTTGGAGCTTGTTTCAAACCATAAAGCGCCTTCTTTAATTTGAAGACATGTGAAGGATTTTTGAAGTCTTCCTCATTGATATAGACATTTAGGAACACACTCTTGACATCCATTTGAAATAGTTCAAAATCCATAGAGCAAGCATAAGCAAGTAGTAGTCGGATTGCTTCTAATCTTGCTACTGGAGCAAATGTTTCATCAAAATCAATCACTTCTTCTTGATTGTATCCTTGTGCCACCAACCTTGCCTTATTTCGAATAACTATTCCATTTTCATCTAATTTGTTCTTAAACACCCATTTGGTACCAATGATGTGTTTATTTCCTGGATTTGGAACAAGTTCCCAAACTTTGTTTCTTTCAAACTGATTTAGTTCTTCGTGCATGGCAAGTATCCATTGATCATCTTTGAGGGCTTCACCTATTTTGGAGGGTTCTATTTGAGAAACAAATGCCATATTTAAACAAGCATCTTTGAGATTTAGCCTTGTAGTGACTCCTTTGTTGATATCACCTATTATGTTGTCAATCGGGTGATCACGATGGGTTTTCCATTCTTGAGGAAGATCAATGTGTTGATCTTTTTGTTCTAAATTGATTTCGTCCTTTTGAGTTGTTTGATCAACTTGATTTTCTTTGCTTATTTCGTTACTTATAGCATCATCATCATAAATAATTTTATCCTCTTTCGAGGGGTTAGATTCATCAAAAGATACATGTATAGATTCTTCAACTATCAAAGTTCTTTTATTAAAAATTCTAAATGCTTTACTAGTTAAGGAATAACCAATAAAAATACCTTCATCGGAGTGAAGGGACTGGATGTAGCCAAGTTAATGGTGAACCAGGATAAATCGATGTGTTCTCATGTTGTTATTATTCGCTGCTAAGTCTGATTATTTATTCATCAAATAATTCCCATTAAACATTCAAAAAAACAGCAAAAGAATTCAAGTTTGACAAACACAATTCAACCCCTTTTTCTCGTGTTTTCACCTTCACCCGCTTCTCGTGTTCGCACCTTCACTACCTTCAAGTCACCTAGGAATTCCCCACCCGAATACCTCCAAGGGCTAACAATCTTGCCTTAAGGCTGAACAATAGACCACCACGATCAGGCTCATTCAGTTGTACTTCCCCAAAATCATTCGACATCCAACATCATAATAATATCAAATATCAAATACCACACCATTAAAGAAATTAAATCAATCAACACCTTATAAATATTTCTATTCCACATTTTAATCTCACAATTTCCATATTTGCACATTAATTAATTTATCACTCAAAGGGCTACTGCCGTACATAGCGAGTCTCGGATGAATCATTGGAAAATACGATTTTCTCGTTCATCTCACAATATATTCTACTCATGAATTCAAACGATCTCTCACCCCTTACTTTATTTTGATGCTTTAACACGCGAATACAAGTCCACAAGCAAAAAGCCTTTGTTCTTTGACTCCTTGTCTTTCAATCGGTCTAACTCGATAGTTTATGGGTAAACGTCAAAAATAAATTATGACAACACACTCTAAAAAAAAGTAAATTTAGAAATTGAGTCAAATAAACTTACTCCAAATCAGAAAATAATAATTAGATAATATAGCCATTATTCACAAAGTCGTTTTAGTGTTGGTTTCACTCAAATCGGACTTATAGTGAAGAAGAACGGTGCAAAATAAAGAATTTTATAAACGGAGAAGTCGGATATTTTAGAGAGAAATTGAGATGGCTAAAAATATGAGAAAGTGTGTTTATTGGACTACCTAAATGAATAAAACAACATACTAAAATTTGAATGAAAACGGAGAAAGTTTTCTAGAGCAGTTATCGATCATCGGTGTCAAGCGACAACGTTGTAACATTCCCATCCTATTCCTATTCCGAAGGCATGGAAGAACTCCCTTCCATTAGACTCCTCATATATTTTATATTTACTATTACTACTGTTACTATTTGCATTTTGGTAAAACAAAATTAATAATTAGTTAATCTCATTTTTAATAATCCACCAAATACCATGTAATTTTTAAAATATTACTAATGTATTTTAAACTAGAGTAATTAAAATAATCAACTTTTTAAAAAAAATTACATATTACTAATAACTAAATCTCTCATATTCAAAATAATCACTATAATTATACTTATTTTCAAAATATTCACATTAAAGTACTACCATCTTCCATGCCGTTGGAATAAGAATATTCACATACTGAAATTTGAATGAAAACGGAGAAAGTTTTCTATAATAGTTATGGATCATCCGTGTCAAGCGACAACGTTGTAACACTCCCATCCTATTCCTATTCCGACGGCATGGAAGAACTCCCTTCCATTACACTCCTCATATATTGTATATTTACTATTACTACTGTTACTATTTGTATTTTGGTAAAACAAAATTAATAATTAGTTAATCTCATTTTTAATACTCCACCAAATACCATGTAATTTTTAAAATATTACTAATGTATTTTAAACTAGATCTCTCATATTCATATTTTAAAAAATTACATATTACTAATAACTAAATCTCTCATATTCAAAATACTCACTATAATTATACTTATTTTTCAAAATATTCACATTAAAGTACTACCATCTTTAGAGAATAGTCAAAATTAAAAAATAAATAAATATAACATCAACATTTTATTTATATTAATTACTAAATCATAATATATATATATATATAAAATCACAATGAGTATATAAAAAAAAGGAAATAAAATACAATATTAATAATATCTCAAGATAATAAATAACTAAAAATAGGAAATAGTTATAATAATTAAAATATAACTATGTGCACGCTTAACATTCGTCATACGCACATGAAAATATCACATCAATTATGAGAGTACATATACACGTAAAATCGCATAAAATCTTATTCTTTAACATTTGGAAACTAAAATAATATTACTTTTAGAAAAATATATAAAATATAATATTTTTTATTTATATCACTCATTTGGATTAAGATGTACAAGATTAGCACATAATAGAAAGCACACATATAAAGAAACTTTACAGGTTTCACAAAAGTTTGGCATATCAAAAAACTTTTAAAATATTTCACACCTTCAAAAATTACAAACAGAAATGTATATAACAACTTAATGACATGCAACCACTGAATTGTTTTTTCTTTTTTAAAAATAATGCGTATATTCATAGTAGAATAAGACAAATGTTTTCACATTAGTTTCAAACACAATCAAAGTCTAAATTAATTTCAATGTCTTATACACAAAATTCATTTATAGAACTCACCCAATAGTTCTAGGTCCTTATCAAATGAGACAATATAGAACAAATAAGATACTAACACAATGGACTTATTTATTTCAAGGAAATTACTTAGAAGAACAAAATACTTAATTGAATGTTTAATTTAAGTAACACAGTCAACCTAATATTCACGCCACATAAACAATTATCAGCATTCAACATTGATGTCACATAAGACTCATAATCATTCAAAATTGTATAAGAGATGCACATGGTTTCTAACTATTTCAAAAATAAAATTAACAAGTATTTCTTACGATAATAACAATGAGTTATTGTTGTCTCTTTTATCAACAAAAAGTTATCGGAGTAGTCTCTCTTACTCATGTAGTCAATTACTTAAGATAATCATAATTGTAGTCATTCAAATTTAAACATGGGTAATTAAAATTATCTTTATTGCGATTCAGGAGTACGAATGTGACACCACAACTCCTACTACTTACTTCAAGTTAAAAATCCACTTAATTACACATTCTCAATAATATATTTGAAATTGACAACTAGTTACAACAACAAAAGAAACGACACTTGCATCAATATGAATCAACAATCAAAATATAAAATATAAAATTATATCACTTAAACACTCTCAACTATTCTAAACACTATACACAAATTCCAAATACTTAGAACACTTGAAACATAAACACTTTCATATTCACACACACACACTTCCAAATGTCATTTGTTTGTTGAAAATACTAACTTTTGTTAAACGTGTTGTATGAACATTTTTCATGTTTCATCCACTCAGCTCTCGAAAATTTAGAATCTATTCCATTTAAATTGGGCTATGAAATTTTGAGGTCAGCCTCTGTTATAGAAATCTGATGAAAAAAAATTAATTACATAAAATATAAAATAGAAGAAAGAACTAACAAAATAATTGGATCGAGAATATCATCAAAACTTAGTAAATGGTTTGTCACTAAAATACTTATAATTAAACTTAAAATTTCTGTGTCAAACTTTGTCACTTGTTGATCATTGGGGTAGCATTCAAATGGTTTTGGATTAGAGTAGTTTGAAGGCCACATTTTGTGTATTGTAAATAAGCTTAGTTTTTTGTAGCCACCCACACCACTGCAGTAAGTAGGTGGCCATGGATCCACTAAAATAAATTACTCATATTGAGCATAGCTGCTCAATGGCACTGCCCTCAAGTGTGAACATATTTTAAAGGACAACAAATTTCACCATGGATTTGCAAACGTATGAGAAGTATGAAAACAAGTTATATGAAGTGATATGGAGGATATAATAATATTAATAGAGTTGAAACCATAAACATATTCTAGTATACACTTATTCTCGTTCTGTCCTATCATCCTTAGAAACTTACAAACCATGTTGTGGGGAAGCATAAAAACAAGAAGATAAACAAGGTTCTAGTAATTCATTGACACCAACAATTGAATGCAACCTGATTTGTTTTGACAGACACAATTGAATATCTTTCTATACTTCGTTGTACAGAAATCCTGAAAATTATAACAAATACTTACTGGCTAATAGGAATTGGTTAAATAGCAGTATCACTCCACAAAGTCATCAAAAATTATGAGTTTTGGATAAAAAACTAAAAGAGCATGTGAAAATCTCCAAGATAGTGTCATTGACACATCCCATGAAATCTTTAGAAAACAAACCAAAGTATATTGTACATTACCTCTTTATCTGCTTATTTATTGCTTATCTACTATTTTGTTTTATCAGCATATTAGTATAACACTAGCTCAATCACCTAATAGTCTAGAGGCATGAGTAGCCGGTAAGCACTTCCAACCCTAATGGATGTGATGAAATGCATATGAAAATTCTGAGATGTTCAAAACACTAAATGTTATGATGCCTAATATTTAGCATGCAGCAAAATCATTGAAAAAAGCACTTCCACAAACTAGACTATTGAGTATTGGGGCAAAACTCACTGGAAGTCCTCTAATCAGTAATGCAATTTAGCTCAACCTAACCAGATAAACATATTACCTTTTACTAAAATTAGCAACAGATAATATCTAGACATTGACAAAAGCAATTTAAAGAGCAACCGAAAGTTAACAAAAATTTTTCAATGTGACATTCTATCAAATACATGACATTCAAGGAAGTTTCTCTGACTTAATTTAGCTTATTAACTAACCACAACCAAAATTATATAGTTTAACAATTAAAATTGAAATTGAGAAAACAAGTTATTCAATTTTTAACAATGTTGGCATATAAAATTGGATAAGAAACCAAGAGTTAAACAACATGAAAGTGAAGAGAGTTAGAAAACTGAACGTGAAAATTGTAGAGTTAAAGAAAGTATGTATTTTGAAAAATAGCAAGATAAAGAAGAAAAAATCAGGGCATAACAAATCAGACAAAATAAATGCATTTTCAGAAGCAGAGACTCGATTTGTGCGTGTCATCCTTGCGCAGGGGCCATGCTAATTTTCTCTGTATCGTTCCAATTTTATCAGATGTCCCTAAAGGGACAAGCAATAATGTGATGTAGCGTTATATAAAATCCATGATATCAACGAATAAAGTCGATCTGGTACTTGGTTAGGTGACAAACAAAAAACAGTTCTATGTTCTTCCATTCAGCCTCAATGCGAAAGCGAGCAACATAGATGTAGTTTTTCAATCAGCTCTTGTTCCATTCCAGAGAAAACGCATGTTCTTCCCTCACAAAGAATACAGAATATGCTAATCTTTTCTTTTCTATTTTATTTTAAACACAATATTGGGTACCTCATCATACAGTAGCCTGGTCTAGTAGCCACTAGCCCTTTCAATTCATTACTCTGCTGATGCTTTTTCCTTCCTAGCTAGTCACATCATTTTTATTTCTTTATTTTGATTTTATAATCTATTTATTTTACTCGAAGAAATAAAACAAGTAAATAACATTAGAAATTTATTCTCCTTCCTGACTTAATTCAATGTCCATATTTCTTATAAGGTGTGCATACTCAATAATAATTCATATTAAAAAAAAACATTTGTTTAATGACATTATTATAATCAATAAATTACATTTTCAATCCACATGTATTTTTGTCTACGAGCAAATATTATTCGAGTCGTGTTGGGTATTAAATATGGATATATCTTTTAAATAAGATTTAAATTTGTGTTCACTTTGTTGTTGTGGAAATCTAAACATAAGTAAATGTTTAAATTATTACGATCGCGATACTCCGAACAAGTTAATAGATAGACTTATGTATAATTTTGCAAATATCTTCAAAAACGTTTAAGACTAAAATTAATTTAAATGTGTAATTAACAACTTTGAAAAGTAAAGTGACATGAATTTGAAATTGCTTCTTAAAAAATGACTTCATAAGAAATTTTTTCAATAATAAAATTGGTACAAATTTCAATTATCTTTTTTATGTTAAATATTTTTTATTTCATTTAATAAATAAGATAGATAGACTTATGTGTAATTTTGTAAATATTTTTATTCGAATTTTAAGACTAAAATTAGTTTAAATGTGTAATTAACAACCCTAAAAATAAAGTCACATGAATTTGAAAGTGCTTCATAAAAAATGACTTCAAAAGAAATTTTTAATAAAAAAATTGGTACAAATTTCAGTAATCTTTTTTATGTTAAATATTTTTTATTTCATTTAATAAATAACAATAATTATTGAAAATAATTATTTAATAATAAAATTATAAGTTATATATATATATATATAAACATTTTTAATTTAGCCCATGCAGAGTTGAAATTCTAGGTCCGACCATGATCATTACGTTTATTGTTGTGTATTGGTGGATCACCAAAAGGAGAGTATTAGTCAACAAGTGACCATTATTATACATACTCAACTCTCTTAACTTTTTGTCTTATTAGTCAACAAGTGACTCACTAAGTATCTTTTCTCTAATATTAGTTGAAAAATCCCAATTATCAATCTATTTTCTCTATCAATAGATATTTAATGTCGAAAATCATTCTTACAAGTGGTGAATATGTAGAGGGCTAAAGTTTGAATAAGATAGAGACCGCCACATATTTCAATATAGATAACAGGAATAATAAGATTCATAGGCTACACACATGTTGTAGCGTTGGTAAAACTACCTAAGTTTTATAATAAATAAAAAAATTTAATAGATAAATTAACATACCTTCCATATCACGTTAAGTAGTTGATAAGTAAAAAGGTAATGCAACATCCGTGTTTCAACTAGAGTTTTAATATATATTCCAAAAATATTCATCACATTTATCTCCATTCAAAGGTTAAGATCAATTACTTGTCATGTTGCATTACTGAGTAGATGAGTTGTGGTTAATTTCACCCTAATTGCGTAGGTAGGATATGTAAGTGTTTCTCTCTATGTTTTTGCTAACTTCTATATATATATATATATATTAGACATCTTAACATAACTGCTATAAAGGACATTGCATTATAAAGGCTGTGCTCTTAGAACTTTCATCTACATTTCATGACATCCATTATGGTTGGAAGTGATTACTTGCTACTTGTGTGTCTAGACTATTAGTTTATTCAGCTAGTGTTAGTTAATAGTTATTTGTGTAAAAGTCACGAATTGTTTTTTGTATTAGTTAATAGTTATCATCATCTATATGTTATTTAACCAATTTTTATTAGGTCTTGATGAGCTCCTTGAAATTCAAATGCAATTCTCACGATTTCTGCACAATGATAAGGTTTTGACTCATTTAACAAGGACATAAGTTCAAACGTCATTGTTGATATGAGGATTTCATTGGTTAATATTGTGTAAGATATACCCATGTAATTTACATGTGGCTAAAACTACTTGTTGAGTACTTGTAGTAGATTTTGTCGACGAATACCCATTTTTTTCTTCTTATCGTACTCACATACCATGTGATGAAGGATTTGATGATAAAATTATATGCTGCTCTACCATTGAAGATGAGGTGTGAACAAGGGAGTGAGAGCCCTTGAACACTAGTCACATGATGAAATATTTTCTCATACATATTTGACTTTGAAATTTTTACTTTGTTAGAAGGACATAGTAAAAATCTTTTTTCATTTATGTTCTTCTCTTTGAGCATTCATTTATCTCAATATAGAGATTCTATTTTACTATTTAAAATGTCATTGAAGAGTGATTACATAAGAAAAAAAAATTTAACACAGATACTCACGCTTATAAAAAGAATCTATACAAAAAACTTTTTCAAGAAAATACTTTGGTAAAGAGATGAGATTGTCATTTAAGAAATAGATGTTCTGCAAATGCGTTTTATCTATTTTTTAGATAGAAATTACAATATTCAAGAATCAGTTTTTTCCAATCTAGATTTGAAAGAAATTTTAAAAACAAAAATTTCAGGAAAAAAAGGAAAATATGATCGATCCCAAAAACATACAGTAATTTAGACCATTTCAAAAGTATTTCTAATAGTAAAGAATCTTTACTCTTACACAGTAAAAATGCTCATTCAAGATATTGAACTCTGCTACCAATTGAATGTGCTAGAAATCACTAGAATGGGAGGGTTTAAATTGTGTTTTTCCATTTCTGAAAATTACTTAAGTTGTTTAACCAAAACTATGTTCTTTATCAAATAATTCAACTTACGATTATAAAACAGGTTTAGTGAAAATAAAGTTTGAAGGTGTAAATACGAAAGGGGGTTGAATTGTGTTTGCCAAAGTTGATAACTTTATGATAATTTATAAATAAATTAAAAATTAGTTTGGTTTTTGGTGAGTTACTCGGAGTAGAAGCAATCGGATTCAGAGGAAGCAAGTAATGAAAGCATAATTAATTTGACATGTAAATTTATCCTTGTTCACCACTAACTTGGCTACATCCAGTCCCCTCATTCAGAAGGCTTTAATCCAGTAATTCAAATACCTTGAATTACAAAACACCTGACCCTTCAAGCCAACCATCCCAAATAGGCTGACAACCCCAGGCTTTTGAGGAACAACACCACATTGACCCTACAAGCCAAATCTTCTCCTAACAACCTGAAAACCCTAGATTGAAGAAGGAACTAAACCACTATCGGGTTCGATACAAGAGATTGGAAATTGAGTAGGTTCTTCTAAAAAGCTGATAATAATAATAACTCTCATACTCTAAGAAAAGAACACTCAGAAAATATTCATAACTTGAAACAAGTATTTCTCTCTTTGAACTCTAAGACTACTTGTTTTTGCTTTTCGATAATTTTCTTCTTTAGCCTTGAGTATCTATTTATAGTTAAAATTTAGGCTTCACTTTGGTCCTTGTTTAATTCTGAATTGTATTTTGTTCAGATTGCGTTTGTAAATTCTTCAAATTGATTATGTTCCTTTTTAGTTTAGATTGAGATTGTAAATTCTTTAGATTGATTCTGTTCGTAATTTATTGTAGATAAATCTTGATCAAATCTTCTTTAAATCTTCTACAAATTTTGACCATATCTTCTTTCATACTCTTTGAAGTCAAATCATACTCTTTGAATTCAAATATATTGTTCTCATAAAATACTTTTGTTAGCATCAAAACTCTATATGTAAAACCAATTTGGTTGCAAAAAAGTTGAATGATGAAGAGCTTAGATTAAAATAACAGAGAGAGAATGGACACAATGATTTTTATACTAGTTCACAACATATTGTTGCTACATCTAGTCATCCCATTATAGAGAGAATTTCCCTCAATATAGTCGATTACTTAATCCACTATTTTAATTAATAACATACAAGATTTATTTACTCTACTTCTTTAGGCTTTGAGTATTCTTCTATAGACTCTCTAATTATCACCATTAAAACCCTTCTCAACTTTCTAGAAGACTGCTGTTGAAATTCATGAGTATTGTTATACCTCTCCAAGTACCTCTTATGGATGAAAGAGTTGTTGCCATTATTTGGCTGATTTACATCAGTTCCAATTTGTATCTGAATCGACACAAAGTTTGTTTCTAGGATTCGAACTCTTATTGAGAGAATATTACATTTGAAATCCTACATTAATTCAAGTGTAATAAACAACTTGATTGATTTACATATGTGACACTCTATACCCCAAAATAATATATATAATAGTTTTTGATATATTTTTGTAAAAATTTGCAGTGGATAAATAAAAATTCTTTCAAAGGAAAAAAAACTTTTATGAGTTTTTTAGGATATCAGATTTCTCAAAATAAAAATAGAACACTTTAAACTATTTTCCTCCTATACAACTGTGCAATCTCCATAAACTTGATTTAACTATAATTTCTTAATTAAATTACAAAAACTTACTATTACTTATAAGATTTTCATACAAAAAGAGAATGTTCATCAAACTCCAAACAGAAGAAGGTTCTAAAAGCAGAAGTAGAATCAGAAGATACTGATTCGGAGGACCAGAATCAGAAACCAGAAGAAGAAGACATTGCCTTCAAAACCAGGAAGGTTCTAAAGATGTGGCAGAACAGAAAGAGGAAGTTTCCTCAGAGTTATTCCAAGCATTCCAACAGAGGAAATGATGAACAAGGCAAGAAGAGTATCATCTGCTTTGGATGCAATGAACCTGGGCACATCAAGTTAGAATGTAAAAATCTAGAGAAAGGAAAAAATCAGAATAAAGACTCCAGACCCAAGAAAAAATCAGAATTGGTTCACACTCATTCTGCCTCTAGATTCGACCCAGATGCTGACTGTAGAAGAGAATCAGAAGATGAAGAAGCAGAACTGGCTCTGATGGCTTACACCAGCGCTACCTCTAGATCCAACCCAGACTCTGATTTTGGAAGTGAATCAGAAACAGAACTGGCTCTGATGGCTCACACAAGCTCTGCCTCTGGATCCGATACAGACTCTGATCCTGGAAGTGAATCATCAGAAGATGAAAAAGAGGTATTTTTTCACTTGATCTGATTTAATTACTGCAATGAATGATATTTTAAATATCAATAACAAACTGTCTTTAAAACTGAAAACACTTAGGGAAGAAAATAAAACTTTAACCAAAGAAATTGATGTTTTACAGAATCAAAATGCAAAATGTAAAACAGAAAATGCAACTCTTAAAACTAATATTGCTGAGCTTAAGTCTAAAAGCCTAACTCTAAATAGTAATCTTTGTTCAACATCAAGTAAAAATACTGTATGTAATTCTGATATGTATGAACAAGTGTTACAAGATTTTATTGCTAATGGTATGGAAAGAAGCAAATATGCTTATATGATCTATGGAGTTAGTAACAATGGTAAAAGAGGCATAGGATTTGATGAATCTGTAACTGTAACTAAATATATTCCCTCTAATATTTTGTGTGCTATTTGTGCTAAGAAAGGTCACTCAAAATTGTCTTGTCCCATGATAAAAACAAGAAAAGACAAGAAGCCTTTCAAGACTAACAAACCCAGACCCAACCAGATTTCGGTACAAAAAGATAAAATTGTTTATGTTGCATTTGTTCTGAGCAACCAAAGTAAAACACCAGTCATGGTGCCTGGTCAATGGATGCTGGCAATATATGAAGGGAAAAAGGTCTATGTTCCAGCATTTACCAAGCAGAAGCAAAGTGACTCTAGTAGAAGAAGAATTGATAAATACAATACCTATCAGAACCAAAACTATATGAAGAATAGGAAATATCAAAATAGACAGAGGAAGCACACATAGCAACAAAACTGGAACTACCAGAAGAAACAAAATTATCACCAGTTTCAGAATTATCAGAGGAACCTGATATATCAGTAGAAAGAGAAGAATCAGGATCAGGAGAGTTCTTCAAACACTCCAGTAAAATTCATCAAGACTACAAACCAGGAAGGGAATTCAAAGCCCTTCATCCAAACCATCTAATCACAGAACATACAAATTCAGAATCTAAAAATTAGAAACAAGAGGATTTTCAGAGTAAAACTGAAACTGTTGACATATAGGTTATATCTATCTTTTAATATTATTATTGTTTGATATTTATGTTTACTGTGATAACAAGAAGCTTGATCTTAAAAATTAAAGCTAGATAAGTATTCTGCAGGTTTTTAAACTGTCAGAGGAATCAAGTGATCCACATAATATGAACACTTCAGCAGAAACAACATTCTAGTAGATTCAAAAACTATCAGAAACCACCAGAAGCAGTACTGATGTTCTTGCTATATTGAGTTCATTTTTAAATTGTTTGATTTGTATTATGTTATATGACAAATACCTTGACCTGAAAAGTCAAAGCAAGATGATACAGATTTACCAGACCCAGAAACTGATGCAGGCAAAAGAACTTGAAATAGCATAAGCTACAAGCAAGAATACGACAAATCTTCAAAGGATAAATCTGAAGATGAGTTAGAAGAATGATATAGATGGAGTCTACCAATGCAAGAAGAGCTAAATGAATGATATTTTGGATCTAGTTCCAAGACTAGAAAAGAACATTATTGGAACCAAATGGGTTTTCAGAAACAAGCTGAATGAAAAAGGAGAAGTTGTCAGAAACAAGGCACGATGTGTTGCACAAGGCTACAGTTAGCAAGAAGGTATTGACTGCACTGAGACATTTGCTCCAGTGGCCAGGCTAGAAACTATTCGTATCCTACTTTCCTTTGCTTCTAATAATAACATTTCATTATTTCAAATGGATGTTAAAAGCACATTCTTAAATGGTTATATAAGTGAAGAAGTCTATGTTAAACAACCCCCAAGTTTCGAAATTTCTAAAATTCCAAACCATGTTTTTAAACTTAAAACTCTTTGTATGGTTTAAAACAAGCACCTAGGGCATGGTATGATAGACTTAGTAACTTCTTACTGAAAAATGAATTTGAAAGAGGACAAGTAGACAATACTCTTTTTAGAAAATCAATAAAAGATGATATTCTGATTATTCAAGTTTATGTTGACGATATTATCTTTGGATCTACTAATGGCACTCTCTCCCAAGAATTTTCTAAATTGATGCAGTAGGAATTTCAAATGAGCATGATGGGAGAACTTAAGTTCTTCTTAGGAATACAAATTCCGCAAAGTCAAAAAGGTATATACAATCATCAATCAAAATATACAAAAGAGCTTCTGAAGAAGTTTAAGATGAGTGACTGCAAACCTATGGCTACCCCAATGCACCTTACCTGCTCACTTGAAAAGGATGACTCAGGGCAAAAAGTTGATCAAAATTCCTACAGAGGTATGATAGGATCTCTCCTTTACCTCACTGCTTCTAGACATGACATTATGTTTAGTGTATGTGCATGTGCACGATTCCAGTTTGACCCTAGGGAATCTCATTTACTTGCCGTTAAGAGAATCCTTAGATACCTAAAAGGCACTACCAACCTCACATTGTTCTACAAGAAAACTCCTACATACAAACTGAGTGGATACTGTGACTCTGATTATGCCGGAGACAAAATTGAGAGAAAGAGCACAAGTGGAAACTGCACATTCTTGGGAGATAATCTAATATCCTTGTCAAGCAAGAGACAAAGCACCATTTCCATGTCAACAACAGAAGCTGAATACATTTCAGCAGCCGGATGTAGTTCTCAACTCATTTGGATGAAACGTCAGCTGGAAGACTACAAAATCATGGAGACCAACATCCCTTTATACTGTGACAACACTTCAACCATCTACCTAACCAAAAACCCTATCCTACATTCTAGGGCCAAACACATAGAGATCAAACACCACTTCATCAAAGACTATGTTTAAAAAGGGTTACTTAACATTCAATTTGTAGACACTGATCATCAATGGGTTGACATATTCACCAAACTATTACCTGAAGATAGGTTTGACTTCATCAAGAAAAACCTAAACCTTACCTTCATCCCTGACCAGTAGCTTAGTAAGTTTTTATTTTACTTTATTGTTATACGTATTATTTTCGTGTATTTTTATTAAAAAAAAAGGATCACAAGATAAAATAAAAAAAAATATCAGAAGATGAAAAAAAAATTCAGAGGATATCTTTTCTTCCTTCTATCTTTTTTGTCTGATGGCAAAGGAAGAGAAGATGTATTTGATAAAATATCTGAGGCATTAGACTTAGGGGGAGAAGACTTCAAAGTAAAGCTTAGTCTTAGGGGGAGTCAAAGTCAAAAGAAAAATAGTTATAAAAAATACAAGTTTTGTCATCATCAAAAAGAGGGAGATTTTTGGAACCAAGTTGGTTCTTTCAATAAAAGTTTTGATGTTAACAAAAGTATTTTATGAAAATCAGATTTTGACTTAGAAGAATGAAAAATCAGAGGATGACGTCATTAGAGGATAGACCAGAGGATGTTATCAGAGGATGACGTCAGCATAAGATACCTCCAGAACATACAACCAGAAGATACAAATTAGAAGTAGAAGATGTCACCAGAGGATGACGTCACTAGAAGATAAAAATGCCACTAGAACATTCGGCCAGAAGATATCACCAAAGGATACTAGAGGATATCACCAGAGGATCCCATCAGAAGCAAAAATCAAAGGCAAACATCAAAGGGAAGAAACAATGACATCATCAAAAGATATTATTCTTGGCCTAGATCAGAAGGAAGCATTGTCTAGACTTGGTCTAGACCAGAGGGAAACATAAGTCAGACTTGGTCCAGACTTGTTCCATACCATAAGATAGCATGGTCCAGAACAGAAGACTTGGTCAAGACTAGAAGATAGCATGGTCCTGAACATAAGACTTAGTCCAGACTTGATCCAGATCAGAAGATCAATGGTCCATATCAAAAGATCAATGGTGCAGATCAGAAGATCACATAATGGTATAGATCAGATCACATGGTCCAGAGTTGGTCGAGATCAGAAGATCATACGGTCCAGAATTTAAATCATGATGCAGATCAGTGAAGACTTGATTAAAATTCGAAGAAGACTTGATGACTTTTGATAGAAATTTGATCAAAGTATTAAGGGGATTTGATTCCAAAATCACAAAAGACTTGAAGGAAATTCGAATGCAATCTAAAGCTAAAAAGATACGGTTTAAAATTAAGAGAAACAGGATTGGTCAACAGAATTTTCAAATGCAATCTAAAGCTAAAAAGATACGGTTTGAAATTAAGTGAAACAGACAGAATTTTCAAAGGAAATACGAGCTAGATTTATCTTGAATTTAAGCTTGGACAAACACTTAAGTGCAGCTATAAAAGGAGGCTTCAAGCAGCAACATTAAGTATCGAAAAACACATAATTCAAGCTTCAAATTCAAAGTTATCCGACAGTTCAATAGAGAGAAATACTTGAGTGCAAAACAAATATTTTCTAAGTGTTTTCGAGAGAAAAATTCAGTGCAACAATCAGCTTTCCAGAAGCAACAAAAAAATGCAAGAATAAGTGCAACAATTAGCTTTCCAGAAGCAACTTTGTAGAGTTCCAAACCCTTGTAATCAAACCCGTTAGAGGTGTAGATTCCTTCTTCAATATGGGGTTGTTAGATTGGTAGGAGAAGACTTGACTTGTAGAGTCAAGGTGCTGTTATCGTTCCTCAAAACTCTAGGGTTGTCAAACTGTTTGGGAAGACTGACTTGGAGGGTCAGGTGTTGTAATTCAAAGGTTTTGAATTAGTGGATTAAAGCCTTCGGAATGAAGGGACTGGATGTAGCCAAGTTATTGTTGAACCAGGATAAATCGCTATGTTCTTATGTTGTTATTATCCGCTGTTGAGTATGATTAATTATTAATCAAATAATTCACATCAACATTCACAAAACAGCAAAAGAATTCAAGTTTGGCAAACACAATTCAACACCCTTCTCATGTTTGCACCTTCAAGTGGAAGTTGGGATAACTTTTTGCCACTTATAGAGTTTGTTGGAACCAAGTTGGTTATAAGTACTTAGGATTTTGATGTATACAAATGCACTCCATGTAATCTTATTTTGAACCTTGAATTATTACATTAAATGCCATCAGAAAATGAAGTTTCCAAAGGCAGAAGATGAAGACACCAGAAAATGCATCCAGAAGGTACCAGAGGATGCATCCTAGAATTACCAGATGATATCTTTGCTGGCCCAGATCAGAAGGAAGCAAAGTTAGAAGGAGACCTGGACTTGACCAGAAGGAAGCCTGCCAGAGGGAGACTTGATCCAGACCAGAAGTAGAGATCTAAGTTGCTGAAGTAGAGTCTACATCTGAGGGAGTCAGAAGGGGTAGCAGATTACATGGCAATTAGATTCAAGGCGTTGTAATTCCTTCTACAATCTGGGGTTGTCAGATTGGTAGGAGAAGACTCGACTTAGGAAGTCAAGGTGTTGTATTCCTCAAGAGTCTAGGATTGTTAGACTATTTGAGAAGACTGACTTGGAGGGTCAGTGGAACTGTTGTAATTCAAGGTTTGAATTAGTAAAATCCTTCAAGGTGAAGGGACTGGACGTAGCCTCGTTAACGGTGAACCAGTATAAAATTATGTGTTTTTATTTTTACTTTATATCCGCTGCTAACTCTGTTTTATTCACACATCAAGTTTTGTTTTAAAACTGCAAAAACAGAAAAAGTATTCAAGTTAGTCAAACACAATTCAACCCCCCCTTCTCGTGTTTGCACCTTCAATTGGCATCAGAGCTCGGTCTCAAGGCTGAGCACTTAAGAGTGTTTGAGGAAAGGTCCAAGGGATTTAACATGGCAGAATCCAGAGATGATTTGGGAGTCAATATCAACAAACCACCACTATTTGATGGAGAAAGATTTGAGTATTGGAAGGACAAAATGAGAAGTTTCTTCATATCTCAAGATCCTAAATTATGGAAGATGGTAGTCAAAGGATACACTGCACCTACTGTTCCAGATGATCCAACTAAAGAATTGGACATGGATGATATGAAACCTGATCAGAGCAGATTATACAAACTTCATCACAAGTCCAGAAACATCATGATCAGTGCCATCACATTCAAGGAATTTGACAGATGCACAGATAAAGAAAAACAAAAGAGCATATTCGACAGTCTGGTTCTGACCTATGAAGGAAGCCAGCAGGTTCAAGAAGCAAGGGCTAACATACTGGTCAAACAGTATGAGATGTTCAAAATGGAAGATGATGAAAACATTGATGGAATGTTCTGCAGATTCCAGACTCTGATATCTGGACTGATGGTCTTGAAGAAAAGCTACACAACATCAGATCATGTTAAGAAGATTCTAAGAAGCTTACCAACCAAGTGGAGACCAATGGTTACTGCAGTTCAGCAAGCCAAAGATCTGAACAACTTAAAACTTGAAGATCTGATCAGCTCACTCAGGTCTCATGAAATAGAACTCGAAGCAGATGAACCAAAGAAGAGGAAGAATATGGCCCTGAAGTCGAAACAGAAGAAAGCTGCAAGGTCATCATCAGAATCAGAGGATAGTGACAGTGGCTGTGATGATATGGCTTACTTAACCAAAAAGATGGTTAAGATATGGGAAAACAGAAAGAGAAGAAGCTTCAAAAAGAAACATAACAACAAAGGAAATGAAGAATCTGACAAGAAGAGTATCGTTTGTTATGCATGCAATGAACTTGGACATATCAAGTCAAAATGTCCAAATCTGGAAAAAGGCAAACAGCACAAGAAGAATTCCAAATTCAGAAAGAAGGGTTTGATGGCAACCTAGGATGCATCAGAATCAGAGGAAGAATCGTCTGATGAAGAAGAGGCAGAAACAGCAAAGATGGCACACATCAAGTCTGCCTATGGACTTCATAAAGGCAAGAATTCAGGAAGGAAAGCAGGGAGAAGGAAGAATGATCGAAGCAGTCATTCAAGCAAATCAGGAAGCACATCAGAGAGAGCAATTCTGGCTCTTATGGCTCATAAAAATTCAAGTTCTGAATACAGCTCAGGCTCTGAAACAGATTCAGAAGATGAAGACGATGTGGTATTTTCTGATCTCACTAGATCTGAATTAATTGAGACTTTAAAATACTTTTTAAATGCAAACAATAAGATGTCTTTAAAACTGAAAACTCTTACGGAAGATAAGAAAAATCTAACCAAAGAAGTCCAAGTTTTAAAGAATCAAAATTCTGAGTATGCAACTGAAAACAAGGATTTTAAAACTGAAGTTGCAAGACTCAAATTTGAAAACCAAACTCTCAAAACTAATATTTGTTCCACTTCCAAAACTGTTTGTGAATCTGATATGCATGAACAATTTTTTCAAAACTTTATTTCCAATGGAATGGAAAGAAGTAAATATGCATCTATGATTTATGGAAATAGTATCACTGGAAAGAGAGGTCTTGCTTTTACAGAAACGATTAGGGAAGATAAGAAAAATCTATTAATTGAGACTTTAAAATACTTTTTAAATGTAAACAATAAGATGTCTTTAGGGAAGATAATAAAAATCTAACCAAAGAAGTCCAAGTTTTAAAGAATCAAAATTCTGAGTATGCAACTGAAAACAAGGATTTTAAAACTGAAGTTGCAAGACTCAAATTTGAAAACCAAACTCTCAAAAGTAATATTTGTTCCACTTCCAAAACTATGTTGTGAATCTGATATGCATGAGCAATTTTTTCAAAACTTTATTTCCAATGGAATGGAAAGAAGTAAATATTCATCTATGATTTATGGAAACAGTAACACTGGAAAGAGAGGTTTTGGTTTTACAGAAACGATTGCTGAAAGTAAAGTTGTTGATTCTGATGTTTTATGCATTGTTTGTGCTAAGAAAGGTCACTCTGAACTATCTTGTCCAATGGTAAAATCTGAACAAGATCAGAGAGCTGTTAAGACTTACAAACCTGGACCCAATCAGTTCTGGGTACCAAAAGATCAAATTGTCTATGTTGCAGATATTCTGAGCAACCAGAAGGAGACACCATCAATGGTGCCTGGACAATGGATGTTGGCAATGCACAAGCAGAAGAAGGTTTATGTTCCTGCTACAACAAGACAAAGCCAATCGGAATCAGGACCAAAACTAGAACCAAAATCAAAACTGGAACCAGAATCAGAACTGGAACCTGAACCAGAACTGGAACCAGTATCAGAAACACAAAAACTGGAACCAGAACCAGAACTGGAATCAATATCATAAGCACAAGAACTGGAACCAGAATCAACTCTGGAACCAGAATCAGAATCAGTATTGGAACCAAAATGAGAATCAACACTAGAACCAGAACCAGAATCAGAACAAGAATTACTAGAATCAGCAGAATTACCAAATTCATCAGAACCACCAGATTCACCCAAATCACCAGTGTGACACCCTAAACCCCAAAACAACATATATAATAATTTATACTAGATTTTTTTTTTATTCGCAGCGGATAAAGAAAATATGTTTTCAAGAAAATAAGAATTTTTATAACTAATTTATGATATCACGTTCCTCTAAATACACACGTAAAAATTTAACTTTATTCCTTAATTAAAACAGACTTTATTGACTTAACTATAATTTCTTGATTTAATTCCAAAAACTTACTAGTACTATAAGGTTTTCATACAAAAGGTTTTTTTTTTTTTTTAAACAAGTGAAAGTGAAATATAAATTACAACTCTTAATTCCCGGTATCACCTATCAGAGCGGAGTTTCTCCCAAATTTGAACTTCAAGACTCATTAACCTGTAATAACTGCGATTTCGCAAACGCAGGGCCAAGCCTGTCAAACACAAAAAACGAAGGAGGTGAGTTTTGGAATCATGTTTATAGTATAATATAAGTAAGAAGAACACGCAATCAATCATAATAAACCGTATCATCATACAAACATTCTTCAAGAAAAGAAATATCACATTATAAAGTCAAAATTACTAACGAGAAATCAATATATTTCACTATAACATCAAATCATCTAAAAGAAATTATTTCACTATCGCACACGGTACATATTAATCACAACAAAACAATCACAAGAAGATGCAATGTTGTGCATGAGCTTAGACTCTACTTCACAATGTGGTACCATTCTAACTCTGAAGTACTTGGTTAGGAGACTTGATACTATGCCACCATCCCGGTGGACGGACAATTCAAATTGGCCCTGTCCTCATAGATCCGCTCAACTCAACCCGAGACACATATACGCGACAGTCGAGGTAAACGTGTGTTGCATGGTAGCTCCCGACATTTGGAGTGCTACCTCCAAGTCACCTAGGAATTCCCTACCCGAATACCTCCAAGGTCTAACAATCTTGCCTTAAGGCTCAATAGCATACCGCCACGATCAGACTCATTCAGTTGTACTTCTCCGGAATCACTACGCTTGTGAGGCCCTACCTATATGGTGACAAAATAATCTACACTTCAAAAATTCTCAATATTTATTTTCTCCCCTCGTTGGCCTATGATACTCCATTAAGACTATAATCTCAAAAACAAATTGGAATCATCACCATTCCATCAATTATGGGGTTACTTCAATATCCTCATCACAAATTTATAACATCACAATTATTAATCATACATCATTATCATCACATAAACTCATCACAATGCATCCATATTTTATTATCACATCACAAAACTCATCTAATCAAACATACATAAAATTCATTCGACATCCAATATCACGATAATATCAAATATCACACATTTAACGAAAATAAATCAAATATCACGATAATATCAAATAACACACATTTAACAAAATTAAATCAATCAAAACCTTATAAATATTCCTATTCCAATTTTTAATCTCATAATTTCCATATTTTCACATTAATCAATTTATCACTCAAAGGGCTACTGCTGTACGTAGCAAGTCCCGAATGAATCGTTAGGAAATACGGTTTTCCCGTTCATCTCACAATATATTATACTCATGAATTCAAACGCTCTCTCACCCCTTACCTTATTTAGACACTTTCTCTAATCACAGAAATCAATGGAAGTTTTCAACAGCAACCGTAGATTGACAACGTACAGCGAGTGAATCCAAATAAACGGCGAGTTCACAAAATCTCGACTCGTCATAGCGCCGGAAGGGTCCGACATCAACTTCACCGAAAAATGCAAATGAGTAGTGCTTCTTGAAGGTTTCGACGAG
This sequence comes from Cicer cuneatum, assembly GCA_037974295.1. Classification (NCBI taxonomy): domain Eukaryota; kingdom Viridiplantae; phylum Streptophyta; class Magnoliopsida; order Fabales; family Fabaceae; genus Cicer; species Cicer cuneatum. The sequence continues at coordinate 42,324,349 of JBBPBO010001986.1, forward strand.
AGGAATCTGAAAACGATGTTAGTTTTTTGATACGACAAATGTGGTGATCGGAATCGGCCAAAAACAGCTCGCCCAAGAAAAATAGCGCAGCTGTTTCTGATGAAACGGAGCCACGATTGATAAAATTGATGCCAAAAATAGATTCAGTGGCCGATTTTGTGTGGGATAGAAGTTGGGATCGGTTCAAATGGCAAGGAATTGATGGGATGAATTTGAGAGGAAGAGGATGTTGTGGTTTCTTATCTGCGCCACTAATTCCTTTCTTTTCTTCTTCTGCTTTCGATTTCTGTCTTCTCTTCTTTCTCTGTGTTTCAAGTCATCTTCTTTCTTTTATTATTATTATTATTTTAAAATAAAATCAACAACTATCAAAACCAATTTTTATTAATATTTTTTTTTAAAAAAAAAACACAATTTAATTCATAAAATATTACTACTATTTTAAAACTAATAGTATATAAAATAAAGTAATTAATCTTTTAAAATACATTAATAAACAAAATTATCATATTCCAAATAAGCACTATAATAATACTTATTTTTCCAAATACTCAAATTAAAATATTACCATTATTAGTGAATAGTCGAAATTATAAAATAAATAAATATAACATCTACATTTTATATTAATTACTAAATCGTAATAAATATATATAAAATCACAACGTCATAACAAGTATATAAAAATAAAGTAAATCAAACACAATATCACTACTATCCCAAGATAATTATATATAAAATAAATAACTAAAAATAGAAATTAGTTCTAAATAATTGAAATATAAAATCGCATGAAATCTTATTCTTTAAAATGTTACACTAAAATACAATTACTTTTAGAAAACCATATAAAATAATAAAATAAAATATTTATTATTTATATCACTCATTTAATATAATATAACATTTATCAAACTAACACGTCATAGAAAACATCCATATTAGGAAATTAATCACAAAATCTATCAACATATATTCTAAAATAATATTAATATCAAATTAAATATTTAAAATCTTATTTCATTAATAAAATAGTTTATTATAAAAATTGGGGTGTTACAACCAGAAGCACCAGAATCATCAAGCTTATCAGAATCACAGGATTCACCAAAATTACCATAACCAAAACATGTTCCAGAATCATTAGAGGAACATGGTTTATCGACCAAAGCAGAATCAAGGAAACTGCTCAAATAGGCCACAAGCAGAACTGGCTCTGATGGCTCGAACAGAAGCAGAGTCTGACTCTGACTCTGATTCTGACTGAGAAAAAGCAAGATCTGATCAGCAACACAAAGCTTGGTATCTTGACAGTGGATGCTCCAAACACATGACAGGAGACAAATCTATGTTTCTGGAACCGACTATGAAGAATGGAGGCAAAGTTTCCTTTGGAGGAAACCAGAATTGTCAGATTATTGGTACAGGAACTATTGGTAACACTTCTTCTTCCCTGTCTATTAAAAATGTTCTGCTAGTTAAAGGGCTAAAACATAATCTTCTGAGCATAAGTTAATTAAGTGATTGCAATTATGATGTTATCGTTAATCAAAAAACCTTCAAAGCTGTTAGTCAACTTGATGGGTCGGTTTTATTTACTGGCACTAGGAAGGATAATGTTTATAAAATTGATCTGTTCAGTCTTGCTAAGCAACAGGTAAATGCTTATTGTCTGTGAGTGAGCAGAATCTGATTTGGCACAAAAGGTTAGGGCATGCAAACCCTAGGCTTATATCCGAATTGAGCAAACTCCAGTTGGTAAGAGGGCTTCCCAAGGTAAGAGGTAAGTTCCAAAACTGAGATTCTGTGTGAAGCATGTCAAAGAGGTAAACAAACTAAAAGCTCTTTTAAAACTAAAAAATGTGTTTCTACCTCTCAACCACTTGAACTGCTTCACTTAGATCTGGGTGGAATTGGGTAAATTTTTTAAAACTCAAGGTGGAATTGGGTAAATTTTTTAAAGAACAAAGATGAATCTCATAGAGTATTTATTTCTTTTTGTCAGCAAGTTATGAATGAACAGGGTATTAAGATCATAACCATCAGAAGTGATCATGGAGGTGAATTAAAGAACAAGTATTTTGAAGAATTCTTTGATGAGAATGGCATCTCTCACAACTTCTCATCCCCCAGAACTGTAACACCCCGAGTTTAAAACACAGCGCGAGTGTATTTTTTATTTTTTTTAAAATAATTAATTAAAATGAATATCCAGATTTAATTCAAAAAGATTTAAAATAAAGTTTTCACTAATTCATTTCATAAGATAATACGTCGTAATATAATTGATGAACGTAATTAAATAATTTCATCAGAAATATCACTAAGTACTTATCTTTGGAAATTAATATTATACATTAATACATTCCAAAATATCAGTGTCATATCATACCAACAGAAAATATCAAAGTGCATGGTTTAGCGGAAAAGTAGTACAAATATTTCTAAAATAAAACAAATTACATTTCCAGCTCAAATCCTATATATCAAGTCTAACTGATCATGCACTAAAGCTACAGTAGCACGGATTTCCTCCGCATCCCAAACAAGTCTCATCTGACTCCGCCGCTCGCCTCGATGTGACCTCCTCCTCCTCATCATCATACAGAGAGGGATCAGTCTCCTCCAAACTCTGATCAATGCATAGTCTCGGTCGCTTCGGCGGTGCCGGAATCTCATAACAATCATCGGATATCCAAGACGGACCTGGAATATCAGCTGCTACTGGCTTCGGTCCTTCATTCTTCTCTTCCGTCTAAGAATCATGTACATCTCCTCCAATCACCGGGTTAGGAGTCACCACTCCTACGGTGGCCTCCGTCTCAACCCCTCTAGCTGGCTCCTCAGCATCATAAAAAATTCCATGCGCCTCCAATATCAAACGAGAAGGGACAGCAAAATCAATCCTCGCATAGCTGTGCTCCACGTAGTGCACCACTCCATTGGTCCTACAAGTCCTCTTCAATCTCCCCGTGTATGTAGCCCTGCTTGAGGTGGGGTCGTAAACCCAAGCAGTAGGCACGGCACGATCAATGAAGTCGAGCGACGTTTCCGTCGTCTCGGGACCCACGGGTGTCATGGGTTTGGGGGGGACTCTGAGGGCAAAGCCCAATTTCCACAATATAATAGCAAGGGGTCAACGACCAAAATTAACAAAAAATCACATAGCATATATCTCACAGCAACAAATATATTTATGGCATATCATACAACAATGATGGAAAATAATGATGCTCATTTTGAAATTTCATGACATATATACCTTTTCAAAACAGCAACCTATTATTATGAAAATATGTGGTAAGTACAGCCAATACTTCAGCAATCACAATCATTTATCAGAAATCAGATTTCATAAAGTACTCACACACATCAACTTCAAACCATCATCATATAACCAAATCGTGACCCACCGATCAATCACCCCGATGCAATATGTATATGCTCATGTATACAATTTCTTGGAATCACCAAGGTGCAGTCGCTCAACAGACCAGCACAATATGTTTGACTTTAACGGCCCTCAAGACTAGGGTGCAATCGCTCAACAGATCAGCACCAGTGCAGTCGCTCAACAGACCAGCACTCGTGCAGTCGCTCAACAGACCAGCACGTTTGACATTTACCAAGGTACAATCGCTCAACAGATCAGTACCTAGTGCAGTCGCTCAACAGACCAGCACTCGTGCAATCGCTCAACAGATCAGCACGTGGTTGCGCATTTCAGGGTACAGACGCTCAACAGTCCAGTACCAGTGCAGTCGCTCAACAGACCAGCACCTATATACCAAGGTACAATCGCTCAACAGGTCAGTACCTAGTGCAGTCGCTCAACAGACCAGCACTCGTGCAATCGCTCAAGAGATCAGCACTTGGTTGCACATTACACTGTGGCCCATCGCGGGTACCACTTGACTATGCAATGTATGAATATGCAGTGTTTTCTCATCACTGAAACAGTATGCATTATCAGGAAAATTCAACCTTTCTATCATTTTTCAAAACATCTCAACACAATCAATATCATCATCATCACAACCATGATTAAACAGTCAAGTAATCACTAACACTTCACATTATCTCACAAATTCCATACTTAATTATCTTAAGTCTTTCCAATGTTTTCGAAACTCTTAAAATTCATAAAACAATGTTTAAAACTGAGATTTCAGGAAAATACGAAGCTGTATTCGAATACACCTTCTCTATATTCGAATACAGTAGCCAAAAACAGTGTAGAATTACACTCTGTATTCGAATACAGCCCTCTTGTATTCGAATACAGAGGTTGTCCCAGTGTAAAAATCAGTATTTTTCCACTACATCAGTAAAGTCTCAAAAACTTCATCACCCCCACTTCAAACTATCACAAAAGTTCCATTTTAATTCATCATAAACCTTCCCAATACTCCCCAACACTTAGGGTTCATAAACAATGTTGAAAAACTTGGAATTTCTGAAAACCCGAATTTGTATTCGAATACAGATTCCTTGTATTCGAATACAGAAGCATGAAACTGCAATTTTAACATTCTGTATTCGAATACAGCATGCCTGTAGTCGAATACAGAAGACAAAACATTGAAAGTTCAGCATTTCCTCCAAGGTCATTAAAGGTTTCCAAAACATCATCCTCTCCTCTTCAAAACTATTTCAAAGGCTCCATTTTAAATCATTTTAACCCTTCTCAATATTTCCCAACACTTTAAAATTCACATGATAGTGTTTAAAACTTGATTTTCTGGAAAACACGAATCTGTATTCGAATACAGCTTCCTTGTATTCGAATACAGAAGCTAAAAACAGAGTTTCTGGAAAAACCCAAATCTGTATTCGAATACAGAAGCTGAAACTAGTGAAAATCTACATTATGTATTCGAATACAGCATGCGTGTAGTCGAATACAGATACGAATACAGTGTTAAAATTTCACTTCCGTGTTCGAATACGACATGGTCGTAGTCGAATACAGATGCTAAGTCAGAAGCAAAAATCCTTCATCTGTATTCGAATACAGGGCTCGTATTCGAATACTAGTTTGAAAACTTAAGTAAAACAGAAGCTTGACAGGTTGTATTCGAATACACACATGTTGTATTCGAATACACCTTCGAAAACCAGTGAAATTTTTCCTGAGACTTCAACACATTTCAAACTATTTCTTTTAAAAGAAAACAACCAAACATCAAAACAGATTCAACACTTTTCCAGAAAACACTTTCATCATTTAAAATCCCTTTTCTTTTGAAAACATCAACAACACCAGAAACAGAATCAACAACACCAGAAACAGAATCATCAACACCAAAATCATCAGAAACAGAAACAGAATGATCAACATCAGAATCATCCAGAGACAAAAACAAAATGATCAACATCAGAATCATCCAGAACCAGAACATGCACCTCCAAAACAACATGCATGGTATTCTCCAGTATGCTTACACAACCAACACAACATGCAAAGCATATTCCATCTTTCTCACACAAGCAGAACAACAATGTTGTATCTCACAGATCATCAAACATCACAGAATGAAATTTTCAGGTTTTAAAACAACATGCACACAGTTTTCTCAACATGCATTTTGATCAACTTCAAAATAAATTGCAAGACATTTTTTCAGTTTGTCCACACAACCAAAACAGACATGTTGTATAAGAAAAACAGCAACATCACAGATTATTTAAAACCTCAACAGAATGCATTTTCTTTCATCTCAAAAATGTCATGCAAAACAGCTTCTTTTTCAAAACAGAAACTCAAATATAACCACACCTCAAACATACATTTACAGTCCTAGAATGCGACTAGAAAGTGGAAGGTGCCCTTACCCTTGTTGCGTGTCTGCTACTTCTCATGTTTCTGTTTTCGTTCCCGTTTACGCGCTAAAATTCGATGAAACTGTTGCGTGCGTTTGCTGCTACGAAACTGGGTTCTCTAGCTCTGTAATGATGTGGGGAACAACTTTTGTACTGGGGGCTTTCTTGTTTGGTGCCTAGGTTTCCAATTAAAGGCACCTTTGAGGAACTCCCTTTTTTCTCTTTGAAATCGTGAACTGGAAACCGGAAAACAGCAAAACAGAATGGGAGGGAAAGGGGTACTGTTACATGCATTATGGGCAGTGAGGGAGGAGGAATGGTGTTCTGATTTCACCATCCTTCTCACTCCTATTTATAGGCTTGTGTGGTGCCACCTCACCCGACACTTGTCTGATCCTCAGCACTTAACCAAACTCGTCGCAATTAGCCGCTAATCCCTTAATTAACTGTCCGTTAATTTAATTACTCATAATTAAATTAATTTATTCTTAATCCAATAATCTTAATTCATCTTCCAAAATAAATATTTATATATATACATTCACTCCAAACATACATATATTAAATATTTTACAAATATCCCCAAAATACACTTAAAATTAATTCCATAATTTTAATTAAAAATTAAGGGTCTTACAAGAACCATGCTGAATGATATGAAGGTTGCCACCTACCTTTGGGCAGAAGCTGTCAACACAGCCTGCTACATTCAGAATAGAGTCTACATCAGGTCCATCTTAAATAAAACTTCCTATGAACTGTGGAAAGGTTAGAAACCCAATATTTCCTACTTTAAGCAATTTGGCTGCATCTGTTTTATGTTGAACACTAAAGATAACCTAGCTATGTTTGATTCTAAATCTCAAAAGTTTATCTTTATTGGCTACTCTGAGAGATCAAAAGCTTATAGAGTGTTTAACAAAGAAACTAACACTGTGGAAGAATCAATCCACATTAATTTTGATGATAAACAACTTGACTATGAAAAGTCAAAGCAACATGAGGAAACTGCAGGTGAACTAGAGGCACAGGACCCAGAAGCTGAACCAGCAGCACAATTTGAGAAAGATCAAGATGAAGAAGAACGTGCTGACTCTGAAAACAAGTCAGAGGGAAAGAATGGATGGAAGTACAAGTCTTCACATCCAGAATCTCTCATTATTTGCAGTGCAGCAGAACCTTTAAAGACCAGATCATCGTGTAGAGAAACTAGTCTGTTTGGTTTACTCTCAACAATTAAACCAAGCAATGTTGATGAGGCTTTGGCAAAGGAAGGTTGGATACTTGCAATGCAAGAAGAGCTGAGTGAATTCCAAAGGAATGATGTTTGGGATCTGGTACCTAGACCAAACAAAAACATTATTGGAACCAAGTGGGTGTTTAGGAATAAACTCAATGAAAAAGGTGAAGTGGTAAGGAACGAAGCCAGACTTGTAGCTCAAGGATACAGTCAACAGGAAGGTATAGACTACACTGAGACTTTTGCTCCAGTCGCCAGGTTAGAAGCAATTAGAATTCTTTTATCATTTGCTGCTAATCATGATATAATGCTGTATCAAATGGATGTTAAAAGTGCATTCTTAAATGGCTATATAAGTGAGGAAGTCTATGTCAAACAGCCCCCTGGATTTGAAAATTCTGATTTTCCAAACCATATTCTTAAACTTAAGAAATCTTTATATGGGTTAAAACAAGCACCAAGGGCATGGTATGACAAACTTAGTGACTTTCTGCTTAAGAATGAATTTATTAGAGGCCAGATTGACAATACTCTATTTAGGAAATCCATTAAAAATGATATTTTGATTATTCAAGTTTATGTTGATGATATCATATTTGGATCGACTAATGGCACTTTGTGCAAAGAGTTTTCTGACCTAATGCAGAAAGAGTTCCAAATGAGCATGATGGGAGAACTTAAGTTCTTCCTGGGAATTCAGATTCATCAAGGTAAATCAGGTATACTCATTCACCAATCTAAATACACTAAAGAACTTCTTAAAAAGTTCAAAATGAGTGAATGTAAGCCTATAGCCACCCCCATGGACCCAACCTGCTCAATGGAGAAAGATGAAACCAGCCAAAAGGTAGACCAGAAAACATACAGAGGTATGATTGGATCCCTTCTTTGTTTAACTACTTCTAGACCTGACATTTTGTTTAGTGTTTGTGTCTGTGCCCGTTTTCAAGCTGACCCTAGGGAATCCCATTTAACTGCTGTCAAACGAATTCTGAGATATCTTAAAGGAACCACCAACCTTACCATGTTATACAAGAAAAACCCCACCTACAAGCTAAAAGGTTTTTGTGATTCCGACTATGCTAGAGACAAGCTGGAAAGGAAAAGTACAAGTGGCAACTGCACTTTCTTAGGTGATAATTTGATCTCTTGGTCAAGCAAAAGACAAAGCACCATTGCCATGTCAATAGCTGAAGCTAAGTATATATCAGTAGCAGGATGCAGTTCACAGTTACTCTAGATGAAACATCAACTTGAAGATTACAACATCTTTGAAACCAATATCCCTTTGTTCTGTGATAACACTTCAGCCATAAACCTAACCAAGAACCCTATCTTACACTCTAGAGCCAAACACATTGAAATAAAACTTCATTTCATTAGGGACCATGTTCAAAAAGGGACTTTAAGCATCCAGTTTGTGGACACTGATCATCAATGGGTTGACATCTTCACCAAAGCACTACCTGAAGATAGGTTCGAGTTCATCAAGAAGCATCTCAGCATTACCTCCATATCTGACTAGCTCTAGTATTCATCTTAGGATTTTTTTTAATTTTCTTGTAATTTTATTTTATGCTTTTCAATTTTCTGTTTTTACTTTCTATAATTTGTAAAGGAAAAAAACAAAAAATTACAAAAATAGTAGGACCTCTTTTTGGCTGATGACAAAAAGGCAGAGAGAGAGAGAGAGAGAGAGAAAGGAGAAATAAGTAGAAAAGGATAGATAAAAAGAAAGGAGGAGCGAAAAAGAAAGAGATGAATAGAGAAGGAGTTGAAAAGGAGAAGAAACAAGGAGAGAGAAAAATAAATAGAGAAAAAGAAAGAGTGAAAAAGAGAAGAATTTGAAAAGGAGAGGAAACAGGGAGAGAGAAAAAGAAAGAGTGAAAAGAGAAGGAGTTGAAAAGGAAAGGCAATGTGAAGAGAGAAAAGAAAGAGCGGATAAAGAAGGAGTTGAAAAGGAGAGGAGAAGAGAAGAAAAGAAAGAGTGAAAAGAGAAGGAGTTGAAAAGGAGAAGAAAAAGTTAGTATCAGACTTAGGGGGAGAGATTGGTATGAGGGGGAGTAATTCAAGTCTTCGAGTTATAAGCTTGCAAAATAAGTTAAGGTTTTTTCATCATCAAAAAGGGGGAGATTGTTGGAAACAAGTTGGTTCTAAGTACTTAGGATTTTGATGTTTACAAAAGCACTCCATGTAATCTTCTTTTGAACCTTGAATTATTACATTAAATGCCACCAGAAAATGAAGTTTCCAGAGGCAGAAGATGAAGACACCAGAAAATGCATCCAGAAGGTACTAGAGGATGCATCCTGGAATTACCAGAGGATATCTTTGATGGCCCAAATCAGAAGGAAGCAAAGTCAGAAGGAGACCTGGACTAGACCAGAATGAAGCCTTCCAGAGGGAGACTTGATCCACACCAAAAGGAATCATAATTCAAACTTAGTCCAGAAGTTATTCTGACCAGAAGATGGCCTGGCAGGGAAATGATAAACAGCCCAGACTTGATCCAGACTTAATCAGAGGATAAGTTAATGGGTCCAGAACAAAAGAATCAATCCAGATTTGACCCAAACCAAAAGATACCATGGTTCAGGGTATGAAACTAAGTCCAGACCAGAAGAAATGATCTCCAGATTTGATCCAGAACTGATCCAAAACAAAAGGTAAAATGTCCAGACTGAAATATTATTTGTCCAGACTTAATTTCAGTTCAATCCAGACCCAGTTCAGAATTGGTCCAGATCAGAGGGAAGATATCAAGATCATTGGTTCAGATTTAAGTATATGGCTTAGTGTTGGCCGAGATCAGAAGATCAGACCATGGCCCAATGTTGGCCGAAATCAAAAGGTCAGAATATGTGGTCCAGCATTGAACGAGATCAGAGGATCACAGCACATCAGTTTGCTAGACCAGGTTGGTCGAGATCAGAAGATCAGAAAGTGTGGTCCAGGGTTGGCCGAAATCAGAGGATCACAACAGATCACTTAGTATGGTCCAAATGGGGATGAGAGCAGAAGATCAAACGGTCCAGATTTAATCATGAGGATTAACGGTGGAGATTTAATTAAATTTGATCAAAGTATTAAAAGGATTTGTTACAAAAATAAAGTGAAGTCGTATAGGAGTTCAGAAGCTGTTGGCGGGAAGAAACTAAAGACCAGATTGGCCAGTTATTTTTGAAAGCAAATCTGAAGCTTAAAAAGATATGTTTTTTATTTAAGTGAAGCCCGATTGGTCAAGATATTTTTGCAAGAGAATCCAGCAAGATACAGCTCAAAATTAAGCTTGGAGGAGGCCTTAATCTGCATCTGTAAAAGGAGGCTTAAGGCAAAATACTTAGTATCGAAAATCACAAAAGAGTCATACACTTCCAAAAGCAAAAACTCAAGTTTTCAGTGAGGTTAATTGTGAGTTCCAGCTTTCCAGAAGCAAGCACTCGTGTTATTTATTTCCCTTGTGTTAGATCTAAGTTGTTGAAGTAGAGTCTACAATCAGAGGGAGTTAGAAGGGGTAGCAGATTACTTGGCAATTAGATTCAAGGCGTTGTAATTCCTTCTACAATCTGGGGTTGTCAGATTGGTAGGAGAAGACTTAACTTAGGAAGTCAAGGTGTTGTATTCCTCAAGATTCTAGGATTGTTAGACTGTTTGAGAAGACTGACTTGGAGGGTCAATGGAACTATTGTAATTCAAGGTTTGAATTAGTGAAATCCTTCAAGGTGAAGGGACTGGACGTAGCCTCGTCAACGGTGAACCAGTATAAAATTATGTGTTTTTATTTTTACTTTATATCCGCTGCTAACTCTATTTTATTCATACATGAAGTTTTGTTTTAAAACTGCAAAAACAGAAAAAGTATTCAAGTTAGTCAAACACAATTCAACCCCCCTTCTCGTGTTTGCACCTTCAGAGTTTACTTATAACACTAGTTTCCATTCTAGCATTGGAATGGCCCCTTTTGAGGCGTTGTATGGAAGGAGGTGTAGAACCCCTCTGTGCTGGTTTGAGACGAGCGATAACCTTGTGTTAGGACCTGAGATTATCCAACATACTACCGATAAAGTAAAAATGATTCAAGAAAAGATGAGAGCGTTTCAGAGTAGGCAAAAAAGTTACCATGATAAAAGAAGGAAAGACCTCGAGTTTCAAGAAGGTGATCATGTATTTCTGAGAGTTACTCCAACAACTGGGGTTGGTCGGGCGTTAGAAATGCGAAAGCTTACTCCTCAGTTTATAGGACCCTACCAAATTATTAGTGTCGGTAACATAGCATATCAGATCGCATTGCCTCCTTCTCTTTCTAATCTTCATAGTGTCTTTCCCGTGTCTCAACATCGCAAGTACATTTTCGATCCTTCTCATATAATTGAGTCAGACAAAGTCCAAATAAATAAGAATCTAACTTTTGAGACCTTACCGCTACAGATTGAGGACCGGAAAGTCAAGGAATTAAGGGGTAGGACAATTTCATTTGTTAAGGTTGTCTGGGAAGGTGCTGTTGGTGAATATGATAACATGATAAACAACTATTATTAGTCGAAATGTAACACCCTAATTTCTTATAATTAAATTTTAATTATAATATGATAAACAACTATTATTAATTGTGTGTTTGACAAGTGCGTTAATTTCTGTCATGTTTGCCTTAGTGATTTAATTAAATTATTAATATAATAATATTCAATTTGTTTTAAAATATATATACATATATTTATATAAAAAGAAAATAAGAAGTATATGTGTGTGTTGCTACATTAGTCTATTAACTTAAACATTGGTAGAGTGGGTTTATGATTGTAATAATAATAATAATAATAATAATAGGGGTCGTGGGCTAAGTGTATAGGTCTGATAATAAGCCTAAAAATATACCTAATACTACTAGTACGTATAGATAGGTATATATATGAATGAATGAGGCTGTCGTGCATTCTGTGCCTCTGTTTCCATGTTCTATTAGGAAGATAAAAAATTGAATTGACTACTGCCCTGTTGCATCCAGCCGCAACTCTTAATACCAGAATCATACATTGATTTCAAATACTAGGCTGTTAGAGACGGTGATTGGCGAAGACGCGACACATTACATCAACGGTCGGCTTCGTTGAGAAAAATCTTCAGCCAAAGAAAGGGGTGAGATGAGGTTCGATATTATGAGTATAAAATGACATGAGATGAACGGGAATACTGAAATTCCTAGATTTTCATGAGGGGCTTACTACGTATGGTCGAGCCCTATTTAGTGATAATAATTAATTAATAATATATGAATGGTAATAATGAGGACTAACATATATTTTAGCAACCTATAGAATTGTTGTGAATTTATTTATATCAACATTGTATGTTGTCTGGTTTATGAAACCTTATGCTGATTGTTATGGTATGAAAGATATGTACTTGACTGTTCTTGTTACTTGATTGAAGTTATGATATTACTTGAATATGCCATATGATGATTTCTTATTATGTGATTTATGAGATTGGATTGTGTATTGTGAGTAGTGTAAACCAAATATTGGGATTTTAATTGTGATTGACTGATATATATATATATATATATATATAATGATGAATATTGTGAAGTCCAACTAAAAATTATTGAGTTGTGATAATCGAGTAAGTATGAGATAGATGTTGTAGTTTTGGAGTGAGGATTATTTTGTCATCATATATAGAGGGTTTGACAAACCTAGTGATTCGGGGAAGTACAACTGAATGAGCCTGATCGTGGAGGGCTACAGTCGAACCGTAAGGTAAGACTGATAGACCTTGGGGGTACGTCTAGTTGGGAATTCCTAGGTGGACTGGTGGGTTATTCCCTAAGGCCGGGAGCTACCGTGCAAAACAAGAGTACCCCGACTGTCGCGTATATGTGTCTCGGGTGGAGTTGAGGGGATCTATGAGGACTTGGCCATTCATGAATTGTCTGTCCACTCTTGTAGTGGCATAGTATCAAGCCTCATAACCAAGTACTTCAGAGTAGAATGGTACCAAGTAATGAAGAAGTATAGAGTATAGGACATGAATAACATTTTATCCCTGTGACTGTTTTATTGTGATTGAAGTAGATTAATCTTTGATATTATGTTCTTGAATGTTTCTCAGGTTTGTGTTAATTTGATTACTTACGTGTTCTTCTCATTTACATTATACTGTTACATAATTTCGATACTCACGCCTCGTTGTTTGTGATTGGCGTTTGCGATGGACGCAGATGAGCTGCAAGCTGCAGGTGAAGATTAATACTCTCAGAGTGTAGGATGTCGTCTCATCTTGAATACTTTTTGTTGGAACCAAGTTGGTTCTAAGTACTTAGGATTTTGATGCTTACAAATGTACTCAATGTAAACTTATTTTGTACTTTGAATTAGTAAGTTAAATGCCCCAAAACTGAAGGAAACAGAAGCAGAGATCAAAGGAAAATGAATTCTGGAATTTCAAGAAGATGTTCCAGGATGTCAAAACATCACCAGAGGATATGTTTGGTGGCCTAGAACATAAGGAAGAAAAATCATAATGACACATGGATCATACCATTGGAAAGCCTGCCAAAAGAAGAGTTGTTCCAGACAAACATGAGTCAAATATCAATTTTATTCCAGAACTTATTCTGACCAGAAGATGGCTTGGCAGTGAAAAATTGCACAATCCAAACTTGTTCCAGACTTGACCAAAAGGTATGTTTATGAGTCCAGAACAAAAGGATCAATTCAGATTTGGCCCAGATCATAAGATAGCATGATTCAGGGCATGGAACTAAGTCCAGACCAAAAGAAATGAGTTCCAGAATCAATCCAGACCTGGTCCAAAATTAAAGGTAAAATGTCCAACCTGAAATATTTTTTGTTCAAGTTAATTTCAGTTTGTTCCAGACCAAAGTCCAGAATCTGTCCATATCAGAGTAAAAATTTCCAGATCAATGGTTCAGAAATAATTATTTGGTCCAGTGATGGTCCAGATCAGAAAATCAGACCATGGCCCAGTGGTGGCCGAAATCAGAGGGACAGACTGTGCAGTCCAACAAAGGCCGAAATCAGAGGATCACAGAATATCAAATAGGCTGGTCCATATGTGGACTATCGCATTAAGATCCAATGGTGCAGATTTGATCATGAGAATTAAAGAAACTAAGAAAAATGCTCAAAACAGAAGCTGAGCAAAATGTTCAAAACAGATCAGTGAGCAAAAGGCTCAAAACAGAATGTGAGCAAAATACTCCAGAATATTTTCAAAACAGATTTATCGAAATATACTGCAGAAGTAAAGCATCAGTGAAGTTCTAAAGTTCAACTATAAATAGAGACTTAATGCTGAAGAATAAAGAATCAAAAATCACAAAAGAGTCATACACTTCCAAAGCAACAAACACCCAAATTTTCATAGAAGTCAATTGTGAGTTTTAGCTTTCAAGAAGCAAGTACTCGTGTTATTTTCTTTCCACTGTGGCAAATCTAAGTTGTTGAAGTAGAGTCTACAATCTGAGGGAGTCAGTAGAGGTAGCAGGGTACTTGGCAATTAGATAGGGTTGTATTTAAGATGTTGAAGTAGAGTCTACAAACTGAGGGAATCAGAAAGGGTAGCAAGGTACTTAGCAATTAGATTCATAGTGTTGTGATTTCTTCTACAATCTGGAGTTGTCAGATTGGCTGAAGACAAGGTTGTTTTCCTCAAGAAGTCTAGGATTGTTAGACTATTGAGAAGACTGAGTTGGAGGGTCAGTAGCAAGGTTGTAATTCAAGATTGAATTAGTGAAATCCTTCAAGGTGAAGGAACTGGACGTAGCCTCGTTAACGGTGAACCAGTATAAAATCTGTGAGTTTTTATTTTTATTTTTATCCGCTGCTAACTCTGTTTTAATTATACATCAAGTTTTGTTTTGAAAGTATTAAAACAGGAAAAGTATTTAAGTTAAGTCAAACACAATTCAAACCCCCTTCTCGTGTTTGCACCTTCAATTGGCATCAGAGCTCGGTCTTAAGGCTGAGCACTTAACAGTGTTTGACGAAAGGTCCAAGGGGTTCAATACGTCAGAAGAATTGGGAGGCAACATCAAAAGACCACCAATATTTGATGGACAAAGGTTTGAGTATTGGAAGGACAGACTGAGAAGTTTTGTCATATCTCAAGATCCTGAACTATGGAATATGATAGTTAAAGGATACACTGCACCAACTGATCCAGAAGAGCCAACTAAAGAATTATACTTGGATGATATGACACGAGATCAAAGTAGATTACACAAACTTCATCACAAGTTTAGAACCATCATGATCAGTGCAATCACATTCAAGGAATTTGATAGATGCACAAATAAAGAAACAACAAAGAGTATATTCGATAGTCTGGTTCTGACCTATGAAGGAACCAAGCAGGTTCAACAAACAAAGGCAGAAGATATTCGATAATAGAACTGGAAGAAGATGAACCTAAGAAGAAGAAGAATCTGGCTCTGAGATCGAAACAGAAAAAAGTTGCGAAGGCAGAATCAGAATCAGAGGATAGTGATAGTGACTGTGATGATATGGCATACTTAACCAAAAAGATGGTTAAGATATGGGAAAACAGAAAGAGGAGAGGTTCCCAGAAGAAACATAACAGCAAGGAAGAATCTGACAAGAAGAACATCATCTGTTATGATGCAATAAACCTGGACATATCAAGTTAGAATGTCCAAATCAAGAAAAAGGCAAACAGCATAAGAAAAGTTCCAGATACAGAAAGAAAGGTCTGATGGTTGACTGGGATGTATCAGAATCAGAGGAAGAATCTTCTGATGAAAAAGAGGCAGAAACAGCAAAGATGGCTCACATCAGGTCTGCTTCTGGTCTTCATGAAAGCATGAATTCCAGAGGCAAAACAGGCAGAAGGAAGAGTGATAGAAGCAATCACTCAAGCAAGTCTGGAAGCACATCGGAGGAAAAAATTCTGTCTCTGATGGCTCATACAAATTCAAGTTCTGAATACTGCTCTGAAACAGAATCAGAAGATGAAGACAGTGAGTAATTTTCTGATCTTTCTAAACCTGAATTAATTGATACTTTAAAGGACTTGTTAAATGCAAATAATAAGATATCTTTAAAACTGAAAACTCTTAGGGAAGATAAGAAAAATCTAACCAAAGAGGTCCAAGTTTCAAAGAATCGAATTTCTGAGTATGCAACTGAAATCCAAGATTTGAAAACTGAAGTTGCAAAACTCAAGTCTGAAAACCAAACTCTGAAAAGTAATAATTGTTCCACTTCTGAGACTGTTTGTAAATCTGATATGCATGAGCAATTTTTTCGAAACTTTATTTCAAATGGAATGGAAAGAAGTAAGTATGCATCTATGATTTATGGAAACAGTAACTCTAGAAAAAGAGGTCTTGGTTTTACAGAAACAAGTACTGAAAATAAAGCTATTTATTCTGATGTTTTATGTATTGTCTGTGCTAAGAAAGGTCACTCTGAATTATCTTGTCCAATGGTAAAATATCCAGATTAAAAGATCAATATCAGATGATAAATGTTCAGATTAAAGTATCATGGTCCAGTGTTGGCCAACAGTATTTTCAAAGCAAATCTGATTAAGATCTATTTCGAATTTAAGCTTGGATAAAGCCCTATTTGCAGCTATACAAGGAGGCTTCAGGCAGCAGCATCAAGCATCGAAAAACACAAGAACTCAAGCTTCATATTCAATAGAATCCGATAGTGCAAAAGAGAGAATTACTTGAGTGCAAAAGCAATATTTTCTAAGTGTTTTCGAGAGAGAAATTCAGTGCAACAATCAGCTTTCCTAAAGCAAATTTGCAGAGTTCCAAACCTTGTAATCTAACCCGATAGTGGGGCAGATTCCTTCTTCAATCTGGGGTTGTCAGATTGGTAGGAAAAGACTTGACTTGTAGAGTCAAGGTGTTGTTTTCGTTCCTCAAAAGTCTGGGGTTGTCAGGCTGTTTGGGAAAACTGACTTGGAGGGTCAAGTGTTGTAATTCAAAGGTTTTGAATTAGTTGATTAAACCCTTCAGGATGAAGGGACTGGATGTAGCCAAGTTAATGGTGAACCAGGATAAATTCATGTGTTCTTATGCTGTTACTTTCCGCTACTAAGTCTGACTATTTATTAATCAAGTAAATCACATCAACATTCAACAAAACAGTAAAAAGATTCAAAGTTTGGCAAACACAATTCAACCCCCCTTCTCGTGTTTGCACCTTCAATAAGATGGACCAACTTATCACATGGAACTACCCCGTAGCCCATCACGGTCACTACTTAACTTCACGGCCCATCACAGTCACCGCTTAACTCTGTGGCCCATCGCGGTCACCACCTATCTATGTATTGCATGAGCATACTATGTTTCTCTTCACTGAAATCAGTACGTAAATGCAAATATGAAACCCAGACACTTCACCACCATTACAGAAACAATCTCAAGATAACCTCATATATTTTATCATATGCCTTAAAAAAAATTTCCAAATCATTAAGTGCATAAACAAATATTTAAAAATAGAATTTTTGACAAAAATCCAATTTGTATTTGAATACAGCTTCTTGTAGTCGAATACAGATGCTAAGTCAGAAGCAAAATCTGCAAATCTATATTCGAATACGAAGGATTTGTAGCCGAATACAGATGCTAAATCAGGAGCAAAATCTGCAATTATGTATTCGAATACGAAGGAGTCGTAGCCGAATACATAAGCTAAGTGACAAGCAAAATCTATAGTTCTGTATTCGAATACGAAGGAGTCGTAGCCGAATACAGATGCTAAGTCAGTAGCAAAAATCACTAATTTGTATTCGAATACGGGGTGTCGTATTCGAATACGAGGTTCAAAATTTGAATAAAAACTGAATTTTGCAGAGGTGTATTCGAATACACTAGTTTCGTTTTTGATTACATCTTCGAAGATAGTATAATTTTTCAAGTAAATTTCACTTCAGTTTCAAACTCTTTTGTTTGAAAATAACTACAAACAAAACAACAATCAATCTCTCAACAACAACAACACATCCACAAACTCTTCAACAACAACAAGAACATCTATAACACAACAACATAGTAGCAATATCATCAACAACAACATCAAAACAATGGTATTTTTATCATCATCCACAACAACTTCACGTTTTCAACAAAGATAAACACATTAATCGTTCATCCAACACACATATAGAGCTCCTACATGCAAACTAAAAAGTTTGAAGGAGCCCCTTACCTTCGTTACGCTTTCTCAACCGTTTTCGTTACCGCGTCCAAATACGGCAAAACTCTCGCTTGCATCGTCGCTACCAAAGTTAGTTCACTAGCACCGTAGTGATGAGAGGAGTAACTTTCCCTCTTGACACTCTTCGAATGGAAGCATAGATTTTGAAGTAATCTAGGATTTGAGTTTGGTTTTTTTCTTTCTCTACAAACAGAAGGAGGAAGAAGAAGAAGGAACAGTTTCGCGAGGCAGGTGAGGAATTGCTTTTCCTTTCTGTTTCTGTTTTTTTCTTTCCTTTCCTCTCACACATATACATATATATATATATGCATTTTACTTCACAAACTATATATATATTATATTTAAACTAACCCACATTTAACTAAATACTCCCGTCGCAACTCTATTGACAGATAAAATTTGATTGTTGTGATGTTGAGAATAAGCTCAAACTTCGCCACACTATACACCTTCTGTACTGCTCCTAAATGTTGAGAAAAAATCTCTTTCAAATATTTTAATGACAACAAAATTATCTCAAAAGATTATGATTATACTAATGTGTGCATTTAAGTGTGTTGCTAAGAAAGGAACAGGTTCATTCATACAACAATCCAAAGATACAAGTCAAAAGATCACAACCGCCCAACAAGAGGATAGACTGATGATAGAACCATAACAACCTCCTGTCCAAAGGATGAACTTTTATAAGTCAAAATAATTATCACTGATCCAAGTCAAAAATAAGAGAAGATAAATTTCTGGACAAATAGCATGAAGATACAAAGTCATCAGAAAGAGGTTCCACACCAGAGGATGAACACTAGAGGATGACTGTCTGTTTCTTCGTCCTCCTACATTGGAAATGACTAAAAGTACCAAAGTACAAAAGGTTGCACTTGTCACGTAAAGTAAGACTATACATATCTTGGAAAAGAATAAAGGAAAAAAGCACTCTCCAGGTTCAAACTTCTAGAAAGGTCGAACCTCCAAGACAGCTTCGTGAAAATCAACCCCTAAGTACAACGCAGACTGAAGACAGATTCAATGGCATTTTTGCAAATCAAAACAAACTTCAAGGATTATTACAACTTGAGACAACGGTCATAAAGGACAACTTTCTTGAAGAAAAAGTTTCCTTATCTCTATAAAATGAAGGTTGCTCTTCTTCACTCAACACAACAAAAAAGTATTAAAAAAAAGTCTAAAGGCTATCAAGAGCATTTCATCCTCTCTTCATACTTTCTATAATCTTACACTAAATCTTTGAAATATCTTTTTCGAAAGTGTTAACTAAGAGAAATACCTAAACTACTTCATATCTTCTTTTTATTTTCATGTGAGTTACACTGGAGAAAGGTTGAAATTTGAGAGAAAAGATTGTAAGATTGGTGAAGCTCTAGAATACAAAAATTGTAATCAACCTTAGTGACAGGTTCATAGTTTTTGATACTTAGTGAAATCTCACAAGAGTGTGAGGACTGGAAGTAGTCTTCATTGGGTGAACTAGTATAAAATTGTGTGTGTCATTATCCTCTCTCTGTCTCTTTATCATTTGGCAATTAACTAAACCTCTACGCTTTAAATTTACTACCTTTGATTTTCATCCTCTCGAAGAGGACAAAGCCTTCAACTCAAAAGAATTTTTAAAACCACAAATATCTCTATTCAACCCCCCTCCTAAAGAATCTCACTTCACAACAGTAAAAATGATCTTTAGGTACCTAGTTGGAACCACCAATCTGGGAATATGATACAAAAAGGGCTCAAATCTTGACTTTATGGCATATTGTGATGTTGACTATGCGGGTGACAAAGTTGAAAGGAAAACCACAAGTGGAGCTTGTCAATTTCTTGGCTTATCTCTCATAAGTTTGTCATTAAAAAGCAAAATACCATTGCCCTATCCACTACAGAGGCTGAATACGTATCAGCTGCCCAATGTTGCTCTCAAATACTTTGTGTAAAGAATCAACAGGAAGATTACTCTTTAAGGTACGCCAAAATTCCCATCCTCTATGACAACACTAGTGCTATAAATCTTTCTAAAAACCCAATTCAACACTCCAGATCTAAACTTATAGAAATTAAACATCATTTCTTAAGAGATCATCTCCAAAAAACAGATGTTGAATTAATCTTCATTGAGACAGAAAGTCAGCTTGCTGACATATTCACTAAACCTCTCCAGGAGGATTGTTTCAAAAACATTTAAGAAAAACTTTCCATCATAAATTTCTCAAAAATTTGTTTAATTTAGTCCGTTTATATGCCATATGCATTCGTCAAAATTATCTTATTATTCTAAAATTATTTTTAAGTATTATTTGATTTTTGCTTTAAAATCTTTAAATCTGAGGATCAATAACTCAGAAAAGCACCTTTATCCTCCTCTAAATTTTGAAAATGCAAAAGTCAGAAGCATGCACAACTATCGTTGCTGATTTCCCTCCCTTTCTCTGCAAAACTCCTCGTTTTCTGCTGCCAAAACACGGCCCAACGGCTAGTTCCCTGTGCGCACCCCTAGCCTAAAATGATTACCACCTATAGCCTTCATCCTTCCTCCTTCCAACGATAACTTATTTATAAGTTACTATCTGATCCTTTCACCTTCATCCAGCTCTTAGTCTTTTTCACTCTTTTACTCTTAGTAAAATCAAAACCCTCATAAATCCTTCACGTTTTTCACTAATGGCTCGCACCAAAACTTCAGGAAAAAGCAAACTCTCTTCGAACCCAACTGAAGACCACTCTGAAAGCTTCTCAAGTGACTCATCCCAACAAAATGATCCCACTCCAAACATTGCCTCACCAGAACCAGTCAATATTGTCCATCCTCCTATGTTCACTGCAACACCTCCAATCCTTTCATCTCCTTCTCCTCAACTTTCTAAACCTAGAAAAACCTCATCTCAAAAATCCTCCTCATCAACACCCTCAAGACGTTAAGCACGCATTCTGTCTGGAAAACTTTCATCCAAACAAACCACCCAAGATAACACTATTCATATCATCGACTCAGATAATTGTAAGGTAACAAAATATGATTCCACAAAGTCTCTTACATCCGAAATCTCCAAACCTACAAAACCTACATCTTCCTCAAAACCTGTAACTTCAAAAAAATAGGTGAGGACAAGCCAAATTTACTACCTCTGATTTTCATCCTCTCGAAGAGGACAAAGCATTAAAACTCAAATTAATTTTTAAAAACCACAAATATCTCTGTTCAACCCCCCTTCTAGTGATATTCTAGCTACTTCACTAATTTGTCTCATGCTTCATCTGAGAACGATGTACAATGCCCTTCCAAGAAATCCAAGAATGCAAAGACCGCATCAAACACACACAAATTTTTTTATGCTCTCCAGATTATTTCAAATAGGTAGATCCACCAAGTCAAAGAGAACGCCCTTTTGCGAACATGGATTACTACTCAGTTGGCACCCAAGCTGGGCCTTAATCCTTCTGTCCATCTTCCTCCTCCTTCTTTTCCATCCCTCCTTAAGCAGTTGTCCTCCTCTGTGGGACCACCCCCATCTCTATCTCTCTAAATTTTGTCTTTGTTGGTTTCCCCTTCCTTTTTTATTGGACAAAAGGGGAAAGACTATTTATTTGATCATTAATTTTTTGCTAAAACATATGCTAATATGTAATATTGTTGAACATATTTTTGATTCTAATTGATGTCATTACTTGCTTCTGGTTATGCCATAACTTGACAATTTTTAATCTGGCAATATATAATCTGGTTATATCTACATATGCAAAATTAATCTTGATATATATGCTTTACATATGTGTTATGAATCCTGTGAAGTATTATGATTTGGTCTCTAAAAAATGGTTTCAAACTGCTATTCTTTGTTAAAAATCTGCATAGTCAAAATCCGGTACTGTTAGCATAAATTGAGGGGTAGCAATCTCAAAATATTTGGATTCAAAATTTAAGATAAATTAACATGTTTTGTCATCATCAAAAAGAGGGAGATTGTTGAGACAAAAATCCCATTTTAAAAGGTTTTAATGATGAACAAAATCAAGTTAATTAATCTATAAGTTATGATTCTGATCCTAAAGCATTTAACGTGTTTTCTTGAGTGTTTTTAATCTAAGATAGGTTTCAAATACAACAAGATAAGAGCAGAAAATCAAAATAGTCTAATCTGCCCTAACAAAGTAAAAAAACAGCATAAACCAAGACTGATACATCTCTGTCGAGAACGATCTTGAACTCTTCAAAGATACAATTTCTCAAATAAACAAGACATGATCAGACCACCATAACAGACTTTGAACAAGCAAGGCAACTGTAATCAGAAACAGTAAAAACGCGAATGTTGGAACCAAGTTGATTCTTTCAATTAAAGTTTTGATGTTAACAAAAGTATTTTATATAAATCGTGTTTTGACTTAGAAGAATAAAAAATCAGAGGATGTGTGATGTCACCAGAGGATACACTAGAGGATGACGTCAGCTGAAGATACCTCCAGAATATACAACCAAAAGATACCTCCAGAAGATACAAATCAGAAGCAGAAGATGTCACCAGAGGACGACGTCACCAGAAGATTCGACTAGAAGATATCACTAGAGGATGTCACCAGAGGGTATCAGAAGATACCTCCAGAGAATATCAGAGGATGTCATCAAAGGCAAACATCAGAGGATATCATCAATCAGAGAATATCATCAAAATGAAGAAAAAATAACATCATCAGAGGATATTTTTCTTGGCCCATATCAGAAGGAAGCAGAGTCCAGAAGGAGACTTGGACTAGACCAGAAGGAAGCTTGTCAAAGGGAGACTTGGTCCAGACCAGAAGGAAACATAAGTCAGACTTGGTCCAAACCAGAAGATAGAATGGTCCCGAACATAAGACTTAGTCTAGACTTGGTCCAGAGCAGAAGATAAATAGTCCATATTAGAAGATCAATAGTCCAGATCAGAAGATCAAAGATCACAAGATCAGATCACATGGTCGAGAATTGGTCGAGATCAGAAGATCATACGGTCCAAAATTTAAATCATGATGTAGATCAGTGAAGACTTGATTAAAATTCAAAGAAGACTTGAATGAATTTTGATAGAAATTTGATCAAAGTATGAAAGGGATTTGATTCAAAAAATCATTGAAGACTTGAAGGAAATTCGAATGCAATTTGAACCTAAAAAGATACGGTTTAAAATTAAGAGAAACAGGATTGGTCAACAGAATTTTCAAATGCAATCTGAAGCTAAAAAGATACGGTTGGAAATTAAGTGAAAGAGGATTCGCTAACAGAACTTTCAAAGGAAATCTGAGCAAGATTTATCTCGAATTTAAGCTTGGACAAACCCTTAAGTGCAGCTATAAAAGGAGGCTTTGGGCAAAAGCATTAAGTATCGATAAACACAAGAACTCAAGCTACAATTCAAAGTCATCCGAGAGTTCAAAAGAGAGAAACACTTGAGTGCAAAAGAAATATTCTCTAAGTGATTTTTCGAGAGTGAAAGTTAGTGCAGCAATCAGCTTTCCAGAAGCAACAACAGACTGTGAAAGTCATTGCAACAATCAGCTTTCAAGAAGCAACTTTGCAGAGTTCCAAACACTTGTAATCAAACCCGTTAGAGGTGTAGATTCCTTCTTCAATTTGGGGTTGTCAAATTGGTAGGAGAAGACTTGACTTGTAAAGTCAAGGTGCTGTTATCGTTCCTCAAAAGTTTGGGGTTGTCAGACTGTTTGGGAAGACTAACTTGGAGGGTCAGGTGTTGTAATTCAAAGGTTTTGAATTAGTGGATTAATGCCTTCGGAGTGAAAGGACTGGATGTAGCGAAGTTAATGGTAAACCAGGATAAATCATTGTGTTCTTATGTTGTTATTATCCGCTGTTGAGTCTGATTAATTATTCATCAAATAACTCACATCAACATTCAACAAAACAGCAAAAGAATTCAAGTTTGACAAACACAATTCAACCCCCCTTCTCGTGTTTGCACCTTCAATTGGCATCAGAGCTCGGTCTCAAGATTAAGCACTTTATAGTGTTTGAGGAAAGATCCACAGGTTCAACATGTCTGGATTCAATGAAGAAGTTGTTGGAGGAAACATCAATAGATCACCTCTGTTTGATGGGGAACGGTTCGAGTACTGGAAGGACAGGTGGAAGAGTTTCTTTTTTCACAAGATCCCGAACTTTGGGACTTGGTGGAAGATGGTTATATTGCTCCAGAAGATGCTAATGGTGTTAAAATTCCCAGGAGAGATATGGATGCTGACCAGAAGATGTTCAAGTTGCATCACAAATCCAGAACATTCATGATCAATGCAATCACATTCAAGGAGTTCGACAAATACATTAACAAAGAAACAGCAAAGAGCATATATGACAGTCTGATTCTGACTTACGAAGGCAGCAAGCAAGTCCAAGAAGCAAATGCCAACATTCTAGTCAAGAAGTACAAGCTGTTCAAGATGGACAAAGATGAAGACATTGAAGCAATGTTTTCCAGATTTCAGACTCTGGTTTGGGGATTAAGAGTACTCAAAAAGAGCTATACCACTGCTGACCACGTGAAGAAAATTCTTAGAAGTCTGCCAACCAAGTGGAGACCAAAGGTCACTGCCATTCAGGAAGCAAATGACTTGAACACTCTGAAGTTGGAAGAATTAATCAGCTCCTTCAAGTCACATGAAATAGAGTTGGAAGAAGATGAACCCAAGAAGAAGAACAAAACCCTAGCCTTAAAATCCAAACAGAAGAAGATTCTAAAAGCAGAAGCAGAAGTAGAATCAGAAGATAGTGATTCTGAGGACTAGAATCAGAAACCAGAAGAAGAAGACATTACCTTCATAACCAGGAAGTTTCTGAAGATGTGGCAGAACAGAAATAAGAAGTTTCCCCAGAGGTATTCTAAGCATTCCAACAGAGGAAAGGATGAACAAGACAAGAAGAGCATAATCTGCTATGGATGCAATGAACTTGGGCACATCATGTCAGAATGTAAAAATTTGGAGAAAGGGAAAAATCATAAGAAACACTCCAGACCCAAGAAGAAGAATCTAATGGCAACATGGTATGATTTTGATGAATCTTCTGAAGATGAAGAAGCAGAATTAGCCATGATGGCTCACATCAATTATGCATCTGGATCAATATAAAATATGACTCTAAAAGTGAATCAGAAGAAGCAGAATTGGCTCAGACAGTTCGCACTCATTCTGCCTCTAGATCCAACTCTGGAAGTAAATCAAAAGAAGCAGAATTGGCTTTGATGGCACACATTCATTCTGCCTATAGATACGACACTGATGCTGACTCTAGAACAGAATTAAAAGATGAAGAAGCAGAATTGGCTCTGATGGCTTACACCAGCTCTGCCTCTGGATCCAACCCAGACTCTGATTCTGGAAGTGAATCAGAAACAGGACTGGCTCTGATGGCTCACACAAGCTCTGCCTCTGGATCCGATATAGAATCTAATTCTAGAAGTGAATCATCAGAAGATGAAAAAGAGGTATTTTTGAACTCACTCGATCTGATTTAATTACTGCAATGAATGATATTTTAAATATCAATAACAAACTGTCTTTCAAACTGAAAACACTTAGGGAAGAAAATAAAACTCTAACCAAAGAAATTGATGTTTTAAAGAATCAAAATGCAGAATGTAAAATAGAAAATGCAACTCTTAACACTGAAATTGCTGAACTTAAGTCTGAATACCTAATTCTAAAAAGTAATCTTTGCTCAACATCAAATACTATATGTAATTCTGATATGCATGAACAAGTGTTACAAGATTTTATTGCTAAAGGTATGGAAAGAAGCAAATATGCTTCTATGATCTATGGAGTTAGTAACAATGGTAAAAGAGGCATAGGATTTGATGAAACTGTAACTGTAACTAAACCTATTTCCTCTGATGTTTTGTGTG